>CARXXK010000001.1:31123553-31495502 GCA_949089665.1 Macrosiphum euphorbiae
GTCTTACATATTATTATATAATTAAATCTTTTTTCTTATCATTGCGGACAGATGTGTAGTCTGAAGAGTGCCATTTTTAGATGACAGACGCGTATTCAGATTAGATGACGTACATTTGCACGAGTCTGAAGAGGATTATCGAATAAATAGCTATTTAAAGAATTAGACTAAATATTTTAAAAGTTTCATTGTATATAAACAAATAATAATATACATAATTGAGCAAAGTTCTAAGTAGGTGCCTAACTATATGATCAATATTATACTAATTACAGATAAATAACACAAATCATTTTAGGAGAAATTATTATACTGCTTTAGAACTTTAAATTTAGTAAAATATGAACTTGGAATACTCGTAAAAAAACATGACTGTATTTATTTTAAGAAACTCAGCATTACATGATCAAGTTTTTGACCAAGAAACAAAAATGTTATTAACGTAGGTGCACCATAATAACAAGAAAAATAAGAAATTCGAAAATTTCAAATGTATACAAATAGCTCAAAAAAGCTACAATATTTCGAAAATTATATTATATATTTATTCATGTTAGAATAACAAAAAAAAAAAAAAACAAATTGATTTGATTTGAAAATTGGCTTGGATAAATACTTAAATACTCTCGTTTTCGGTATTTTGTAGTTTTTACAAATTAGTTTGGAATGTAATGGAGATTTAATATTTTTGATTTCGAAAATACAAATTAGATCAAATTACTACTTGGAACTTACTTCAAATTTGAAAATTGAATCACTTTTTTGCCCAAAATGTAATTACAGACAAATACAAAAAACACATAATTGTAAAACTAAAATTCATCGCTCCGATCAGAATCCAAACCCAAAGCATTTCTAAACATTTTTTCATATACAGATATACTTTATAATATATATATATTATATATCATTATATCAATCATAATTCATAAGTACCGCATCACAAAAAATTAGAAAATTATATTATGCAACTATATTTTATAGTCTATAAGGAAGTAATTTCTTGTAAATATCATTAACATTTATACATATTATTATTGTACTTATTTCTTTATTGAAATTTAATATTTTGTATTAATTTACCTATTGGACTACGAATTATGAAACACATTACTTTTAATTTATAATTTAACGGTATTTAGGCTTACTACTTACTAGTCACTTACTTTAATAGGCAAGTGTCTATATATTATAATGAATGCAATATTCCAATATTTGCCACTGCCAGACAAAATTTAAATGCATAAAGCCAAATTAAATTGTGATCAAAGATTCATTTAATAATGCACTTAGACCATATTGATTAGAAATTGAAGAAACATGTGTGGATCTATACTAAGTTTGAAAATCATAACACTTTATAATAAAAATGCAAGTATAAGATAATATGATCAAGATACAATATAGGTAATATAAAGTTATATGAAACATAACTACCTATATAAGTATCATAAATAATAATTTTGCTATTTATAAGCCAAGTCAATCTCAAAAGATTTATATTTTCATTTCTCAGGCACATGTTTCGGACGACTAGGAGAAGGGGGTTATTTATTCAAGTAGTTCAATCATTTGAATTTATATTATGTTCATTTATTTCTGTACACACTACACATATTATTATCTTAACATTCTGAATTGTGTATGTGCTATTAAGGGATATTTTCTTCCATACAAATACAAACAATTATAAGGTACCAAAGTGGCAAAGTTTCTTCTTATTGTTACTTGTATACAGATTGTCAATTTATTTTAAATAATAAAAATAACCATTTAATTCAATGTTCAACTTAATAGTTCTTAACCGATAGGTAGATAATATTATGAACTCAATGTATAAACTATTAATATATTTTGACATACGTACTTAAGACCTCTTGTCATTTTAATTGTTTTGCACTTTCGCCTACATAAGTAAGTATTGACTCCGATAATTAGGCACTGAATTAAACGAAAATGAAATTATTGGTAATAAATTTCCTCCAAAAGTAAACACATACAAAATATTATAAAATACACCCAAGTTAAGCAGTCACGCATTAAAAAATTATCGAGATAATAAGTAATAACAACATTAATTTTTAATTATTAAAATATCATTTTTTTATTGTGTCAATGGCCAACTTTGAAACTCATAATATACAAGCGTTATAATATCATTTTCAATTGCACGTGATAGATAACCGGTATTTTATGTCAGTCGTTGCTTATATTTAATTTGTTTCGATTATAGGTACGCGTAAATAACACCATATAGGTAGTATAGTTTTCTTGTCCTATAAAAACATATTACTTTGATTACCAATATAGGTACGCACTAGTCAGAGGTTCACAAAATTTTCCTGGTACGATCATTTCGGAAAGTGTCTAAATGTTGGCAAACCACAACATTATAGGTACTATAAAAACCTTTTTTCTTTTGGTTTCATTGTCAATCAATAATCGCTATCTTCGCGATAACCGTTAATCCGACAGCGTCGTTGTGACACCGTCACTGGTACACTTGTAATCGTAGCGGATAATGAACTATGATAAAACTAAGTTCAAACATCAATGTACAATATACTTAAACGGAAATATATTGTTTCATATTTATTTGAATTTGTATTCATAAAATATTTATTTTGTTTTTTATACATATATTTTATGTTTTCATAGTAATCTAATGTTGAATATTTAATATTATAAAAAAAAATTTAATTATTTCAAAACTCCACGCGACCCAGATTTTGGGTCTTACCTAGCTCTACTAAATATTTTTTTATCTTCATATATTTATTAATTATAAATTGTGTAGAAACATTAAAGACAAACTAAAAATATAGACCCTTGTATTCTATGGTTTTGGCGTTTTATAAAATATTAATGTTATAGTATAATGTATATCGAAACATTCATGAATGTAACATAAATATTTTTCACAAACGTATAATTAATTACATAAATAACATATAAATAAAATCATAGATATGTAATACCTATATGTAATAACTAGAAAAAAATGTATTATTTTTCTTACCTATTAAAATTGGAATTAATATTTTAAAGCTTTGGATAACGATGTACTTTGTATAGAAAAATAACATACAGTTCTATCTGTATTCACTTCACAGTATTATTATTAGTAAATGTTGTTAACAAGACATTTTCATTAAATGTTCTATTTTCGTATTTTGTTGGGTGTTTCTTACGTAAGTGACGTTGGCCACTCACTTTGGTATACCTACTCAAAATCTTCATCCATATTTTGTGAGATTTTAATAAACCGCTTTCAGAATTTTCAAGTGAAACCCTTCGGCCTTCAAAACGATTTACCTTACATATATTTATAAAATACAAAAAATATTTCTACCTACCTATAGCTACCTATATATTTCGGAGTAGGGAAAGTGGCGTACCCATCGCCCAGTACACAACATTGTGTACTGCAATAGCCCCACACTGACTTTAACTAGTTGGTATGGTTTGGTCCTCCTGGAAGGGGGTTTAGCGTAGGGTTAACAACCCTACCTAGTAAGAAACAACATGTTCAGGATCAAGCAAGTTTGCCTCGGGACAGAATTTTTGGAAAATTGACTGGAAAACGGAAAAAGGACTTATCTTTCGGAACTTGGAACGTACGCACACTATTTAAATCTGGAACAGTTCACAACATAGTGAATGAAGTTGAAAAATATAAAGTAAAATTAACAGCATTACAAGAAATTAGATGGGCCAATACAGGGACGATGAATATAAACGAGACAACTATCTTCTATGGTAGCTGTACTGATCAACGTCAACTAGGAACGGGTTTTGCGGTGCACAAAGATTTAGTCCCTGTAGTTAAAGAATTCAAAGATATTAACCCTAGAATAAGCATGTTAACAATAGAAGCACAATGGTTCGATATAAGCTTCTTGAATGTACATGCCCCAACGGAGGACAAATCCCAAGATGAGAAAGAAATGTTTTATGAACAATTGGAAAGTTTGCTGAACTCGATTCCTAGCGATAAGATACAAATTGTACTAGGAGATCTAAATGCCAAAGTTGGGAAAGAAACAATGTTTCGACAAGTGGCAGGAAAACACAGTCTACACGATGAAACAAATGACAACGGACTTAAACTAATTGACTTGGCAACCAGGAATGGTTTAGTAATAAAGAGTACAATGTACCCACATAAAAATATTCATAAAGGGACATGGAGGTCACCAGATGGAAGATATACTATCCAAATAGACCATATTCTGGTCAATTCAAGATATAAAAATTGTATCCAAGATGTCAGATCGATAAAAGGAGCAGACTCGGACTCAGATCACTATCTCGTAAGAGGAAAAATTAAAATAAAACTCAAAAGACGCCCTCATACAAATATGGAACAACTTACCAGATATGATGTAACAAAACTGGATGACCCAAAATGTGTAAATACCTTCAGACATAAAATACGTCATGATTTTAATAACTGCGACTTTAACAGCATAGTATCGGTAGATGAAAGGTGGAATAAAGCTAAGGATATAATAAACAAAACATCTGATGCTGTAATAGGAAAACAAAAGAAATCGAAGAAACCATGGTTTAACGATACATGTAGGATAGCCCTAAAACGGAAAAAAGAAAGTAGAATACAGTGGCTTAGCGACACAGACAACGTAGAAAAAGAAAATAACTACATAATATGCAAAAAAGAAGTAAACAATATAATCAGATACGAAAAGAGAAGGTACACGAAGACCATGCTAGAAGAAACAGAAGAATACCAAAAATCGAATAGGTCACGTCAACTATTCCAAAATATCAATGCCCTTAGAACAGGATTCAAGAAACAAGAAAAGTTCTTAAAAAACTGAGGTGGTACACTGATTACAGACCCAAACGATATCTTGGATAAATGGAAAGATTACTTTGAGAACCTCCTTAATTGCGACGAGCCTATAAACTCATTCACTTGGACTGACGTAGAACCAAACGAAATCGAATACCTCCCACCAGACAGAATTGAGATAGCAGAACAAATTAAGAGGCTGAAAAATCATAAAACTCCAGGTGAAGATTGAATACAGGCTGAGATTCTAAATATTTTAGACGAAGAAACCATATCCAATATACATAACCTAGTAGAATTAGTATGGAAAGAAGAAAAAATCCCGGAAGATTGGAAAATCGCATTAGTGTGTCCGATATATAAAAAAAACGATCCACTAGAGTGCAACAATTATAGGGGCATTGCTTTACTCAATACAACATACAAAGTTTTATCTTACTGCATCCTAGATAGAATTAAACCAATCTCCGAAGGAATACTGGGAGACTACCAAGGGGGTTTTAGACCAAATAGATCCACTACAAATCAAATATTTATTATAAGGCAGATATTACAAAAAATGTGGGAGTTTGATAAGGAGGTCTATACTTTGTTTGTAGACTTTGAGAAAGCATACGACTCCATACATAGACCAACACTATTTAATATATTAAAAGAGTTCAATATGCCAAGAAAGTTAATTAACCTGATTAAAGCGACTATGGAAAATTCTGAAATAAAAATAAAAATAGCGAACTCTACATCTAAATCGTTCAAAGTAACTTCTGGTTTAAGGCAAGGGGATGCATTATCCCCAATCCTTTTTAACCTAGTTCTGGAGAAGGTGGTCAGATATATGAATATATCAGAAGGTATAACCTTAGGATTGTCAAAGATAGGCCTGCTAGCATATGCTGACGATATTGCCATCATAGGAGACAATATTGAAATAGTTAAAATACATTGTAAGAAGCTAATGGATGCTGCGGGTAAGGTCGGCCTCAGAATAAATGATAGTAAGACGGAATATATGAAACTCAACAGAAGAGACAGGACGTATAGACACGGAGAAAGTATGAATGTAGATAGACATATATTCCACAGGGTTCCACAATTTAAATACTTAGGTGTCCTCTTAACTCAGGACAATGAGTTAAAAGTAGATATTTCAAAAAGGATACAACTGGCCAACAACTGCTATTTTGGTTTGGGAACCCTGCTAAAATCTAGATCAATATCTCTAAATTTAAAAATAAAAATATATATGAAATTAATACGTCCTGTCATCCTATATAGATCAGAAACATGGGCTCCAAGAAAGATAGAGGAAATAAGATTGGACACCTTTGAAAGAAAAGTTTTAAGACGAATCTATGGACCTTGTCTCGACACAGGAACCAAAGAATGGAGAATTCGAACCAATGAGGAAGTATATAACTTGTTCCAAAGATCAAGTATTTCAAGGGAAGTTGCAAAAAGAAGACTGATGTGGGCAGGTCACGCTTGGAGGAAAAAAGACGCTATGATAAACACAGTAATTAAAGAGGATCCGAAAGGAAAAAGACCACTAGGCAGACCACGCCTCAGATGGGAAGACTGCGTGAAGAGAGAAGTAAAAGAAGTAGACCCAAGAACAAACTGGAGAGAAATAGCTGAAAACAGAATAAGGTGGAGGGAAATTTGTTTTACGGGATGGTCTTAAAGGCCGGAACCCCCCCCCCCCCCCAAAAAAAAAAAAAAGCTATCTATGTCCTTTGTGTATTGCTAAACTATTCATCCGATTGCGATGAATTTTGGTACAGAGATATATTAAACCTTAGGGAAGATAATATAGGCTACGTTTTGTTGTGAAAAAGGTAAATAATAGGTCCAACCCGGGGAGGTCATAAAACAAGGATTTTGAGATTTACGATAAAAAATTTTAGTGTATAAATCGTTTTAATAATAATAATAGTTATTGTTAATGCGATATGCCTCTGTATTTTAGTACAGTGTATCGAGTTCGAACCACGGTTTCGGTGGACCAATTTTTTTTCATTTTTTTGATACTTTAGAGTTGAATAATATATATACGTACCCACCATGGGATCTACCTCAGGCCATTATATACTGCTCACATAATCCAAGAAAATCTCACGGACAACGCCAGTCGGGATTGCTATCAATTAAAATATAATATAATTTACACTTAAGAAATTGCTTTCACAGCGCGTGTTACACCCAAAGGAGTTGAACAATCACAACAACTTAGCAATAGCAAAGCATCTCTGTGTCAGCTAGTAATATATATAATTTAATATTTTATAACCGAATGTAATCCTAAATTCTAGGTTTGCTACTTAACACAAATCCCGTACAATCTGTTTACGTTCTTCTAATGTAATTTGGAGGGATCCGGATGCCACCTTGTCACGTTAGTACGTGACGTCTTGCGTTTAACCCGGTATTCCTCAAAATGTATTTATATGACTTAAAAATGTTCAATGTTTACATTATATAATCATAAGTGAAAATTAAATAAGCTGAGGTTAGATTAATTTGAATAATAAATTATCGCCCTATGTTACTATGTTGGTTGTATCTATAAATAGAAAATAATATTTTTTAAGTTTGACTGACGAAAAGACAAAAATAATAATACAGCTCAAAAAGAGTCAAAATATTTTCAAAATTGTAAGGTGTATAGGAATGCTAATATAAATATTTAGTGAAATTTTCATGTATCTACAGTCATTCGTTTTTGAACTACAACAAAATAAAGAAATCGCTACATGAAAAATCGAGTGAATATCCAATGTTGTAAAAATTTGAATTTTATACTCTCATAAAAATTTAATTTGACTTTCTCATACACCTTTTTTTTATTTTGATTAAGGTAGATAATCTTATAAGGAATCTTGTATTACATTTTAAAATCTTAGGTTTAAAAAGAAAAATATTTACGAATTCTTAAGAGGACGCCACACCCGCATGTGTTGTCTCCGTCTTACAAATGTACAACATAGCAAATACTGTTTTGCGCGGGACAACTTTTCTCGCACCATATTTGTTGTAGAACTACCAAATTTTCACAGCATTTAAAGAAGAACTTTATCTGTGCAACAGCGCACAGTGTTTTAAAATCGAAAATAGCTGGCCAAAAGTCTATTTTTCTATATTTTTTTTTTCCAATTTATAATTACAAATAAGTTCCTTGCTTAAACAACCAATACGATCGTATCAAAAAAGTAATGAAAAAAAATGTATTCATTGAAATATTTAATGGTGAATGTGTAAATATACTAAATTTTGTATAATTTTGATAAATTATTTAATTTGTAATATAAAACATTTTGTTGATAGAAATTACTATTTTGACTTGATTCTTCAAATTTAGAATTGTTATCTATTATTATAAAATAATTTGACGATCAATTTAATAAAAGTCGATATTAAGGGTCTTAACTACGTATCATTACGGAGGTACCTATACTTATCTAATCGTATCATTAAGATAATGAGGCAATTAGTTATATTTATCCACAAGACTCCACTTCCAGTTATATGCCAAATTAAAACACACATTCTATACATTAATACTGCGTTAAATCTAGCTGCCCGAAGTTGCACATTTTAATTTAAACTGTTTAGTTTCAAAAATATTCAAAAATTACCTATAAATTCTCAATTATAATTATATACCTAATTAAAAATGCATACAGTTAATTATCAATGTACTTACTTAACTTGTACAATTATATGTATAGAAAATATTTGTATATTTAAGAAAACAATGATTAATATTATTTTTATGATAAACATAAAAAATTAAGAATTTAAAAACAAATTAAACATAATGGGTAAAAATGAAATAAATGGTGGAAAAGTAAATTATCATAAATCATAATATGAAATTACTCAATTGAACGATTGTTGAAAATAAAATAAAAATTGGATATTTTTTAATTTTGGCCAGCTATTTCGATTTTAAAACACTGTGCAGCGTGCTATTTTTTTCAATAGCTCCATCCAATCATTTTTTATAAGCAAATGAAAAAACCAAATGTTTAGAAGCAAATAACTTGTATTGTATATATGTTATTTAAAATATGGGAACGCTGTTTCACAGATAAAGTTCTTCTTTAAATGCTGTGAAAATTTGGTAGTTCTACAACAAATATGGTGCGAGAAAAGTTGTCCCTCGTAAAATAGTTTTTGCTATGTTGTACATTTGTAAGACGGAGACAACACATGCGGGTGTGGCGTCCTCTTAATTCAAAATAATTTGCTAATTTTCGTGATTTTTCCATATTTTGTCAATTTTTGGACTTTAAATGCTTATAAAAAAAAAACTATGACTAAGGATTTTTAATATTTTTCATCTGCCTTTGAAACAGTATTCTAGAAGCCTTCTATTAAATTTTCAAGCTTTTTTAACCAACCAATAACATTTTATTGATATTTATAGAATAAAAAACTAAAAAAATTGGAAACTGAAAATGTCACTAAACAGCTCAAAACAAGTCAAAATATTTTGAAAATGTTATCAAGTATAGGAATCGATAAAATAAACATATTATGGTATAAATTTAAAGTATTTACAGTTATTCGTTTTTGAATTACAACAAAATAAGAAAATCGCTACATGAGAAATCGAGTATAGAATATCCAATGTTGCAATAATTTGAACTTCAAACGCTCATATGCATTTAATTTGACTTTCCGATAGACATTTTTTTTTGTGTTAAACATAGAAAAACTTATGAAAAATCTTGTATTAAGTTTTCAATTCTTAGATTTAAAAAGAAAAATATTTATGAATTCCTAACTCAAAATAATTTGAATATGTTCGTGCTATTTACTCCTTTTCAAAATTCGAACTTTAAATGCTCATAAAAAAAAAATTGTTACTATGTTGTATTTTTAATATTTTTCAACTGTCATTGTAACAATATAATAAACACTTTGTATTACTTTTTTAAGCTTTTTGACCCACCGAATGGCTCTGCTCAGAATCTAAAAGAGCAAACATTACATTTACATAACATTTCAGAAATAATCAATTCAAGGTTTTTTTAACTGAATTATTTTTCGGACAATTGTTATTATTTTTTAATCAAAAGTGAATTAGATACTTAGTATTCAAAGTTTTAAATATTATTATGTATAATTATTGTAAATATAATAGAATAATAAGTTTTTTTAAACCTCAGTGGTTACGTTTGGCACCCACTGACCCCCCCCCCCCTCATCTGCGGGCACCCCGGATGAAGCGTATATCGACAGCCAGATTTTGGTCGAAAAATTGCAATCGTTACGTTAGATATCGATTCTGAGAATAATAATAACTGTAATAACAAAATCAATTTTAATAATACAATAGTGTGTAATGTCACGTATTATTGTTATGCACCTACCGCCAAATTTACGATAACATAATCCAAAGGTTCTGAGGTTCAAGCGGTAAAAGCTGTTAATTATATATAATTATTATTATATTTTTAAAAGGCCCGATTGAAAATAGGCACCGTCTTGTGGTGGGGCGAATGGGTGGGAAGAGTCTGTTGGTCGGTGGCTTCGGTGGAGGTGGTATCGCCGTTATCGGACGTGCTGACCGACGACGACTATATCTACTACGACACGTTCAGTCGACGCTTCGTAGCACAACGCAACGCCAGCAAGTTCACAACGACTGTTGAGACTAGCTCGAAACAAAAATCTGACGACCGTCCGCCATGGTTCGGTTTATCAGTGTCCGATGCATGATAGCCGCATTTCTGTGATTTTTTTTTCCCCTGGATCTCGTTTGAATACGTACAGACCAACGTCATATTATTATTAGATTCCGTAACACGCAACATTTTCTGTCGAACAAAACACACCATAGCTTCAATTTTTTTTTCGATTTCAAATTCACAGTCCCGCAAACATCAAGAGTTTCCGACACCACAGCTGCACTTCGACGTTGTTATTTTAATTTTATAAAATATACCGACGAACACTGAAAATCCACAGTAACCCATATAGCTGCAGATATCATCCATACGTTGCATAATTACCATTGCCGTTGTCGTTTGAACTTGCTCTTCGACAAATCATTCAAACTGCATTGCAACAATCAGAAGCCGACCTCAAAAACGGAGACCATACTGCAGTGAGTATTTTTTTCTTTTAAGTTTTTTCTGATTATTCACGGTTTTTTTTTTCTATCGAAGTCCTTCTTTAAAACATAATATTACCACCTATGGTCTAAATTATTATGAGACGCGCTACGTTTTCGGGAGGAAGTCGCCGCCGCCACTGGCGGCGAGCAGGAAAACCCGCCGTCTCGTTAGGCCGAGATTATTTCAGTAAAGGGAAAATAATTTAATTTTAGAAATAAACTTCATGCATAATATCGATTTTAATCTTCGGCACACCTGTAGGTTAGGTCACACGTCTGTAGGTAATCGACGATTACTATTATATCCACGCGAATACGCGGTTTATCGCATCGTTACGGCCGGCGAATTATAATAATAATAATATTATAATAACGACAGTCATTTTACAGTAATTAAACAATCACGATATACTTTTATCGTCATTATTGTTATTATAGTTATTGCCATATCTCATGTGTGCTCTCTCCCCGAGACCGCCGAAATACCACACGTAGGCGACTATAGTCGATAAACGCTCGTCATCTTTCGACCTTATAATATATATAATATATTGTCTGGCAGTGGTCCGAGTTTATTTTTGGCCGTGATCTTTTGGCGAAGGGCAAAATGATATAGGGGAACTTTTTGTTCTGTTTTCCCCTCAGACTCCCGGGCAACATGATTTTTGTAGTGTGAGTGGGAGCCGCGAGAGTCTCGTTTTTGATACTTTTGGCACATTACCCTTATATGTACGTAAGTACGTGACTGGCCAATGTTATTAATTCAGCTCGAAAATTATATGTTTTTTAATTATCTTTTTGTGTCTCGAGCCGGACACAATGAGAGATAACGGGCCTCGTGTCGTCGTCAACCCACCTCCTATTCACAAATAGGGCGGTATAATTGTTCAGATATGTATTTTCGTTTTTTAAATGTTCGTGGTCGGTTTTCAACAGGTCATCTGGTTAGTGGTCACTTGGTATCGGTTATAGTGATAGAGTAGAATGAACGGGCACCATCGGAGATCCACGAACGTTGGTTCCGGACGTGACGGCCCTCCGCCTCCGCGATGCTGACTCCACTCTTAAGCATTAGACAGCAATTTCATTGCAATTAAAAATATATTATAACAAACATTTTCCAGTTCTCTAGTTTTACCTACAAAGCATCATCTTCACCCGGTAACCATAATCACTATTAATTTTGTTTCTATTAATATTGCAAGTACTTACTATAATTTTATATTATACCTACGTCATGTCAATTGCATGTACATTTGTATGGATGTTTTGTTTGCTTTTTGACTTCAACCTCTTGTCATATTCCAACTTCTGATGGCTTATATTTTGATGCAAATATTATTTTAATTCCAAACATAAATCCTTTTGGTCTTACTTTTTGTATGGCATATATATTTTATTAATTACATAAAAAAAACAAATACGAGTTGGTGGCCTAGTGATAGTACTGATTGAGCACATATCTTCTAACATATCATCTATGCATAGGTTCTTAGCCATAGGCCCTTAAACCACGGTGTATATCAATAAGGCTAGGCAAACCTAGATCATGCATTTTAAGGGATTTTCTAGTGATAGTTAAATGTGTTTTGAACGCGAGTTTCTTTAACCTACAGATAAAAATATTATCTTTTATATTATTATAATATAGTCAATAGTTAGGTACTCAATTAGAACCACGTATTCATTATGTATATTTTATTTAGGTAGGTAATAGAAATGTTTCGTTAAATGTAGGTAATTGGTTTTTTGGAACAATAATATAATTAGGTACCTACCTATGTTATTGTAATAAATTGAAAAATATTTAAATAATATTTGTAATGTAATCTATTCTAGTAAACCTTTCATACATACCAATAAATCGATAAATATCGTGACAAGATACTAGTATTTAGTAATAATAATTAACATACACCACAGCATCACTTGTATTCAATTTTAATGATATGTGTTTTGTTGTTATAGGCTTATGGTAAAAATCCCAAAAATTTTATGCGTTTCTCTCTGAAATAAAAACCAACTAGATAAAAATATATTAACATAAAGCTATCTATGATTTTGATAGTTATCAGCGTGTTTTATTATACCAACCACACAAATGTACTTGCTTCTTATTGATAATATAGTTCATATTTGACCTTTAACTCATCATATCACTTAACGAGCACAACACTCGGATGTGTGCACAGAGATATTATTAAATGTTATTATCAAGTAGTTACCTGTTAGGAAAAGGCGCTGTATAAATAACATTATTATTGTTTTTAGATTAGCTCAACAAATTAAACACAATAAATTCTGATAATTTTTTGCACGGTATTTATTTTTTGCTGCTAATTAAAATTAAATGCAAATCTAAAATATATAGTGCATGGCCACGTTTGATGGGAACAAAAGTGATTGGACATTTTAATATCTTATGCATATTATTATACTATTGCTTATTAATTATTAGTAATGAATTTAATGATAAATTAATATCATAAAAGTTTCCAGTGGCTGATTGATGTGGCAATGAGTGATACAGCTTTAATGAGTTACTTCCTTTCGTAATTTATTTTTCGTGGTAATATTTCATTGAAATTTTGTTTGCTGTTAAAAATGCTTTTAAGTTGTTAAAATTGGCTATTTCTCTAATACAACTCTTGAGCTTTTGCATCCATCGTTGGGTTGAAAACGTGCACGAAATGTTTGAATCGTGAGGTTTCCGCTTGTTCCGACTGGAGCGACGTTTCTTTCTCGGGTTTTACCCTATTGCTGGGCGTCATTGTTGCCAATTAAAATTATTAAAATTGGTGTTGTCGCTATAATTATTAGTATTGCTAACATTACTGTATTGTAAAAATGTTAATGATTATTTTTTTTTTTTTTTTTTTTTTTTGAATTTTCTGTTTGCTAGAAATGCCGGGACTCTATATATAGGTGTAACAAATTAACATTTTACAGGACGTTAATTTGCAGCAGTGCCTGCCCGCCACCGATGCGTGGCCTCTGTGTGTACTTTAAGGTCTCCGCACACTATACCAAACATATAATATACTATATACTCGTTGCAGGATAGAGGGTGTTTGTCCGATATGCGGTACCCTCGACGGATATGTCACTATACCGCCATATCTTAATACTTGTAAAAATTGTCTTACGCGTGTCGTAATAAATTATAATATTACATTATTCACGATATTATGATGTATTATAACCACGCGCATTCTGTGTATAAGACCGTCAATAAAATGTGTTCGCCGCTGTTGTTTTTGTTCGCTTATAGGTACCAAAGCCCGTGCCGATCGTCCTCCAACATGTTGACAGAGTGTTGCGACGTCATGTTGGCACACAGCCCGCCCATCTACAGCGGCCCGCCACAGGATCATCTGTCCGTGCTCTATAAGAACTGGTTGGTCGTGAACCAGAAGCAACAGTCGCCGTTGTCGGTGCGCCGGTCGGCGTCCTTCTCGCCGACCCGGTCGGATGACAGACAGCCGACCACTGTGGCCCACTCGTCGCCCTCCTCCAGCAAGCCCCGCAGACCGTGCCTGGTGATCAGGGCAGATTCTGATGCCAGCATAGGATCGTCGTCGTCGAGTTCGTCTTCGGACGAGACCGAGCCGTCTAGTCCGGTCCGGAGGAAAAAGAAAGTCGTCTTCGCCGACGACCGAGGCCTGTCACTGACTCAAGTAAGTGACACTCACTCGTTATAGACAATATTGTTATAGTTAAGTATCTGCATATATAATACGTACGTATAATATTATACAATTTAAAAGTTGTCTCCAAAAAACCATTAAACACCCGTTTCACATTTTTTTGATTGCTCACCTGTAAAAATAGTCGTGTCGTTTTGATAAGGAAAGTAAAGGATTATCATTTATCAGTCGAAAGAATGCAAATATTTCAATAGCTTTGTCAATCATTTATTTTACACCTTGTTAAAATAATTTAGTTTTTCAAACTTATCGGTTTTATTACCAATATGTACACAATTTTTTTTTTGTAATTATTAAATGATATAAGTACCTACTTATAGTTAAACAGATATTGTAAATATATATCATATAGGCATTGAACACAACATACATTATACGTATTTTCTTTAAAATTAAAATCTATATTTTGTTAGTACTAACAATTGTATTTATTGTAGTACAAAAATGGGGATTAAGGAGTTTTGGTAGTTCCTATAGCAGGGTTATTCACCTTTTTCACTTGCCAAAATATTGCGGAAGATGTAAATTGTAGAAAATAAACTTTTACATCTTACCGTAACTCGATTAGTGATGGAAAAATTCCCGGGAGTATAATAAGTTTTTAAATATTGATCATAGGTTTCAGTTTTAAATTAAACTTATGGTTGTAAATGATCCAAATGATAGCTCTTTATTGATATTATGTCGGTTTAGATATTTATTCTTTCAAAAAGTTATTAAATAACTATAGTTAATTTTTTTAATTAAAATCTGTGCAGTGTTGAAAAAATAAAAATAAACATACTGAAATTGAAATACTGAATAACATAAAAATTATATTTTTTTTTTTTTTTAAAGAAATTTCCCGAAGGGTTGGGGAATATTCCTAATGGCACATCACTAAATTCTCGATACAAATATTGAGTGTCAAAAATAATAATATACCTTGTGTGGATGGTTTGTTTTTCATTATAAATGCAATATTATACAGTATCAGCCCAATCACCTTAGTTTCCCTATGTTTTACACTTTTTGTACTTTTTCCCTCCCCACATGCCCCCCAAATTAAGTCCTGGATCCAACACTGTATAAGATTAAACAATGAAATAAAATATTTTTGCATGCTTTTAACATTGGACCAAAGGCCACCTTCAGCACGCGTGTTATTGGTTCAGCACCCCTGACCTTTAGCTTATAGGCAGGTACTTATAATTTATAAATATACCTAATGTCCTAATCATGACCATACGAAATTTGAAACCCTAAAGCCACCATTGCTCTAAATTATGGTCTCTATAATAGGTATTTTATTTTGTGACGAGTGACTATTATAGGTACCTATTACCTAGTAAGTAATGCATAGGCACCCGTAGAATTTTTTGCTGGGGGAAGAAGTTTGTTCTAATACATAAAATATAATATTTATTAAATTGGCTGTTATAATATAGTCAATTATTATAGCATACCCAATTTAAAATAAAATTCCAAAAATCCGGGTGGAAAATGGCTCCATCCGGGAGCGGGAAGCCTGTGGAAAGTATATTAAATTGGATTTATTTAAACAAAAACAACTTGCCCGACCTCAAGCAACGTACGTGTGACCAATTACCTATACATGTTATATTGTTATCATTGTTAGGTATACTTAATATAACATTACGATTGCGTTGTACGATTGCTATTAAGTTGCAACTTGTAGGTTATCGCCTATCGGTACATTTCGGATGCTGCGTGTCGTCGAATACTATGACCCGAAACTCGTGTGGTAGCATAATCAGCGTGATATATATAACCATGTACGAGACGTGATTTTCTTTAAATAGCTCATAATCGTCGTGTCGTTTCATCAAACATAATTATTTTTACTCTACAAAACAGTCGTTGGTTATCACTTATCAGCTTAGGTATAGAATAATATTATATAATATTCTCATTATTTTACCGGCTTGTGGTGATTAGGGAATTTAATATAATAGCTAATAGCTATCATATTATTACCTCGGTAGACTGTTGTAACTTGTAAGTATTGGGTACTAGCATTGAATATAAATATTAGTTTTTGTACTAGCCATTAAATACTGTAGTATAAGTTATAACCAGTGGCCAATCTAGGATTTTTTTTTTTTGGGGGGGGGGGGGTGAAAAATGTTTCAAAACAATATTAAATACATATTTATAAAAAACACTCTTATTAGACATTAGTAAAAAGGAATTTTATATTATCAATTATAATGTACAATAAATGCACGTCCTTATTAAGTGTAAAAGTTTAAAATTATTAATAAAAGTTAATAGCATATTATATAGCACAGTTAATGGACCAAGGATGTCATGCATGACAAGAAGCCCCAACTCCTTATACACATTCGTTTGTTTTAATATAGAATTTGGGCGAATAAAAAAAAATTAAACAAATTACATATTATTTTCATTCAATTTTGTTCTTATCTTTCTGTAATTTCAACTCTCCCCAATTAATTGATCATATTATTTTCAATTGAAGTATAGAAAACAATTAACACAGTAATCCTTATGACCTTAACTCAATAGTAATAATAAAAAAAATTGCTGATGAATAATTAATAATTTTATAATGTTATTTGCGCAGGTGCGATTGATGAACGAACCGTCAAACCAACCGCCAAAACTGATGAGCGTCGTCAGACCGTACCTACCCAAGTTGGCTACGTCGTCGTCGTCGTTGTTGTCGTCATCCTCTTCGTACTATCAATCAGATGTCGCCTGCTCGGGCTCCGGGTCAGTGGCCTCGGCCAAACACCTCCAGCAGCAGCAAATGTTAGCTGCGGATCAGCTACTACTGCAGTGGCACCTCAGGTTCTCGCAGCCGGCTTCCAGCTACGTGGATTTCCGGAAGCGGCTGGACACGGACAACGTGTCGCTGGAGAACGTGATCATCCGGTCGCCGGATAGGCGGATCGTGGGCACGGTCAAGGTGCGCAACCTGTCCTACGACAAGGACGTATTCATCCGGTGCACTCACGACCGGTGGGTCGGCCACGAAGACACGCAGTGCACGTACGTGCAGAACAACGCGATGATGAACGCGGCCGCGAACGGCTCCGGCTCGGCCACCGGCCCCGCGCCAAACGTCGCGGCCATCTACGACACGTTCTCGTTCCAACTTCCGCTGCCCGTCAACACCGCGTCCATGGAGTTCGCCGTGTGCTACAAGAGCGCCGAGTTCGAGTGTTGGGACAACAACGACGGCAACAACTATTGTCTGTCCGCGGGCAGCCCGTCCAACGGCATCCCGCTGCCGCCGCCGCCGCAGCAATCCGTCCTGTCGCCCGTCCTGGTCGCCGACTTCGATCACCATCCGAAGCAGCCCGTCCACTACTTCGGCGCCCAATCTAGGCAGAACTCGTGGTCCGGGTGGCGCGAGCAGAAAAACGAAGCTTCCGCTTACTGGTGAACGACCCCTCAGCCCTCCGCCTGTCCAAAACGTAAGTTCATATTATGATATTATTGTTATAATTTATAATATCGATTGTAATAGCCGATAGGTCTTATCGCCAACCTAAAATGTTTTATATTTTTGACTCTATCGGTATTTCGTAAACGAGAGGTATGCAGGTTCATATCACCTTATCTCGTTTTTTCGTTTTATAGACTTCTCGAGATATCCCGTGAATTTATATCATAAAGTTGTTTTCCTTTTTTAATCTTCACCCTTCATGTGTATGTAATCAATATGCTGAGTAGGTACCCAGTGCATAAAACTAATATCGCGTTCGATTATCAATAGTAGAAAAAGAGTAGAGCTTCTTATTTGAAAAATAGATGTTTCGACACATCTTACCTAAGTAGTACAAAAAACTCTCAAGAATTTGAAAATAATATGGTCGTTGATAAATGTATTTAAAAATGCCAATGATCAGAATTTGAATAAATTCACTATGTATCAAATGAAAATATGGTGGGTGAGCATGCTTTGTGAATCACCCTGTATGAAACAAAATGTGAAAAAATCACTTCGATTCTTGAGAGAGAGAGAAAGAGTATAATTTACCCAACAACTTATACGAGTCTTAGTACGTAATTGCTCAAAAACACATAATATAACACGTATAGTATGCAAGAATCGTCCTAATACCTAGAACATTTATTTTATTTATAGCCTGATGTAAAATAAATGATTATAAAAATTGTTCGGTTATACCTATAACGAGTTACCTAATGGCTAATGTTATACTATCATAGGTATTATGAAAGGCGATCGGTAACAATGCTATCGGAAAGGAGTGTATTGGCAATTTATATACTGATATAGATTGAACGAGCAATTATATAATTTCGACGTGGCAATTAAAACGATAAAATTGAAAATTCACGTGTTTTGACATCTGCTCTGATTTGGTATATCAAACCCGGGCCAACTTGGAACCAGATTTTCATAACTATTTCATTTATTTTTTTGGCTCTAAAATGCACATAGACCGCGTCATATATGGGTGTACTGAAATGACGAAAGAAAAAATTAAAAGTCAATTAAAAATAAATCATCTAACATTTACATAGTTATATTTGTATATAACTATGACCCGCAAAGTTCACGATCATAGGCCATAATATTATCATCTGATATTCGACTATTTAGCAATATCAATTTGGATATTTCTCACGTTTCAATGATTTCAGTTCCTTTGCTTCTGAAGGTTCTAACGAATTGTGATGGCGATGTTGATAATATTGAAAACAACATAACTATTATCGAACTATTTGCTCGAGCCAAGAATAGTTAATTATTTGTTTCAATCGATTAATTTAGGTAATAGTTCATAGATACGTTTATTTCTCGTTAAAAAGTTATGAATTTATGATCTATATTTGCGGTTACTAGGTATATTAATGAACGTATATACACATAATATTGTGATTAAAACATTTCATCTAATATTATCCGAATAGACAATTTTTTTCATTTTGTATCAGAAATAAATAATGTAGCTACAATATAATAATTATAATATTATGGTAATTAGTTTTTATTTATTATTAGACCGTGTTAAGTGATCAGATTCCTAATAGTCGATGGCGATAATTTAAATGTCATGTATAGGAATGTATAGACATATTGATATGGTGTCCATTTCACTTAAATAACTGCAATACCAATTTTTTAATCCGACTTTGCGAACCGTTGGGATGAAAGATAAAACTATGTTCAGAAGTACAACGATTTAAAATTATTTGTTCGAAAAAAAAAGAGACGCTTTTAAATTAGCAATATGCCAATATTAATCATACTCGTGTTTGCTGTTCCTAATCGGGTCTCAAAGTCCAAGGTACACATTCATATTATTATAAAAAAATATAACATATTATATTTATGTACGTTCTCGCGTATACGTTTCTCAAGGTTACCTACCGTTATAGGAACACAGGAGGAATATTGGTGTAGGTAGGTACTCATTTTTTTAGCTTTCTTGTTCTTATCAATGCACAATGGCCAATGCACTTTCCGGTAGCGTGCTTCTCAAAGTTCGAACTGACCTTGGCTGTCTATTTTTGTCGCGTCCCGTCCACTCGCGTGCGTGTAGGTCAAGCTTAGCGAACCGTTTTACCAGCGCCCGCCGACCCACGTGACATTTTTTTAAACATAACATGGTGTGTATAATATTATATATTATTTTTTTGTATTTGTGCTTGCAGATTGTGGAAAATATTATTTTTTTAATTTCAAAAAAAAAAAACTGCAACAAAACGACAACGTTTAGCAGTGAGAACTGCAGTTCGTTGCCCACCCAAAATATCATTATTAGTCGACGTGCATGACCGCGTGTAAATAAAAGATTAATGTTAAGAAAAATGAAATGTATACGTTTGTTTTTATACAATTTTTGAATTTTTATATAGGTACCTCTATTTATTGTTTTAGATTAAGGATTTTCAAAAAAATATTTATTCATCATCACATTTTTTTAAATATAGAATATTATATCAACGTACTGACAAACTTTTTTACATGAAAAAAAAAAAATAATAATAAACAGTTATAAATCAAACACTGTAATCTAGTGGAATCGTTGATTTGATATTTTAACTTTTTTCCTGTTTTAATGTACTGAAGTATAAAAAAAGAAATATTATTCTTAAAATTAATTTATTATTATTATTATTATTATTATTATTATTATTATTATTCACATATTATACACATTTTTTTACGCCTTATGAGTTTTACTTGTGTTGTGTATCATTGTATTTTTTTTTTTTTTTTTAATAGAAAGTGATATTGTGTAAATTAAAGACTAAATGGCCATCTCATATAAGACTGATCTGTACATATATTATAATATTTGTTTTTTACTTTTCTTGTTGTCGAGGAAGACCCGAAAACGTCTGTTTATTGTTTTGTATAATTATTTATTATTTATTTTTATTACTACTATTTTTACTTTTATTTTATTACCCACTGCTATTGTGTTCTTTTAAATTATTTACTCACCCACGTTTTAAGCTTAGAATAACTCGACGGAAACTTGTGTGATCCGTGTTCGTGGGACAACCCTTCTTCAAATACACTGTTATTTTTTTGAGATGGCCAAAACAAATATTATTTTTATTTAAATAATTTAATTGTTTAGAAAAAAAAAACCCAAGTTTATTCTTATTTCGTCGAAATACGTTTAAGTCTCGCCCTTATTACCACTACTATTCCGCCATCGATCCTTCTACCACTCACGTAATACATAATATACAGCTTGTAATCACGTGTTATCTATTATATATTTGTCCATACACATATATTCATAGCGTTTAGTTTTTAATTTGTAATTTTTTACCATATTTATATTTAAATTAGTAGTATTTGTTACACGGATACAGTCCGTCGGTTGTATCCGTGTAACCGATAATATAATAACGGCTCATAACGCAGCAGTGCATAATAATATTATAATTTACAATTATATAATTTGTTTATTATACGTGCGAGTCCCGTCTCTCTCACTATCCACGAACCACACCATCACTGTCATAATTTGTTTTATTCGTTAAAATGAAACCTCGTTGTCTAGTAGCTTCGATCGCCTGTAAAATATATCGTCTGCCTATCAAATTCAATAGAAAAATATTAGTAGAAGAAAAATCTAGTCATAAGCTTAATGCCTCGATTAGAAACGCGTTTCGCCTAGGTCAATGTGAATCATAATATTCTGAAGGACGCATTGCTGCATTATGTTCATGTAGTTCTAATCCATCTAAACCAAAATATTATATAATATGTATTTATATAAACACGTTATTCTATTTTATTTAAGACCATATTATTATGTGAAAAACCATATTGGTTTAGCTTTTATCGAATTTAACTTTACACCAATATTGTGTACCTACTCTCGAATAATATTTGTGTATTATATTAATTATACAATGTTATAATATATTATATAATATTATGTATATTAATAATCATTGTCAAATATCAAAGTATCAAATCCATATAGTGTATAATATTATTATTTAGTGTTTAGTGTAGAGTAGAGCTCATTAATCGCTCGAAGACTGTGTAAATATCATATCGTAATATTTTCACTTGTAGGTAGTAAAAAATAACTAACATTATAAGTACTAGTTTTTAATATTGTATATTATTATTGTAAAAAAAATCCATGATTATTATTTCTAGCTATTGTGATTTATACATTTATTATTATCATCATCATCGTAATATTATTATTATCAATAATTGTTATTAAATATTTATTTTATTTTATTATACTTAGTATATAAATTGATCGATATGCTAATCGATTAATAATTTTATAAATGCCGATTTATGTATAATAGGTATCCATTTTTATTTATTGTACAACGTGAATTGTAAAAATAAACAGTGTTATTTTCGGATATAAAATAATTTTTTTTTATGCGATACTTAATAGAATTTGACCCTTAGACCCCAGACTGCAGTTGAGCTCCTGTGGAGGTCTCGTTATGGCTAATGGCTAATAATATTATATTACAATTATTGTCGATAACATTATATTTTTATCTTTATAATATTATAATCAATATCAGTAAAAATTATAATACCATATATTTTTATAATGACCGAGTCGGTCTGACTGAACTCGCTTTCGAGTGCTGTGTTCAGTGTCTCTCCACTTCAATGGTGTATGCACACACACACACACACAATATATACATGATGATATACTATGTCAGATATACTATCCAAATTAATTATTGGACTTCTATTGCCTCTGCGATTAATCGTTTTCGGTTTTGGCGGATCGACAAAACTAACTTCCATATTATACTACGCCCATGCGTGATTCTATATACAATATATGCGCAATGATAATAATAATATATTAATATGCTTTCTAGGTCGACGATCGCATGCACATTAGTTGTAGTTGTATAGGTATGCGACGTATGGTAAATACTTAATAGTCCTATCCGTTTCGCCACTCGTACTCTAACCGAATTTCCAAAATGTAAGTATGTAATATTATCGTAGTCACTCAGACCGCAATTCGATCGTATTCGCTGGCTGTACCTACAGCATAGTATAATATTATTATGAACGGCGCATGATTAACGACCTATAATAATTTATCCGTTTATCGGCTGGATTTACACATTATAATAGTAATAATTTGTTCGTTTAAATAAAACAGACGGAAGCCCAATTTGTAATAAACTAATAATAGATGATAATACACTTAAAATTAAATCGAACAGGTCAGTGGCGTACGAGTACTATTATTATATTTTGATTTTGTTTTATATTTATCGAGTTTCAACCGTAGAAATCTAGTAAGCAAGGACGTTTTATACGTCTTAACGGATTAGTTTTAGGCTTATAGTCAACACAAATAAAAAAGAAGAATCGACAGAAGTTGGAATTTGTATAAAAATGTTCAAATGCCACACCTAATAATGTATGAAATTATTAGTGGAAAAAATAAAAAATAAAATACAATTTTATAGTCCATTATTTGTATGATGAAAATTTTTTATAAAGTTTATTTTATGTTTCATATATCAGTAAGAAAACTAACAAAGTACCTACCTATTTTATTTTTCAAATCTAATATTGTGAGTTGCGACAACTGTGGGTATAATTAATAATTTTCAACCCCCTCCCCTCCAATTGAAAAATCATGGGTACACCACTGTAACAGGTTAATACACAATACCAGGGGTGGTTCCTGGGACATGGTTGGATGGGGGGGAGGGCTAAGTCATAATTTTTAGAAAAATATAAAATTTTAATAAAATAATTACAAAAAAACATTTTTTAGAAATACAGGCTAGGGAGGATGCCGTGACCACACCTACCAACTCTGTAGCCACCGTAATAATAAGAATTACAATATACATATAATATAAAGTATCCTAGACTGACAAACCGTCACCGCTCAGAATCGTTTTTCGTATACGATGGTATTTTATCATTAAATTCAAATTTAATACCATCCATTACAGTGACCCACTTGTAATCAGCTGTACAGCAAAGTGACACCCACCTACCCTCATTTTTAGAATCTATATTTCCCGTGTCATAATGTATGTGGTTTTGACTTTTAGTAAAGCTTTTTGTTATATTGTGCTACTTAAATCAACAATTGTACTTGTATAATATAAATTACATTTCTGAGTTTCATAAATACTGTGGTCACCACAAGTGGATATCACATTAATTAAAAGCAATCACAAATCGATATGTATAGAGAGTGACAGAAGATAAGATAAGGCCGCTTGCCGTGGTATACGTACATTTTACTGCCACCAGTTTATCTTTTGGCTTATGACTTTTGAATATATTTTGTTTGTTATTTGTTTTATAATTTCGAGAATTTGTTCGAAGTGTCTAAAGGACTTTTTCAGTTATTTGTGGACCCCCCCGCCCCTGGGCTGACAACATCTCCCCGGCCTCCCGGAAGTCAAGATGATTAGTATACTAAAGTATTCGTAAACATATATTATTACAATTTACAATATTGTAAAATACCTACAGTATCTGAGACGGATTAACCGTCTTTAATTATTTGAAGTAATAAGTAACCGGGTTTTAGGTACCTATATACTTTGTGAACAAAATACAAAATTGTGCACTTAATCGTTCGGAAGAACAGATAAACCAAGGAGCCTAATGTCGCATGCTAATCTGCTCACTATCGCATGAGGAAGTTCGAGTAGATTAATCTTTAGAATATAAGATGGAACCACAATTTAAGATAGTATGTAGGTACTATAATATTATATACTATCTTAAATCGTGGATGGAACGCATATAATATCTAAATTTAATATGACGTATATAATATACACATATTATACATAAAACTATTAATTGTCATAATATGGAATCTCAATACGTTGTTTTCTAATTTCTAGAATATTCCCTTTATATCAATATCCGATAAGTGCTGTATAATATTATGGATCGAATATTAACTCTTCGCCGGGTCAAATGTTAATTGCTAACATCCTCG
Organism: Macrosiphum euphorbiae; assembly: GCA_949089665.1. NCBI lineage: Eukaryota > Metazoa > Arthropoda > Insecta > Hemiptera > Aphididae > Macrosiphum > Macrosiphum euphorbiae. The sequence goes on from CARXXK010000001.1 coordinate 31,148,646, forward strand.
ATTGAAAGCAGGTTAAGGCATTAATTTTAGTCTGCATAAAATTATAATTGGTATTCAAGTGCAGGCAATCTTGCATAATATTATGTTGATATGTCGAAGACAAATAAATCAAACACATTCACGTAAGTATAGGTACTATTATCATGTACAATATTATGCTCTCTACTATTATCCTCTTTTGACATTCATTATCATTCCCTAAATTGAGTAGTGGAGCAGCTTTGTGATTCTATTTTTATCGCTCATATAAGTTGCATACGAAGCATACATATTTCATCATCTCTTCTTTATTATTATTTCCGTTGATGTTTGAAAATATTTCGTGTTGTTGGCTTCGTTTCTTGTATTATCAATAGATTCTTTCTTCTTCTTTTGTAGCTTTTATGATGTTTTAATTTTAATCTGGTGATTAATATGTACTTACATAATATGATAGAAATCATAATCTCTTAATTAATCGAATAAATTTAAAAACTTTCTGCAGGTTAAAATAAATGAATAATAATATCTGTTAAGTATTAATATACTCCACGACCATATTATATTGTTAATTGTTATATTATTATTTATTATTCATAGATTATAGATATGTAAATGTAAATTAAAATGTATAATTATTATTAAAATCAAAATACTTTTTATCCAAAAATATAAACAGTTAAGGTACATACTTCATAAAAAATTGTATGTTATGCCAGTGTTATAAAATATAATACTTATAATAATAATAAACAAATTTTAGATTCTGAGTGGAACGATGAATGTCTTGATTTTACAATCATGTGTGTTTTTTAATTTTTGTATCTTTCATCACCTTTTAGGACAGTAAAAGTTCTTGGATTAACAAGGCTCCTACTATATTGTTACAATGGCATTTGAAAAGTATTAAAAATCATTAGTCACAGTTTTTTTTTATAAGTATTTAAAGTTCAAAAATTGACAAAATATGGAAAAATCACGAAAATTTACAATTTATTTTGAGTTAAGAATTCGTAAAAATTTTTCTATTTAAATCTAAGATTTTAAAATGTAATACAAGATTACTCATAAGTTTTTCTATCTTTATCAATAAAAAAATCTCTACCGGAAAGTCAAATTAAATTTTTATGAGCGTTTGAAATTCAAATTTTTACAACATTGGATATTCACTCAATTTCCTTATTTTGTTGTAATTCAAAAACTAACGACTGTAGATACATGAAAATTTCACTGAATATTTATATTATTAGCATTTCCTATACACCATACAATTTTAAAAATATTTTGACTCTTTTTGAGCTGTTATTATTATTTTTGTCTTTTTGTCAGTCAAACTTAAAAAATATTATTTTCTATTTAAGGATACAACTAACATAGTAACATAGGGGGATAATTTATTATTCAAATAAATCTAACCTCAGCTTCTTTAATTTTCACTTATGATTATATAATGTAGGCATTTAGCATAGATTTGAAAATTAATATATATTAATTTTCAAATCTGGGCAAGTCAATGATTTTTTTTAACTCAGTTAAGTTAAGTTAATATGCAACAATAACAAAAAGTTAAAAGTTAATATACACTTTCCCGTGCGACCCCCAGTTTACGCCACTGTGAACAAGATTTAACTGAATAGTGTTTTTGGATATCAAACGTTATATAGGTAGCGTATTGATGACGGTTTTGTGTAGTTGTGTGAAGGCCTTTCTTGCCAAAACTAATTTCGTTATTGGGTAAACATGCAGTAAGAGCCCTTATGAAAAAACCACTGACAATATAATGCAGGCTGTACATAATAAACCACAGGTATTATAGATACATATCGACATATTATCATTCATGGGTAAATGTATAGTATGCTACCAGGCTACCTATCTATAAAAAAAAAACTTATCAGTTGTATTTTACCTACTGGTTAATAACAATATCTATTAAACTGAAATTTACCTAAGCAACTTGTTGCTGATTATCATCATTGTCATGTATTTATATTTTATAAATATTTACATTATAATTTAATTATAATTAACATTATAGTTTTTACGTCATCCCAGAAAACTTCAAATAAATATTGTCATGTTGTGTTTCAATTTTTTTTTTTTTTTTAATTGATCTTTTTAAAGCCCGGCGACTAAGGCTATTAGCTGATTGTGGGATTTTTATGATTGTAGGTAGTAGGTTTGAAATTGTAGGGTTATTACACGAGTGTGTTGTGTTTGGCAGAATTTCTATTGGGGCACCCGTTGGTTTCTGCCATGCCCCGGAGTGGGGGATGGCGGCACTTGTTCTCCGGACACCGTGACTTGCCCGGAGAAAAATGCCGCCCAGTGGTCGAGAGAATCGAACCCGCGACCGCCAGCGCCGCAGACGACGTGTTCGACCGCTCGGCCACCTCGTCCCCCGTGTTTTAATTTATGGACCGTCACCATTCCTCTTTTAGTAGGGGGTCTAAAAAATCTGTTGTTTAACACAGTGAGGTGGAAGGACACAACACAGACTAAAATAATATAATGCCTGTATAAAACTGTAAAAGTAAGTTACTGTGGGTCTTGGTGAATATTTACCAGATATCACGATGGCCAATGGCCATTTAGCTATAGTAGTATTGTAGGTGTGATCGTAATAACATGTTGTAAAACATAAACTCAGGTACTTGACCGTAATAAAATGAAATAAAAATATAACATATTATATAAGTGTAAGTATGACAGGAAGGTATGTCACATTTTCGGGGCATATATCAATTGCGCCGGAAACCACAGGTAAAGAAAGAAAAATTATGTGATAGGAAAAAGGTATACATCAACTGCGCCGATCGATATTCCAATGTTATAAATTGTATAGGTCAATTGCGCCGATCGATATTTGATTACGATATTTAATTACGCTGATCGATTCTTAAATATATATAAATGTCTATAACACTATTTCTACTATAACTACATATCGGTATTTACGTGTTATAATCTAATATATCTGTATCGTATACCTAAATTACAAAATGTGGACAAATACCATGTTAGGTTATAGGTAAATCCATAGTATTGTGCAATACAATTCCATGCGTTGTTCGTATAGTTGTCGTGGCTCGTGCTTAAATTTATAATGGAAATTGTATTAAGTGAACGTGGTAAAGAACTAATTATTTAACAAAATTATAAATTTTCTTATAAGGAACTTACCAAAAAAGGGCATAAATGACAATGGCAGTGCGCACACAAAAGTTGCAACTCTAAGCTGTACGTAGATGAGGGTAAAACTACAATTTTATTTGAAGAAATTAAACATGAACATCATCCTCCTAATAACTTCATCAGAAAGATAAATTTGTATGTAATATATATATGTAAATTATTTTTATTTAAATTTAATTTTTAGTATAACTTTTTTAATACCAGCGCAATAGATGTATTCCTTTTTGATATACCTTTTTTGTACCGGCGCAATAGATGTATACTATACAGGTAGTGTCCCAAATTCGGCGCAATTGACGAAACCCCACATTTTCTGGTAGGCAGCATTATATATAGGTACTACATGTGTACACTTTTTTGGTAGGTAGCATACTACACGATTTCTCGTACATGTCTTATTGTCTTAATACGTCTTATCGAGTGAGACTTTTAGGTACTAATAATTATTACTATATTAAGTATGGATTATTAAACTCATAATAATATGATGATTGTAGAACATTCAGTGGTAGATTTGAGGAGCGCAGAGGGACTTTTGCCCCACATAGCCCCTTTAGCATAATATAGTTTTGACTTAAAACTTATGAGTTACAAACTTTAAATATATATAATATATTTTATAAACGAATTTACAGGTTTATTATTTCTTAACCATATTCGTTATTTTCATTTGTAGTAAATAACTTCTATATACTTTGCATTAAGGACTTTTACATCAAGGTAAATATTGTCCAAATTTTGAAAATGGTCTTACAAATTCATATAACATACGTATCTACTAAATTATGGCATAGTAATGACTATGAATTTATAGTTTTTAACCTTGGGTGGGGCTGAAATCACATCACCCCAGCCACACCCATTATTTTGCTTCGATAACGGGAAAACCAAGACCGTACAAGTTTTGAAAACGGTCATACAAATTCGTGCAAATTCCGTACAAAAAATATTGGTAAAGAAAATTTTCGAAAATTCCAAATGTAGTGGGGCCGAGGTGATATACGTTCGAAAATCGGAACGATGACGGAATTAAATTCCGTAAAATAGGTATTTCTGCACCGCTGTGACGTGATGTTGTGTATTATAGACTTCAATATTATATAAGGTGTGATGTTGTTGGTCATTGGTGTTCATTTTTAACACATCATGATATAGTACATACATAAATAGAGTGATTTCCGAGAGTTAATTTATTTTATGAGGTGTCGGTGGTGGTATGCATATTATTATTATACAGATTAGATTTTAACGGGTGTAATGTGTTATTGTGCGATGTATTAATATTGTGTATAAATATTTTACAATTCAAATATGAGTGTTTGCTGATTATTATTATACACGTGGATGATTTCACGACTGGATAAAAAATTGTCCGACGGTGTAATATTTCTTAAACCGCTATTAGAACAGATGGGTATTTGATTCGTCATAATAATATTATGGATGCATATTTTCAATTTTGCTATTAAGACATTAAAGTAATTACTAATTACTAATTAATGATAATAAATTTTCACTCACAACAACAGTTGCCTAATTACACTTACTGACAATATCTTGATAACAGCTCAGCTTACATCTTAATAGTGTATAATATAATATAATTAAGAAAATGTATTATTATACAATGTTCTTACCATACCTAATTCTTATACTTGGACATTTAATTTGAATATGTAACCGCGAATTAAGGAATACGTAATACTTCATACGTGATGACGTATAACTAGTTATAAAATATATATGTTTGCAGGTGGAGGAATTTAATAGTTTACTTTAAAACGTCGACCCCGGGCCATGCCCGTTCGAAATTTTCGAAAAAATTGTATAAAAGTATTTGGTATGTTATTACTTGTTTGTATGAATTTGGACAACCAAAATGTGAACGGTCTTAGCTTCCTTGATTTGGAGTGATGTGTTTCAGGACAATCCGTCCGCCTATAATATAGCTATTATTGAAATGTATCATAATATTTTCTTAGCCAAGATTATGTACCCACGTAATTTGTAGGAATTTGTACGGTCACTCCCGAACTTTGTACTTTACTCCTTCGGTAAAAAAATCTGTTTTTAATAGTCCAGTGTCACCCCCACCCAACCATAATATATTGGTTGTATTGCTATGGTTTGCATGTTATTTTCATTCTTTTAATTTCCACAGATAAATATGTGGTGATTGAAAAACTTTAAATTCAGTAATTCACGATTGTAAAGGTTTAGTGTTTTTAACGACCAATTAAAACCATACATATTACATATTCATGACTCACATCATTTTATTTTCTCAAAAATAGTTTTTGCCGATTTGGGAATTGGACGATTGTCAACGGCTTATGGGTACTTTGGCAGAAAACGATAACGAAAAAGGTTCCTCTCGGTTTCGTTCATACAACGTAGGGACGACCAAAACGTTCTAAACGAAATATAGGTGAAAAATACTAATAATAACAATTAATAAGTACCTAGCAAACGTCTACGGATGTGGCCACTAGCCGATGTTGTGGGTGTGACACGTCGTCCACAAATAAATTCCGTCCGACGTCGACTCGAGTAGATAAATAATATTATTGTTAGAATATTAAGGAAAAAACCGTGTCACGGATCGTTTTCGCTTTGGACTGCCATCTGGAATTCCGCGTGTTTTTGGACCGTTTCCAAGTGTGTTGTGAAGATGGCGCCTATTGTTGTGCAGTCGTGCACAACTACACAAGCAGCGAACCAAATGTCAATTTATAACACCTTTAAATGTAACTAAATATAATATATTATACAATTTTTTTTTCATAGATATTATAATATCGAGAGAATAACAGAATCCCGCCTACATTGCTTTATTTAGGTTACGATATTTGGATGGAAATAACAAAGAACGACATTCGCGTTTAATCACTTTTATTTTATTCTGTAAACGCAACGTAGGTACCTAAGTGTATTTTTATGAATATTTATTGGTTTGAATTATTAGATAATTAATGTCACTTTTTATTTGATTTAAGATTCCGATATTGATGTACCTATTCATATGTAAACCGATACTGAACGGAATTCATTAAAAAATTATGCCACTATAGATATTTTTCTTCTGCAAGGAAAATTGAGGAATCATAGATATGTTTTTGGGTATAGTGCAGTGGAAAAAAATCTAGTGGCATGCTACATTTCGTTAGGAATTAAATTAAATGTTTTTTTTATTTGTTGATTAGCGTTTCTATGGCAATGAACAAAGCGTTACGAAAATCAGTCAGAAAAAAAGTTGTAAACAGCCCAAAAACATATCTATGTAAAAAAAACTGACCTTGCACTTTGCAGAGATTTTTTTTATCCGTTTCGAAGGTTGTTATTAGAAGTTTTACTTTTTCTCCATGCTCCCAAAAAATACAGAGACACTTGAGAAATTATCTATTTAAGTAATTTATTATACTGGACTCGATTGATTTCAACCGATATAAGAAAAGGTACCCACATTAAACTGGTGTACCTGGACAAAAAAAAGTCTGTTCACAAAACGTTATTAAAAATTCATAGTACCGTCGACGTATTGTTAAAAATGTCTTCGTTCAAAATCACCAAGCGTGTAGTATAGCCGTATAGGTACCTACATAAACATTTTATACGATTATATATTATGCCATATGCGTACAGTGAATAACAATGTACAATTAATTAATTGGATGTGATCAAATACGAACGGTTCAGAAACGTTTGCGTCGACCACAACAGTGCCTTCTATATAGTAGGTCTTTGCATTTATAATCGCTTACACTTTAATCAAGTCGGTCTCGGGGACAATTTTTCTCGAATTATTTTAGCATGAGCTGGAGGTGAGGAGTGCAAGCGTTTGGAATAATAGCGAGAAAATAGATTAAACAATCCCAGTGCAAATGGATTCCTGTTTTGAGTTGTGCAGTATTTATATAATTATAGAAGTAGGTATACCATTATAATTATACCTACATAAATAATTATGTAAATAGCGGTATCCGGGCAGCTCGTCAAAAGCGACGATGCGTCATAAAAGATAATTCATTAAAAGGTGTATTGTATAATGAGTCGTCAAAAATACAGTCGGATAAATGGTATACCTACTTATTTTTGGGAATGACTTTTTTTTTGAAATTCTACGTTTTACATTCAATAGATGTAAAAGTTATAGTGGCACGTCGACGCTTTCGTGTTTTATAATATAATATTTTGACCTAACTGCTGTTTTCATAGTATAATAATGATATAAATTTAAAAACATATTTTAATTTTTTTGTTAAATAAGTGGTTTGACATACAATTATAATTCGGGGGTGGTTCGTGAAAAGGGGTATACGACCACGTTCCCCGGCCAAAATACTGAATAAAAAAAATGTATATTTGAAGAACTAAAATTAAACAAAAACATAATAATATCTTGTCAGTCGTACAGTTATATCGAATATTAATTACAATGCAATTACAATTGTCAATCAATAAAATGCCATCGGGTAGGTAGTGAGTTTGAAGTTTTGAACAAACTGCAAACGATCTATAAATCATATACCGAACACGATTGTTTAGTCGTTTAGGTAATACGAATACGATATACCTAGATTATTTTAAAGTATTTTGTAGTATTTTGCATTTTTTGACGTTTTTAGTGCATTTTCTTAGTTTTTAGAGCATTTTCCACAATTTATTCATTAAATGAACAAAAATTGTTGCGATTCATTAGAAACTTTCGGCAAACTGCCGACGGTACGAATATATATAGTATCATATATTCATATATTTCATCATAATTTTTTTTTAAATTATTATTTTAGAATGAATGATTAAGAAAACAAAACATAAAAACAAGTACAACTAAACAAGTAACAACGTACAATAAACTTTTAAAAAAAAAAACAAAAAAAATATATTACTGTAGTATAATTTAAAAATTTTTTTTCCAATTGTTAAGCAATAATAAATATAATTTAAATGCATTTTTTTAGTTTTTAAGTCATTTTTGCATTTTTTTAAGGGCATTTTTTGAAATTTTTTAAAGCATTAAAATCCCAGCCCTAGTGATAAGATATTAAGATTGATGGCACAGCGCGGCGAACAGTCAAGTCTGCTGTGTCCCTATCGACAACGTGTCTTGTATAAAATAATTATTGTCCTCACTTGTCAGTACGAATTACGTGGAAATACGGTGGCACAAACAAATTGTGCAGGAGATATATGCTTTTGCGTTCTCATCGTCAGTAAAAATGTCAAATGAACATTGCACAACAAACATTATTTTATCATTATAATATTATGATAATGGGATAGAATATTCGTGCCCCATCCACAACATTACTGTGAACCACCCAGGATTATGGATTACAGAAAACCATTTACTATAGGTAGGTACTATATTAGTTTATAATATTCATACTCTTATAAGAACATTATTGACTATCTGTACTTGTCTATACTAAGTATAATATTAATAAATTTATTGTCTATACTTTTAACTAGAATTAGAACTAATAAAAATATTTATTTGTTTCTTATGACTTAATTTAATATAATTTAATTTTAGTGCAATAAATACAACACTTATTCGAAATGAAGTACATAAAATATTTTTAACACATTTTATAAAAACTAGTCAAATACTTAAATATACCTTCATTATGTCAATAATCGTTCTATCACTAATGTATCGAACATGTCATTAAAATTATTTTTTCTATCGCGAATTGTATAACTTTATTTAATACTATCATCTCATTATGTAACCTTAGATATCAACATTTTAAATTAATCAATATGAGGTAGTGTCACTAATTGGTGAGTTCTGCCTTCATGTTTTTCGTCTCAATATTATATCCTTGCTTTTATCATATTAATATTATTATACGCTTATTGTACAACTTTGTATAAATGTGTATTATCTTGTTTATAAAAAAAAAAAAAAAAATATATTTATAAAAATGACTTAGACAAAAAGTGTTAAGTATTGGTCAATTAATTGCTAACGAATTGTTTTAGATGAAATATTTTTTAATTAAATAACTTTGACCATCTGTCCTAGATCTGTACATATAGCCAGTCCTGGCAACTAATTGTTAATTTGAACGTAATAAATAAATCTTATTTTAATATAATATAATGTTTGAATTGTTTTTAATGAATCCATCTCTTATAAATTATACCTATATATTATATAGTTTATAGGCACTCAAAATTTGAATTAAATATAAAATAAAATAATAGGTTAATGTTTTTCTTTGTAGTAGGTAGTAAGGCTTCTTCTTCCGTCCAAAATTTGGAGAGCATTTATCTTCACTTCTCCGTTGTTTAATGAAATATCTTTACTATTCACATCCTCCTTTGTGTAACGCAGTTTTCGGTTTCTGGAAGTTGGTTGAACAATATTATTGAAAGTCAAAAACTACTTTTTTGTAGAGTATATTTGTATTTTAAACTTATATTAGACTTCGTATTTTGAGATACATATTCAGTTTTATGATTATTGAAAAATATGTTGTATATTATTATATAATTATAATCTCCCAAATCTATTCATATTTTGCGGGAGGCCCTCATTGTTTCTAGTTTTCTGGTATAGTTTACGCTAGTATGATTAAATTATGAACTTAGAGAATCATATCTAAATCATCAATTTTTGTAAAAATGTGATTTATTAAAATAAAGAATTAATGACCAGAGGATTGCTAGGTAGTGGTGGTTAGTGGTAGTATAACATATTTTACTATTTTTTTATACAAATATTAGGTTCCCTGCTATAGTTACATGCTGTTGCATTGGAGAAAACGACCATGATTAATACAAATCCGTTATAAAAACTTTTCATTTGCTAAAATAGTGCTTTATCGCTTAATAAACATGAATATCAAAAATAAATTAATAAAATTAACTTTTTAGATTATATATTATTTACTTTAGATTAGGGTACTACTTAATTGATGTCTTCGAAATAATAACATTTGACTCTGAAAAATTAAAATGTTAGAAGTAACTATATTATATGATAAAAACGATTGTATTATAAATTCTATTAGGTACTATTAATAGTAGTTATTAATAATATAAATGGTTTTTTTATGATACTGCTGAATGCGAGGGGAGCTGCTTTCGCATTACTTGCGTGATAAAGTTTAAACGATTAATTAATATAATATAATATATTCACTCGTTATATATAGACGGGTTTGAACAAAATGCTTTTATTTGTTTTTTACGAAATATAATCTGTCAAGCCAAAATTATTAAAAATTCTAATTTCTATTGGTTCTTTTTATTATTATTATTATTATTATTATATATTGATTTTCCGTATATTATTTGGCTGGTTTTATTGAACGAATATAAAGTACTATTCGATTTTTAGCCTACGACGGAACTAAGCAAGAAGCGAAATAAAGCATGAAAACAAAATAACTTACACATCGATATTATTTATATTAATTATAAATATATTATTATGTTAAATTATTTTATCACCACATAAGGCAAATATAACATATTTGAAAACTAATATTATTTTATTGTTGTGTAAACGAGAATTATAATACGTTCTCAATAAAATGTGGTTTTATTTTAATAATTTATATTTCTTATAATAATAGTATAATTACGAACAATTATAAGAAAAAAAAAATTGTTTTTTTTATTTTTTATTTAGTTGTGTATTAGTAAAATTCTGAATTATTGAAGTACGTCGTTACAACAACGTTTACAGAGCAAAAAAAAATATACGACCGAAGGAAACAACATGGGTGGTATTATGGGATTTGTACGGCGCAGCAAGAAAAAAATTGACATTTTAATTTTAAACGGTATAACTAAAATATGAGACAATGTTTACGCACATTGTGACATTTTACTTAAAAATAAATAAAGCATATTTTGCACACAGACTATAATATAACCGAAAAATTGCAAGAAAAATCGGGGTAGTCACTCTGTGGTCAGCTGTATACCCTTATATGAAGTTTTGAGTGTACCTATCTCGTAATTGTGCTTGTCACTGTAATGTATGACGGAATTTGAATTTAATTATCAACCTAGGCATACGAGAAACGTTAATTGTGAATAGAACTGGTGTCTGGTGAGCCTTTGTTTGGAATGCTATTTTATATTTTATTAATATTACCTTCTATTAGACATTAGTTATTTATTTTACTACAAGTAATTGATAATTAATATACGGTAGGTTAAAATAAACTTGGTCCAAAACATAGTATGTGAGGCCTATTTTAATATTATATTATAAATAGGTAGGTAGGTATAACAGAATAGAATATTATTGTTATCAACTTATTATATTTCAATATTGGCGTAGGTACCGTATACAGGGTGATATTTTTATCATTGAACACTCATTATTTCAAAAAGTATTAATGTTTAAGAAAATATTTTTTTACATAGTTTCAAGTTGTTAAAAAACAATATTTTATTAAAAAATTATATTTTTAAATATTTTTCATCCTTTTAATTTTTTAAGTTTTTTACTTTTTTGAATGACAACATGTAATTTTAATTTGATATTCAAAAACAGAATATTTTTCTGAGTATTTCGATACATTAAAATTGAATTTAGGGCAATTAGTTTATGAGTTATAACTTATAAGTATTTAAAGTTTAGATGAGCGGAGTAGTGGACAAACATTTCGCGGGGTAACCCCGTACCACTCTACTCCGCTCATCTAAACTTTAAATACTTATAACTCATAAACTAATTGCCCTAAATTCAATTTTAATGTATCGAAATACTCAGAAAAATATTCTGTTTTTGAATATCAAATTAAAATTACATGTTGTCATTCAAAAAAGTAAAAAACTTAAAAAATTAAAAGGATGAAAAATATTTAAAAATATTGTTTTTTAACAACTTGAAACTATGTAAAAAAATATTTTCTTAAACATTAATACTTTTTGAAATAATGAGTGTTCAATGATAAAAGAATCACCCTGTATATAGAACTGTTAAAATAGGTTAATTGTTTAAATAACTTACAATTAAGATTTATTTTTCGAACTTAAAAATTTCCTACTGCAAAGAAATCTGCTCAAATTTAAATAATTTAATTACAAAAAATTTAAAGTTATTTATAAACGAAGATCGACGCTTATTATACTGTTGAGGACGACTAAGAGCAGTGGCGTATAGAACATTTTTTCTGTGTGAGGCCCAAAGCATTTTTATTTTTACATTATTCGACATCAAAATGTTGTTGTGGTATAGTGACAGCCATACACCATAGGTAAAGTTACCATATGAATTTGGTCGATGCATTATAATATGTTACCTTAGCTATAACATGGTTGATCTAATTATCGGAAATATTTAGTGTACATATTTATTTAGTCAATTTAACTATAAATTAATAACTAAAACTACATTGTATTATTCACCGACCAGGCATAGTTATAACCAATATCGACTATAATATTTTTACCCATTTACTGTAGTAAAATTATTTTTTTCCGCTCAAAGGGCTATGCAAATCCAGATTTGCGGCCAAAATTTCGTCGCACTGCAGAAAAATATTATAATACATATTGGACACACTTGCGGACGCGAAAAACCACTCTAAAATTGGTGATCTTGAATATTGGTCTGCGGAGGCGGACGCGAAGCAATTGGCCGCTACGACCTTTTGTAAGACGACTTACCCAGGAAAAATATTGTGATTATCCAGCTCCAAGAGTACCTCGTAAACACTATATTATAGGGAATATAATATCAAATCAGCCAAGTGGTTACCACGGTCGGATCGAGCAGTGGATATCTCCTCCAACTTTCCAATGTCGTATGTTTTACAGTGAGGTTCTATATAAGCCATGGGGTCCTCTGTGTGCCAGGTAACAGCAGTGAGCTGTCTTTGGGCGCAACCGTATACCAGGAAGATCTTCTAAGTTCATGCCACATAGAATCACGGAAACGGACAGATAGCTGAAACTTACTGGAACAACTACTGTTGCTAAATGCAGTTGTTTCCTTCTATAATAGTCGTCGCTCATCGATTGTCACTATAATATTATACTATATAGGCATAACGCGTATTCTTGTAGTTTTTATCCGCACAATAATATTATGAGATTACAGAGTGAAATTGTCAAGACTACAACGATGGACGTCAGTATTATTATTATTATTATTCTCTGCGTTTAATGTCTCATAATTATTTCACTTTATATTATTATTATTATTATTATTATTTATTACAGTACGAAAAATTAACTTTGCTCGTAAATCGAAATGTTCAGTGTTTATTCGATATATTTTTTGGGTTCGCCTATATATTACGTTCATAATAATATAAATATAATCACTTCTAATTTATCTCTAGGGTTCGGGTATATTATATATGTTTAAAGTTTTAAACGAGTCACAGCGGTGGCCGATTTATGCCGGCTATGAGAAAATGTTTAGGAAATTATGAAAATTAAGAGTCACCATTTCCCGACCCAGATTAATATACCTTAAATCTTTAATTTTCAATTATCAAAGTAGGTACATATTATTAGGATAGTGTAGTGCATAAATATTTTAAATATTTTCAAACGACATAATACCTATCTGCAATATTTTAAAACGTTATGGTGTGCTGGGTATATTGATTTTAAATAAGTCGTTCTTGACCGTAATAACGTTTTAGTTTTCCGTGTAAATACTAAAAACATTAATGGCATAGGTAAGGGTTGTCAAACCTTTTTCGGGTCACGTGCCAACATTTTGAAAAAAATTCACGTGCCAGTATTATGTGTTCATATAGGTACCTACTTAAAAACAATTTTTCACAGAGTGATGGTTGTCTAAAAAATGTTCACGGAAATTATTTTATAGGACGTATCTGTTATGTATTTTGTTTGTCTTGTTTTATGTTTTAATTTTTGTTTAATGTTTTAAATTAAATTATTTAATGTTGCTTATTTCATTAAAAGTTTTAATGAAATAAGCAGCATTAACTTTATAAAATAATATATTATTATTGCTATGTTTTGATTTGAAATAATTCATTGTGAAAAATAAACTCACATATTAAATTAGATTAACCTATGTATGTCGACCCAAATATTGAGTTTATTTGAAGCTAGCTGACACGGCAATGCTTTGTTATTGCTAGATTTTTGTGATTGTTCAACTCATTTTGGGTGTAACACGCTGTGAAAGCAATGGCGTTTTAAGTGTAAATTATATTATATTTTAATTTATAGCCTTCTCGACCGACATTGTCCTTGAGATTCACTTGTGATGATGTGAGTAGTATATTCTGAGGTAGATTGCGGACCCCACGTGGTGCGTACGTAAGTGTATATAATTTAACTCTAAACTCTAAAGTATCAAAAAATGCAAAAAATTGGTCCACCGAAACCGTGGTTCGAACTCAATACATTCTTTGCTGCACTAAAATACACAGGTTTATTGCATTAATAATAATTATTATTATTAAGACCAATAGCAACCATTTATAAACAAAATTTCCATCGTAAATTTCGAAGCTCCCCGGGTTGGACTTGTTATTTGTACCTTTTTTCGCGACAAAATGTAGTCTAATCTAACTCTGTACCAAATGTCATTGCAATTGGATTAATTGTTTAGGAATGCATAAAAGACATAGCTAGGTAGAAACAATATTGTTGTGTTTTATATGAATTGGGAATTTCGAATATCTGAAATATGAATAATGAATATCTATACTCCGGCCCACGAGAATCCATATGTCCAAACGCGTCCGTCTCTGCGCATCTGCATGTTGCCGAATAGTGGGAATGATATAATGGTGAGAGAAAACAGACGTCGCGTATTACTATATCGATGCGCGGTTTACGTATGGACTCTCGTGGGCCGGAGTATAAATTAAAATTTTTTAGAAACTCAAAAAACTGAATTTTTTTTAACTATGGTTTTTTTTTTTTGGTTGGAAAAGTGATTGATTAGGTTTTCCGAGATGAGTCCTAGGTACACACACAAATGAAATATATACTGATATAATAATATACCATGTGTGTCCAAATATTTCTACTACCTATAGCCTATAGGTAATATAATAATAGGTACTTTTCCTGCTATTCATATTATTTTTCATTATATTGTGTGGCTGCGTCTCTTAATGTTTGCCACCCCTGTAATATACATATACTGTATAAGTGTGTAAGCATACGAATGACATAACTAAACAACTACCCTTTTATCTTCTATATTCTATAGTATAGTAAGTTGTTACACATATGTCAAGATTGATTTTAATATCAAAAACTATAAAATATAAAAAAAAAAACGAATATGTGCATAATAATAGGTACCATTTTTATCAATCTTCTATATTTTATGTGCAAATTTGATTCATGATATTCATTATTCTTACTTATTGATATCTAAAAAGCACTTTACGTCTACACGATAAGCATTTTGTATTATGTAATTGTAGAAATGTTAATGTATTACGACCAGATTTGCTGCGCATATAGTTCAGATCCTTCGTATGAATGCATTGTTACATATAAACAAAATAAATTCATTATCAAGGAATATAAAAGTGTTTAAACCCAAACAAATTTATTTTTCGATAAAATATACGGCGTAAGTGCTTTACAGTTTAAGTATTTTCATATAAAATTAAATACTCACAGTTTTTGGAGAAATCAAACCTCATGAAGTATTTTGCTGTAACTCTTCAAGTAAGTATAGATAACGTTAACTTTTATAAAAAATCAAAAGTATGATCTATGTAAGTACGGCCTAATGTTATATAAGTTTAAAAATCAAATAGTAAATTTATAACTTTAAATTGCATTTTCTATGATCGTTATTAATAGGACGTCAGGCCCGTATGTGTAGTTGTCTCCATCTTTCAATTAATGTACAACATAGAAAAACTATTTACTCACTCTACATTTATAGTAGAAGTGCCAACATTTCACAACGCACAGGGAAAAACGTTATCTGTGTCGTAGTGTTCTTATTATTTAGTTAACATAATTAATATATTTCAAGTTATTAGTTTAAGAACATTAGGTTTTTATTGTTTTTTTCATTTAGTTATTAAAAATGATTAGTTAGTGGTATCAAAAAAAAAAAATTAAATCACTACCACACAGATTCTTCCCTATATCTACGTTGTGGAATTTTAGTATTCTACTATAGATTCAGAGGGATTTTTTTATGTTGTACATTTGTAAGACGGAGAAAACACAATATACGTCTTCTTTTAAATTTTGAAATACTTGTAGCAAAAATCGCTCTTATTGTGGTACCTATTAAAACCCCTAAGGAGTTTTCATTGATGAATACTTAAAAATAAATCAAATAAAACATCTAGATATTTTATGTTTTTCCATAAGCTTTTATAAGAAAACCGTTTTCGGCCACATTTTTGTGTTGCAATAATTTATTACAAAAAAAAAAAAAATATAATATTATTATAAAATAGCGTTAAAAAAATACCTAATATAGTCAATGCTCGTAAGTCGTAACCTAGAGCTTATCACATAGGTACATACTTATTCTACGTTACACTGGACATTATTACCATTTTCCAGCTCACTATAATATTATAATATACACTCTGTATACATACCAGGTTAATGACTGAATAATTATGAGGTAGATTAATTTTTATGACTTGAACTTTCATATTTTTGGGAACATTGCTTCATTATAATATTTCAAGCATAAAATTATTACTTTATTCTGGCCAGATACATGATATATTTTTTAACAGGTAGGTAGGTAGGAAGTATAGGTACCTACGCCAAAAAAAAATTGATGTAGAATTGTGAATTTTATTTTATTTCCGATTTTAAATTAAAAATTCAATGTAGAAAATATAAAATAACATAATATTATTATAATTTTTCTATTAAAATATTTTAGTGAATATAATTTCATTTTTTTTTTTTTTGTATTATTATTAATTATAATATGTGAAAGCGTACATTTAATTTGAGCCCCGAGTCTAGTGCGTTTGCAATAATATGCATAATAAACTAATATTTTTCTATATAATATTATAATATGTATGGTTGAGACTTTTTTTTATAAATAATTTAATTAAGGTTTTTTTACGTTAAGAAAAACATAGTTTATACATACATACATTTAAATAAGTTTATTTATAACCTAATATGTATATTATATTTTATAATAGTATAGTCAATTAAAAAACAGCTAGTGTTCATTTATAGTAACACTAGGTAAACCAATTGGACATAATTAAAGTTTTAGACATCTGTTAAGTACGTGATGAATATGTGGGAGATAGTGTATCATCTAAGTCAAGGACAAAGGAATAAGGGTGACCGGAGTAAGTGGGAGAGATAACATATAAAAAATGTGTGAGTTTAAAAGGTATATAATATTGTTAAAAAATATGGAATTCTATTCAATACTTAAAATTCCTATACTATTTATTTGGATAAACAAAATATAATATAGAATATTATAAAATTCTTCTTTCATTGTGAACAGACACAGAATATGTAAATGTTGTCAAAATATAATGTTCATATTATTATCGTTCTTATTAAAGCAATGATTATATTTTTTTTGCTGTTATTTATTATTCTAATTCATAAGATAAAAGGTTAAAACAGATTTAAAACATGAAAATGTAAAATATATCTACTTACTAAATAAATACAATTTCAAAATACATAACAAGAATAATAATGATAATTGCTTAATAAAAATAACGTCCAATTAATGATGTTATGTTGGCACAGGTCAAGAAAACAAAAACTGAAAACCAACCGATTAAAGAGTTCACAATAAAAAAATAAACACTGAGTAGGAAAAATAATCATGATTTATCTTTATTTTTGCAATCATGTGAATAATTATTAAACAATGGTATGCTTTAAATGCATTATAGTTTTGCATTAAATATTATTTATATCTGCTTATGTAATACTCATAGGTTGTACATGTATTACACATATTATAACATTAGTATGATAAATAAAATATTTGTAATAATAATTTAAGAGAAAAAAAAATTACAAATTCAGTATCACAATAACATAAGCTGAGTAAAAATACGTTTTGGGTCCTGACTCCTGGGGTGGCGCGGTGGTTGGCCGCAGTCGCTAATGTGTGCTGAGGTTAAGCATCGTTCGCCGTCGCTAACTCCTGGATGGATAACCACCCGAGTTTTTGGCGACGATCCCCCCCCCCCCACAAAATGCTAATGGCCATAGTTGCCGATGCTTTAGACCAAGGGGTGGAAACCCGCGGCCCGCTGCCCATATTTGTCATTTGGCACCTATAGTAATTTTATTTAACCCGCCAGTAAAACGTATTATCTGTATAAAAATCACAAACTACGATAGTATGGAATGGAATCTGCAGGGTAAAACGTTGTTTGTTCGTAGATCAGTTAAATTAATAAACCTAACAGTTATGAACTTAAATAAACTAAATTTGATATGATTATAAATTGTTGTTTAAAATAAAATAAAGTATATTCAAATTTTAGCCCGTGAAAAATGTATTTACTTTTTTGGCTTTTGACATCAAAAAGGTTGCTGACCGTTGATTTAAACCAATAAAAAGATAAAAAAAAAAATATAATACATTTATAACATATTGGACGGCAGGAATGTTTTTAAGATGGAGCCATAATATCATCCTCAATGTCTTATCTGCATTTTTTGTGACTTGCACGCTCAGCATAGCAAACTGAAGCTCACTAAGAACTATTAATTACTTGTCGTAAATATTATTGGAAAGTGATTTATAAAATATTCTTATTGGCTATTAATGATATTTAAGATTAAAAGTGTGATTAAGTGTGAGGGGGTAACGATAATATTATAGTAACTAAGGTCTATGTTTATATTTTATATTTTTATGATAAAAAAAACCTGGGTTTAATGTTTATGTTAATAAATTACACACTTGTTTGACGAAGGGACATCATACGTGGTATGCAAGGCGTGTAACCGATAACTTTTTTAAATTAATATTTTTGAAAATTATTACCGTAATAATTTGGATTACCAAATGTATTATAAATTCAAGTAACTTTTGGTTAACCCCCCACCCCCACCCATGGAACAAACTAAAATTATTTTTTTACGTTTTTCGTAAAGACAAACAATTTATTGGTCTAACGTTAACGATATTATTTTTAAAACATGAATTATTAATATATTTATTAAGCTTTAACGGTTATGTGAGTTTTAAAATATAGCAGGATGCTGTTTTAGATTATTATAATATATAATGAAGTAAATTATATTATATAATAGCAGGCATGGCACCGAAGTTTTGAGCTAGGGGAAGGCCATTCAGTCGGCTATTAAACCATATTATACTATACAACATCCCTACGTGCTGACGTATTTAATATTATTGAATGCACGAATATTTAAAAATAATAAAACGGTTTGGGCTTAGGTAAATTATTATATTATAAAGGCGGGCCTATGTAAAAACGTTGATCCTGCCGAGTGATATTTCAGTTCTCAATACCTATTAAGTACCTATACTTAAATAATCGGGCGGATGTGTTATGAATTCACTATGGTACCTAATACGTATTATTATTGTGCGTACCAACTACATACGAACTACTATGATGTCAAGACGCCAGTGTAGATACAGGGTGATTATATATTTTTACCGTAAACCGTGAAATGTGTTAAATTTTCGAATAAATTCAATGATAATAATCATGCAAAAAAAAAAAATTTAAAAATTTGTGTTCTAAAGGTTTGAAAACACAAAATCGTAATATTCCTGGATTAACAATCAAATTAATAATATAGGAGTTATATTTTTTTCATTCTTGATGACGATTTGTCACAAAAATGACGAACGGTGATCGGTTTGCTATAGCTATTAGAATTGTTTATCCTATAGGTGTATAATGCGAGTGGCAGGTAGATAAGCATTTCAATGTGTTTATTATTTTTTTAAGAGGTTGTTTGGAAAGACCGCGTTCTATTTTACGTGAATGAGCCATGAATTGAGCATTAAGCGTTCAATCGAGGGATATTTGAACGCGTTCGATGTCGTACGACTTTTTTCGTTCATTCAACATTAATTTGATAAAACAAATTTGATCATTCATTCTTATCACTCCAGAACACGGTCTTAGATGATAAGGTCCATAATAATAATTAATAATATGATTAAGGATTTTCTGGCAACACTAAACGTGTAATGAACCCGTACTCCGTATATACAGGGTGGCCCATGAGGATAGGGACAAAAATAGACAGGTTTTTCTCAACGTTGAATGTGAGTACTGAGTAGGAAGGTTAGATATGCTCATTCGATCTGTCAGATAATGCCATTATGAATCGGTAGTTAAGGTGCAGCGCGCATTCAGACGGTAAGACTCCGTATTCTCGGGAGTTGTTACAGTACGTTTGGGACCATTTGGTTTTTTTTCATTAACTGTCCCCGTTCGAAAACTTTCTACCCATCTCATAATTGTTTTCCCATTGAGAGCAGCACCGCGAAGTCCGACGCTGAAGTGAAGTCTGAATGCGCGCTACACCTTAACTACCGATTCATTGTTTTTCACAAACGCTTCGTACGCAAACACATGGTGAACTACACTCCACTGCGCCATAGTGACAGCGAAATGGCATTATCTGACGGATCGAATGAGCTTATGTATAACCTTCCTACTCACATTCAATGTTGAGAAAAGCCTGCCTATTTTTGTCCCTATTCCCGTGGCCCGTCCTGTATAATATGGTCATATACGAAAAATAATAAACAGTAAAAAATAAAAATATAATAAGTAAAATCAATATCGATAATAATATAACCACGAACCAACATGCATAATAATATAATATTATTATTGTGTGTTGCTATAATGATTATAATAATAATAACAATGACATCGAAGACAAACACCGCTGAGGGCAAGTCGGAAGTCTTAAAATTACGTTAGTCGAAGTATTAATGATAATAATAATACCATAACAATGGTGAAAACGGACGGCCGCCGGTGGAAACCGAGAACGATTTACCAGTCGGCGTATCGAAAGCCGTCGTCGTCGACGGGCGGCGGCGAAGATGAGCGAAATATTTGCAGTGACAGTCAGCCGCCGCGGCCGTCGTCGGTGGCCGTGGCTCGATTCGACCGGCTGTTGGCCGACCGGACCGTCGTCGAAAACGCCGTGCCCCCCGAGCTCGCGATTCCGCTGCGCGTGGACGTCACGCTGAGTACTTACGGCCGCGACTATTTGCTGCCGTCGCGCGCGGCCGCGGTGGCCAAGTGGTCGTCGCGGCGGCCGGAACCGACGGGCGGAGGCCCTACGACCGCCGCGGGGACGACGGCCACGGCCTGCGAACGTCTGGCCTGCACCGCTTCGCCGCGCACCAACATCACGTACTCGGGGCCCGCGCCACCGGAACCTTACGTGGCGCCCCGGTCCGAGTACTGGTTGACGCACGGTCATCTGGGCGGCCGAGTGATCGCCGACGGCACCATGCCCAAGCGGACGAAACGCTGTCAGCGGATAAACCCGACGCGTATATTTTAAAAGCCACACAACAATAGTGCTGTTCTGCAATGACAAGCGTAGTATGTTACAATAATAATAAAAATAATAATATTGTATTGTATATAATATATTGTATCCGATCAGTTGTTTTGTTCTCACGATTTACACAGCCCCGCGGCGCAGGTGACGTCCAAACTATATTTGTTTCGACTTAAATATATTGTTATTGTTATAATATCGTATTATGTCTGGGGTGAAAAAAAAATGTGTATCAAAATAGGTTCAACGTTTTTTGGTGTAAATTTGTACCATATAGCTTCCTTATATAAGTATTATAATAATATTTTGCAAAGTATAAATTTAGAAGTTGTCATTTGTAATTTAGGAGAAATTCATCCACTTCATACCTTTTGAAAATGTGCAAACACGACAATTTATTTCGTACTTTTCCTACCTATCATATAAACCAGAAGTGCCCAATGTTTTTCAACTTGCGAGTCACATTTGAAATGTATATTTTAATATTTATACATTATACTGACGGCCGTATATAAGTACCGGTTCATTTTGATAAAGTATACAATAAATATATTTATATCGAATAATATTATCTTTGATCACTAATCGAATTTATGACTATTATTATAATTGTACTTTGTGTGTATAAAGTACTGAATATTTCCACACTGAAGGTCACTATAGTTTGTTTTCGTCAATCAAAACTGCAGGTTTCTCAATTCTTGTTTGCAAAAAATAATGGATTAAATTTTAATTATTAAAATGCTTCAAAAGCTTATAAAAAAATAACATTTTTTTTTTTAATTTATATTTATATAGAAATTTCTAATTTTATAAAATGGTCAAGGGCCGGTTGGAATACTTCCGTGGGCCGGATTCAGCCCACGGGCCGCTGGTTGGGCACAAATGATATAATAAACCATTTCTTAAAATAACTTGTTAATATAAAAATAATAAACCTGAAGATCCGGGCATAATTTCAATAAAAATAAGTTTTATGGTCTGCCATAAATATAACTATGTTTTTTTGAAAAAGGGAGACATTTTTTTCTACTTTTTGTGATAATACCTACCTAGTAAATATAAAATACTTTTACTTATAAAATAAAACGTTAAAAACCGTTTATTTAATTAAAGCGTAAAATATTTAATTATTTTTTCCCTTTTCAAAAGTCAAAACGGTCATTTTGATAAAACTACATTAACCTGTATTCCGATAATTATTTTATCAGCCATCCATTATTTATTATTACATTACTTCAATGACGAACGAAATAATTTCGACGGTATAAAACGAACATTTCACATATTTCTGGCTAAAATAAAGGTCCTAGATAGTATAATACAATTGTGGAGATTATGATATTTTAGTGAACATTATTCAAAAGCTATCAGAAAAGCATACTTAGAGGAAAAAATCAAAATTAAGTTTACTTCATTACAATCAGAATGATTTGACATACATTTTTATAATACAAGAATCGCCATTTCATCAAACTCCCGCCAAAAATGCTGCAAAATCTGACAAAAATTATTTGAGATGAGAAATGAATAAATTAATGTCTTTTTAAAAACAATGAATAAGGAACTTAACTTAATGTTTGCTTTTATTGTTAAAAAAAATATTACCATGAAGAGCTTAAAAAAATAAAAAAATAAAAAATAAATACTTAGGGAAAAAACAATTAAGACATTATTATTGTCGCCTTACAAATGAATCGGGGTGCGTCTTTAACAATGAAATATTTTCATTTTTTCATTTATATAGTGTATATTATATACCGGGTGTACCAAGGTTTCTCAACCCCATTTTTACTTCAAATAATAAATTTATTCTAATTCTAAGTTTTGGAATTTTTAAATTTACTCTAGACCATACTTTCAAATTCTTGATTTTTTTTGTGCTATCTACTGAAGGAGTCTCTTGTGGAGATACATACTTCTGTTTTTTAAATGAGAGTCACCTTCCTCCCCCTTTTAATGTAAATTATGTAATGGATAATTTTTTTGAAAATGTCGATGTACTTAATTCAAATACTTAAGGATAATTTTTACAAAGTGTTGATGTATTGGTAGATTAATATTATTTATTAATGAGTAATGACTAACATTTGAAATCCCCATGTATTATACAATATACACCCATTACTATGGTCCTTTTATCCTTTGAACACAAAGTTAAATACCTCAAAAACTACTTGGACTAATTTTGATTCCGATTCATTTTCAAAAAAATTATCCACTGTATAATTTATAATTGAAAAGGGTTGTTCTCGCTTGAAAAATAGAAGTTTGTATCTGCACAGGACATCCCTTCAGTATATAATCTCAAGAATTTGAAAATATGGTCAAAAGTATATTTAAAAATTCCAAAAATCGGATTTTGAATAACTGCATTATTGAAGAAAAAAGAGGATGATCATTCTTTGTGAATCACTCTGTATATACATAATACAATGTACATTATATATACATATAGGTATGCTCGTTTATTACAAGTGAAATTCTAACGCAATTATATCATTATTGTTTTCATACCCTCTACTTGGACCTTTAGATAGAACCTGTAAAGAAGTGTATTTATAATATAATATTTTAACAACTTAATATATATGCACAGTTAGCATCACAAGCTCTCCTAAGATAAACAATTAGGCTTGCCAAGTTCAATTGGATTTTTAATTTTATAGCTCCGAATGTGTGTATACGTAGGTTGTATATTATTACTATTATATTACGACAACCGTTTTCGAGTGGGCTTATAAGCGTTTTCAGAGGTGTACGCGTCTCTTAATAATTTACCTAATAGCGCCTATGACCATCGCATAATGTATTCAAAAATCTGTATATATATTATATTGTATATAAAATAAAATATGTCTTTTTTTAGAACGTTATGTTACAATGTTTAAATTTAAGGACAATTTTCATGTTAGATAACAAATAAATAGTTTTGAAAACATGTTAAAAAATGTTAACATATTCCCCAGTTAGTATATCTATTTTATAGTTTGATGATTTATTGTGAATTGTACCACACGAATACACGATTAATCATAAACTAATAAACTATAAAGTATAATGCTACGTATAATAATGTGCCTAGCAAAGATATTCAATTATTGTTCTCTGACATTTGAACTACCATTCGAATATGGTTAAATGTGTTAGTTACATAAATGTCAACGATATTACAAGTTTGTATGTTTTTTTATTTGATAAAATATTTCAATTTTGAAGTATAGACTTTTCTTTTTAGTCCAGAGGTTTAATTTAATCGTATTATATTTATTATGATTTAATCACATTTTAAAAATATTAATAACATCAATCTCTGCAATATGTATGTTATAGTTTATCCGGTATTGATCCAGTATTTATTTGATTTATTTATTTACAATTAATCGCAACACAATATTTTTTCAAATATCTACATTCCATATACATAATATATTACCAAAATGATTGACTTAATGATACACCACCACGTATCCACATTATTATTATTATTAAATGACAACCAAACCTTACAATAGAAGTATTTTTTTCATTCGTCCATTGCACGAGCACACGTAGCAGAATCAAACAATATACCTATACTATATATACGCGTATAATATTATGAATCCACATCCACTTTACATAAAAAAAAACCCATGCGTTTTGTAAAAAAAATTCAATACCTACATGATCAAATATTGAAATATGCATAATAATATATAATATATAGGTTAAGCGATTTTTCCATTGTATATTTGAATTCACCCTATTGTTTAAGTGTTGAGGTTTCGTATTACCGCATCAAGAGAAACGCAATTACAATATACAATGGAATATAATATATAGGTAACAGTATTTTTTTGTCTCTTTTAAATTTAAATATATGTATGTATACACATACAGGTAGTATATTAGTATAATATATTTGATATAACTGGACATCTTGTTTATATTCTGCAGTGGTGTGGCGATTTATGTTATTCTAACACAAATTCGAGTAAATTGTAAATTTACAGCGTGCTTTGGTGAATATAATATTGTTTACAGTAATATGAAATGAAAAAAAAATTGTTTTTACTATATTCTTTATATTGCATATGTTTGCTGTTAAAATAAAATAAACATGCAAATAGTTGTTATAAGTTATAATCATTACGACAATTCCTGTTAAAACTTAACGCATAGGTAATGTTATGCGTATATTATATTATGCTCAATAAATCTAGTTATT
This sequence comes from Macrosiphum euphorbiae, assembly GCA_949089665.1. Lineage (NCBI taxonomy): Eukaryota > Metazoa > Arthropoda > Insecta > Hemiptera > Aphididae > Macrosiphum > Macrosiphum euphorbiae. The sequence goes on from CARXXK010000001.1 coordinate 31,174,504, forward strand.
ACTTTTCATAAGCTTATCATCTATCTTATTATACAGTATATCCCATGAGAATGTAATAACTAAAAGTTGTAGGGTAGGTATTACTGCAAATTTTACTATTCTACAATTTTAAGTTAGCATATCATCATGGGACACCCTGTACCTACGTATAGTTACAGCCGGTTCGGTGTTAAATTTGTTTAAAATAGTTTTTAAATTATCGTTCGTATTATAGTTATGATCTAATATTTTCCAAATCATTTTAAGCATCATTTAATTTGGTTTAACTAGTTAATATAACTTTATCTATGCATTGTAAACCCATTTTTAAAGTTACCGTAGGAAATCAGCAAAAAACATAATAGCAACGTTTAAATAAAATTTATATATTTATCTATAAAAAGGTGGGTAAGTGGATGTCGCTCTGCTGTACAGTAGGTTACAAGTGGGTCACTGTATAATGGATGCTTTTAAATTTGAATTCAATGATACAATATCATTGTATAAGAAAAACGATTCTGAGCGAAGACGGTATGTCAGTCTAGGTTTAAGACAAATTATATACATATCTATGGTATTAAAAAAAAAATTGACATATAATAAATTCCAAATTAATCATATCACATTATCACAATATCCATTAGGTACTTATAACATGTTATACATCAACATCAATAACAAACCCTGATACTATCATAGATATATAATAGTACACTTTAGAAGTTTCAAGTAGGTACCCCGTACCCACGAATAATATTATATAATCACAACAAAATAACTAGGTTTTTTAATATGAAATTTCGTCCAAATTTGAACATAAAATGACTATAAAAATAAACTGTGATTGTATATTTTTTAGATTTTTCGGTAAAAGAATTAACTACTTACGTAGAATCTTGTTTTAAATTTTCAATCCTTAGCTATAAAAACTGAACATTTTATAATTTATTAATTAGTAATTACGATGATTAATAATTTTCGAGATTTTGAAAAATTCTGTCAAAATTCGATGTTAAAACGCTTATAAAAAAAAATTGTGCCTATGTATTTTTAATATTTTTCAACTGATATTGTAACAATATATCAGGAGCCTTGTATTAAATTTTTACACTTTCTGGCCCAACAGATAAAACTTAATTGATATTTATAGAAAAAAAAAAACTAAAAAAATTGAAAACTGAAAATGTCCGTAAACGGCTCAAAAAGAGTCAAAATATTTTCAAAATTGTATGGTGTATAGGAAATGCTAATATAAACATTCAGTGAAATTTTCATGTATCTACAGTAATTCGTTTTTTAATTACAACAAAAAAAGGAAATTGCCACATGAGAAATCGAGTGAATATCCAATGTTGTAAAAATTTGAATTTCAAACGCTCATAAAAATTTAATTTGACTTTCCGGTAGAGATTTTTTTATAATGCGCTCTTGAAAACTACTGGGAAATTTAAATTTTGACCTCCCCAATGCACCAACGATATTCACTTTCCAATCGAACAAGATACTGAAGTCGAAAATCGAAGCATTATTTCGACTACTTATCGTGTACACAGACACAAAAAAAATAAATAAAAAAAGGTGGGCAAGTGGGTGTCGCTCTGCTGTACAGTAGGTTACAAGTGGGTCACTGTATAATGGATGGTATTAAATTTGAATTCAATGATATAATATCATTGTATAAGAAAAACGATTCTGAGCGGTGACGGTATGTCAGTCTATGTATCAGACATATTATATACATATTTATGGTATTAAACAAAAAATTGACCTATAATAGGTACCTATAATAAATTCCAAATTAATCATATCACAATATCCATTAGATACTTATAACGCGTTATACATCAACAAAAACCGTGATACTATCATAGATATATAATAGTACACTTTAGAAGTTTCAAGTACCCACGAATAATATTATTCAATCACAACAAAATAACTAAAATAGTTATTCTAGGTTTTTTAATATGTAATTTCGTCCAAATTTGAATTTAAAATGTCTGTAAAAAATAAGTGTGTTCATATATTTAGATTTTTTGGTTATAGTATGAACTGTTTATGAGAACCTTTGTGTTGAATTTGTAATCCTTAGCTATAAAAACTGAACATTTTATAATTTATTAATTACAACGATTGATAATTTTCGAGATTTTGATAAATTTTGTCAAAATTCCAACTTTAAATGCTTATAAAAAAAAATCGTGCCTATGTATTTTTAATATTTTTCAACTGATATTGTAACAATATATCAGGAGCCTTGTATTAAATTTTTACACTTTTTGGCCCAACAGATAAAACTTTATTGATATTTATAGAAAAAAAAACTAAAAAAAATTGAAAGCTGTAAATGTCCATAAACAGCTCAAAAAGAGTCAAAATATTTTCAAAATTGTATGGTGTATAGGAAATGCTAATATAAACATTCAGTGAAATTTTCATGTATCTACAGTTATTCGTTTTTGAATTACAACAAAATAAGGAAATCGCTACATGAGAAATCGAGTGAAAATCCAATGTTGTAAAAATTTGAATTTCAAACGCTCATAAAAATTTAATTTGACTGTCCGGTAGAGATTTTTTTATTGATAAAGGTAGATAATCTTATAAGGAATCTTGTGTTTCATTTTCAAATCTTAGATTTAAAAAGAAAAATTTTTACGAATTCTTAACTCAAAATAATTTGCTAATTTTCGTGATTTTTCCATATTTTGTCAATTTTTGAACTTTAAATGCTTATAAAAAAAAATTGTGACTAAGGATTTTTAATATTTTTCATCTGCCTTTGAAACAACATATTAGGAGCCTTCTATTAAATTTTCAAGCTTTCGCAACCAACAAATAAAATTTTATTGATATTTCTAGAAAAAAAACTAAAAAAAAATGAAAAATGAAAATGTCCCTAAACAGTTCAAAATAAATCAAAATATTTTGAAAATGTTATCGTGTATAGAAAATGCAAATATAAACAACCAGTGAAAATTTCATGTATCTACGGTCATTTGTTTTAAAGCTACACCAATAACCAAATTCGATTTTTTGGAAAATCGATTTTGCGTAAAAATTCCCGTTTTTCCTTAATTTTTATGTTGTTTTTCCCGGCGCTTGTGAAAACTACTGGAAAATGTTTATCTTTGACCCCCCAAAGTACCAACTAGATTCACTTTCCTATCAGAAAAGGTACTATTAAAGAAAATCGAAGCACTTTTACTGTCCCAAAACGTGATGACAGACACAAAAATATAAATAAAAATATAAATAAAAATATAAATAAAAATATAAAAAGGTGGGCAAGTGGGTGTCGCTCTGCTGTACAGTAGGTTACAAGTGGGTCACTGTATAATGGATGATATTAAATTTGAATTCAACGATATAATATCATTGTATAAGAAAAACGATTCTGAGCGGAGACGGTATGTCAGTCTATGTATAAGACATATTATATACATATCTATGGTATTAAACAAAAAATTGACCTATAATAGGTACTTATAATAAATTCCAAATTAATCATATCACAATGTCCATTAGGTACTTATAACGCGTTATATATCAACAAAAACCCTGATACTATCATAGATATATAATAGTACACTTTAGAAGTTTCAAGTACCCACGAATAATATTATTCAATCACAACAAAATAACTAAAATAGTTATTCTAGGTTTTTTAATATGTAATTTCGTCCAAATTTGAATTTAAAATGTCTGTAAAAAATAACTGTGTTCATATATTTTTTAGATTTTTTGGTTACAGTATGAACTATTTATGAGAACCTTTGTTTTAAATTTGCAATCCTTAGCTATAAAAACTGAACATTTTATAATTTTTTAATTTAAACGATTGATAATTTTCGAGATTTTGATAAATTTTGTCAAAATTCCAACTTTAAATGCTTATAAAAAAAAATCGTGCCTATGTATTTTTAATATTTTTCAACTGCTATTGTAACAATATATCAGGAGCCTTGTATTAAATTTTTACACTTTTTGGCCCAACAGATAAAACTTTATTGATATTTATAGAAAAAAAAACTAAAAAAATTGAAAGCTGTAAATGTCCATAAACAGCTCAAAAAGAGTCAAAATATTTTCAAAATTGTATGGTGTATAGGAAATGCTAATATAAACATTCAGTGAAATTGTCATGTATCTACAGTTATTCGTTTTTGAATTACAACAAAATAAGGAAATCGCTACATGAGAAATCGAGTGAAAATCCAATGTTGTAAAAATTTGAATTTCAAACGCTCATAAAAATTTAATTTGACTGTCCGGTAGAGATTTTTTTATTGATAAAGGTAGATAATCTTATAAGGAATCTTGTGTTTCATTTTCAAATCTTCGATTTAAAAAGAAAAATTTTTACGAATTCTTAACTCAAAATAATTTGCTAATTTTCGTGATTTTTCCATATTTTGTCAATTTTTGAACTTTAAATGCTTATAAAAAAAAATTGTGACTAAGGATTTTTAATATTTTTCATCTGCCTTTGAAACAACATATTAGGAGCCTTCTATTAAATTTTCAAGCTTTCGCAACCAACAAATAAAATTTTATTGATATTTTTAGAAAAAAAACTAAAAAAAAATGGAAAATGAAAATGTCCCTAAACAGTTCAAAATAAATCAAAATATTTTGAAAATGTTATCGTGTATAGAAAATGCAAATATAAACAACCAGTGAAAATTTCATGTATATACGTTCATTTGTTTTAGAGTTACACCAAAAACCAAATTCGATTTTTTGGAAAATCGATTTTGCGTAAAAATTCCCGTTTTTCCTTAATTTTTATGTTGTTTTTCCCGGCGCTTGTGAAAACTACTGGGAAATGTTTACTTTTGACCCCCCAAAGTACCAACTAGATTCACTTTCCTATCAGAAAAGGTACTATTGAAGAAAATCGAAGCACTTTTACTGTCCTAAAACGTGATGACAGACACAAAAATATATATAAATAAAAATATAAATAAAAAAAAACATACATCATTGTAAAACCAATACATTCATCGCTCCGCTCAGAATCTAAAATATAAAAACATACATCATTGTAAAACCAATACATTCATCGCTCCGCTCAGAATCTAAAAAATAAAAAAAAAAATAAAAAAACACACATCATTGTAAAATCAATACATTCATCGTTTCACTCAGAATCTAAAATATAAAAATATAAATAAAAATATAAAAACATACATCATTGTAAAACCAATACATTCATCGCTCCGCTCAGAATCTAAAACACACATCATTGTAAAACCAATACATTCATCGCTCCGCTCAGAATCTAAAATAAATATAAAAACACACATCATTGTAAAATCAATACATTCATCGTTTCACTCAGAATCTAAAATACAAAATTAAATTATTGGGTATTAAAAACTGTATAAGCTCAGCTGTAATTTTATATTTATCTGAGGGATTGTTTGATTTTATTGTAATTTATAGTAATAATATTTTATCATGATTTAGGACAAATTATAATATTACATATTTGTTTCGCTCTTTGCTACTTACCAGTATAGTTTTATAAAGTAGTTAAATGTTTTAAAATTATGAAGTTTATATTTCATAATAACATTGTTGTTATTAACTCTGTATTGGGCATTTGGCACTCATACTAGTCATACTTTAATTTGTATACAATTTTGAATTTATCGTTTAATCTTCTGTAATTTAATGGGAAATGCACTTGATATCCACTGCGGTGGTGAATAGTCTGCAAGTACGTGAACAATATAATATATTATTATTACATCGTAGAGCCTGACCCTCTAAATATCTATAGTACCTAGGTATCTGCCGAATTAATATTATACATATCATAGCGTCAAAATATAATTCATGTACGTTAAATGTTAATACAAGTCGAAAGCAATATTGTAAAATAAATATGGGTGTATCAGCGCACCGATATTATACTACTTTCATCATGCATTTTTAATTTTGTCAACACAAACCAAGCCATTTATTCTAATTTATTTCGCATTGTATTTTATAAAGGTAGACATTTAATATATGTACATTTATTTTGGTTTTATTTCTAACGATCGAAAAATGTGACTAAAGTATAAATTTGTTTCTGGATGTAAATAAAAGTTATTTATGTGGAAAACCTTAACGTTTCAAAGAATATACAATATAATATGTACATTTTACATGCACAATAATAAACAGCTACCAATATATAACGTAGACACGTTATATTATACAATTAATTAATGATAAGTAAAAAAACATATTTTTTTTTAATATAACAACATTCTTATTGCTTAGCAATATATATCATAAATAAGCATTATTATATATGAAAATTAATAATAATAATACTATTTAATTCCACAAACTTCCCCCAAACGAGAAATAATAATGAGCGAGTAACGCGAATTAGGCAATGATTATGTGGTGTTGAAAGGGAGGCATAATAATTATGATCAAAGTCGTTTATCAGGCCCACAACCCTAAAATATAAATAAATAAGTATGTACAACATAATCACAATTTATTGTTATTTAAATTTTAGATTCTGAGTGAAACGATGAATGTATTGATTTTACAATGATGTGTGTTTTTTTATTTTTTTTTTATTTTTTTTTTATTTTTGTGTCTGTCATCACGTTTTAGGACAGTAAAAGTGCTTGGATTTTCTTCATCAGTAGCTTTTCTGATAGGAAAGTGAATCTAGTTGGTACTTTGGGGGGTCAAAAGTATAAATTTCCCAGTAGTTTTCACAAGCGCCGGGAAAAAACAACATAAAAATTAAGGAAAAACGGGAATTTTTACGCAAAATCGATTTTCCAAAAAATCAAATTTGGATTTTGGTGTAACTTTAAAACAAATGACCGTAAATACATGAAATTTTCACTGGTTGTTTATATTTGCATTTTCTAAACACGATAACATTTTCAAAATATTTTGATTTATTTTGAACTGTTTAGGGACATTTTCATTTTTCATTTTTTTTTAGTTTTTTTTCTAGAAATATCAATAAAATTTTATTTGTTGGTTGCGAAAGCTTGAAAATTTAATAGAAGGCTCCTAATATGTTGTTTCAAAGGCAGATGAAAAATATTAAAAATCCTTAGTCACAATTTTTTTTTATAAGCATTTAAAGTTCAAAAATTTACAAAATATGGAAAAATCACGAAAATTAGCAAATTATTTTGAGTTAAGAATTCGTAAAAATTTTTCTTTTTAAATCTAAGATTTGAAAATGAAACACAAGATTCCTTATAAGATTATCTACCTTTATCAATAAAAAAATCTCTACCGGACAGTCAAGTTAAATTTTTATGAGCGCTTGAAATTAAAATTTTTACAACATTGGATATTCACTCGATTTCTCATGTAGCGATTTCTTTATTTTGTTGCAATTCAAAAACGAACAACTGAAGATACATGAAAATTTCACTGAATGTTTAAATTATCATTTTCTATACACCATACAATTTTGAAAATATTTTGACTCTTTTTGAGCTGTTTAGGGACATTTACAGCTTTCAATTTTTTTAGTTTTTTTTTTTATAATTGTCAATAAAATTTTATTTGGTGGGCCAAAAAGTCTGAAAATTGAATACAAGCTTTCTTATATATTGTTACAACATCAGTTGAAAAATTTTAAAAATACATAAGCACGATTTTTTTTTATAAGCATTTAAAGTTGGAATTTTGACAAAATTTATCAAAATCTCGAAAATTATTAATCATCGTAATTAATAAAATTATAAAATGTTCAGTTTTTATAGCTAAGGATTAAAAATTTAAAACAAGATTCCACGTAAGTAGATAATTCTCTTACCAAAAAATCTAAAAAATATACAATCACAGTTTATTTTTATAGTAATTTTATGTTCAAATTTGGACGAAATTACATATTAAAAAACCTAGTTATTTTGTTGTGATTATATAATATTATTCGTGGGTACCTACTTGAAACTTCTAAAGTGTACTATAAAATATATCTATGATAGTATCAGGGTTTGTTATTGATGTTGATGTATAACGTGTTATAAGTACCTAATGGATATTGTGATAATGTGATATGCTTAATTTGGAATTTATTATAGGTCAATTTTTTTTTAATACTATAGATATGTATATAATTTGTCTTAAACCTAGACTGACATACCATCTTCGCTCAGAATCGTTTTTCTTATACAATGATATTGTATCATTGAATTCAAATTTAATAGCATCCATTATACAGTGACCCACTTGTAACCTACTGTACAGCAGAGCGACATCCACTTACCCACCTTTTTAATAATGATTTTATCCTTGTTACGATTCGTTTGTGATTTATTGATGCAGTGGTTTATTAGTTTTTATGTATTAATTTGTGATTATTTAGTAATAATAAAAAAATAGTGCTTAGTCGGAATGTTCACGAGTTCATGCTTATAATAAAAATTTTCGTAATAGTTCAACATTATTATTATTATTTTTAGATTCTGAGTGAAACGATGAATGTATTGATTTTTCAATGATGTGTGTTTTTTTTTTTTTTTTTTTTTTTTATTTTTTTTTATTTTTTTTATTTTTTTATTTTTTTTTTTTATTTTTGTGTCTGTCATCACGTTTTAGGACAGTAAAAGTGCTTGGATTTTCTTCATCAGTAGCTTTTCTGATAGGAAAGTGAATCTAGTTGGTACTTTGGGGGGTCAAAAGTATAAATTTCCCAGTAGTTTTCACAAGCGCCGGGAAAAACAACATAAAAATTAAGGAAAAACGGGAATTTTTACGCAAAATTGGTTTTCCAAAAAATCGATTTTGGTTTTTGGTGTAACTCTAAAACAAATGAACGTATATACATGAAATTTTCACTGGTTGTTTATATTTGCATTTTCTATACACGATAACATTTTCAAAATATTTTGATTTATTTTGAACTGTTTAGGGACATTTTCATTTTTCATTTTTTTTTAGTTTTTTTTCTAGAAATATCAATAAAATTTTATTTGTTGGTTGCGAAAGCTTGAAAATTTAATAGAAGGCTCCTAATATGTTGTTTCAAAGGCAGATGAAAAATATTAAAAATCCTTAGTCACAATTTTTTTTTATAAGCACTTAAAGTTCAAAAATTGACAAAATATGGAAAAATCACGAAAATTAGCAAATTATTTTGAGTTAAGAATTCGTAAAAATTTTTCTTTTTAAATCTAAGATTTGAAAATTTAACACAAGATTCCTTATAAGATTATCTACCTTTATCAAAAAAAAAAATGTCTATAAGAAAGTCAAATTAAATTTTTATGAGCGTTTGAAATTCAAATTTTTACAACATTGAATATTCACTCGATTTCCCATGTAGCGATTTCCTTAGTTTGTTGTAATTCAAAAACAAATAACTGTAGATACATGAAAATTTCACTGAATGTTTAAATTAGCATTTTCTATACACCATACAATTTTGAAAATATTTTGACTCTTTTTGAGCTGTTTATGGACATTTACAGCTTTCAATTTTTTTTAGTTTTTTTTTCTATAAATATCAATAAAGTTTTATCTGTTGGGCCAAAAAGTGTAAAAATTTAATACAAGGCTCCTGATATACTGTTACAATAGCAGTTGAAAAATATTAAAAATACATAGGCACAGTTTTTTTTTATAAGCATTTAAAGATCAAATTTTGACAAAATTTATCAAAATCTCGAAAATTATCAATCATTGAAATTAATAAATTATAAAATGTTCAGTTTTTATAGCTAAGGATTGCAAATTTAAAACAAAGGTTCTCATAAATAGTTCATACTGTAACCAAAAAATCTAAAAAATATATGAACACAGTTATTTTTTACAGACATTTTAAATTCAAATTTGGACGAAATTACATATTAAAAAACCTAGAATAACTATTTTAGTTATTTTGTTGTGATTGAATAATATTATTCGTGGGTACTTGAAACTTCTAAAGTGTACTATTATATATCTATGATAGTATCACGGTTTTGTTGATGTATAACGCGTTATAAGTACCTAATGGACATTGTGATATGATTAATTTGGAATTTATTATAGGTACCTATTATAGGTCAATTTTTTGTTTAATACCATAGATATGTATATAATATGTCTTAAACATAGACTGACATACCGTCTCCGCTCAGAATCGTTTTTCTTATACAATGATATTATATCGTTGAATTCAAATTTAATATCATCCATTATACAGTGACCCACTTGTAACCTACTGTACAGCAGAGCGACACCCACTTGCCCACCTTTTTTATTTTCATTTTAGAAATGATTATTCAGCTCTTAATGATTTCCTTATCACATCTACCTCCCTACCGTCTTGTAATACATGTAATAGCCATCATAAATTCCATTGAAGAAATCTGTGTATATATATTTTTCTGTTCAACTCGTTAAGATGGAAGTCCTGTCCAATACTCTGACAGACCAGAAGTTAATTAACATATATTAACGATTTAAAGACTCTATACATATCTACACATTGAACTCGACCCTTTCTCCTATACTAATTATTGTTCCCAATATAATATTATCTTTAAGAGATCGCTTAATTAATTACCGTGAAGATGTTTTTACATTTAACCTTAGGTACCTATTCGGCGTTTTAAGTATGATAGTAAAAAAAGTAGTGACTAGTGAGTAGTTAAATTGGTTTATATATGAAGTAGTTTTACATTGTTTTTGAATCTTATACACGTGTTCTAAGAATTTATCTTTATTAAACATCTAAGTACCTATAGTAGGTTTATACCTACTGTTGTCTGTTATATTCACCTGGGCCGTTGGCTCACTGTACGTACCTATGTATTTTTTTTTCGTCACCATAACTTAAGTAATCAATTATTTATTCGATTTTAGTTAACCGTGACATGCGTACTATAGGTATAATAAAAGTCGATCAGTTTTTATACCTATTATAATACATAAAATAATAATATAAGAAATAGATTTTGTTTTGAAAAATATATAATATGATGATATATGGTGTAGCTTGCAGTTGTTCAAATTAAAGATATAAATCGGTGCGTATACAGCATTAACAGATGATTTTATGAAAAAATTTCATCTCATAGATATATTTATGATTTTTTAATGAAAAAATTATCATAATCGTGTATTGCTTTATTGCATATTATCGTAATACTAACAAATGTATATATTTTTAGAAATGTGAGCATAGTAAATCGTCGCAAACACGTCCTTATTTTAAAAAATATCGCACGAAGAATAATATCTTGATATTTTCGATTTTTCTTCTCGTTCCAACATAATATAAGTTATATAACCACTAACGAGCGCATAGGTACTTGCGAAGACGGTGGTGCATAGGTACACAAATCATCGATTTCCATCTCGGGTTTACTGTGCGGACACTATATTATATAAATCGCGGCGACCGACCCTTGGCCAATGCAGACCGCTTATTATATGTTCTGTCCGTCGAGCAATGTTCGTGTGTTTGGGTGGGTGTGTGGGTGTGTGGGTGTGTGTGTGTGTGTGTGTGTGTGTGTTGGAGCGCTGGCAATGAGCATGTATACGACGGGATCGTAAAAGCAAATAACCGACCAACGGCAGTAACACGACACCCTTTGGGCTTGACCCTCCAGCCACAAGCTCCGCAACGGGCGAGTGAATGAGCACTTTTAGCGATCGCAGCGAAACAACCTCGCGGTATACACGGGATATTATTTCCGCGATATATTTCGGTCAATTTATTTTTATTATACTCGGAGGATCGCGGGCAACCGACTCGGGAAAAGCAAAGGAACTAGGTCAATTTGCGGTGGCACGGGGCTTTATCAAAATCGAGAATATTATTATTATTATCCTCGATTTCCCGAGGATCGGAAATAACTTAACATTAAAACTGCAGTACTCCGGACTCCTCCGGTTTTGCTGTAGCCGTCGGTCTCGTTGTGTGTTTATAATAAAATTTGCAAATCCCCGGACGCTGCAGACCGCGAGACCAGTAAAATAATCCTATATAATATACGGTCATATTATATACGGCGGCGTTCTGTTTCCGATATCCTTTTTTCCTACATGCTTCGAACGGCATTAGAAAAAAAATCGTTTTAAATCTGCTATATAATGCCTAAATCGCGTGTAGTAATATTATCGTTTATTATTATTATTATTATGTATTATCATTATTTTGATGGTATAGACAAACGTCAAGTACGTGCAGTGCTGCCGTAAATATGATATAATCATTTGGAATTAAATATTAAATTATATATAGGTAGGTAGTATTATAGTTATTCATTAGGAAACGGTCACGTATGTGACCAGTGTGTATATCGTAGTATACACAGTGTCGATTCTGTCATGTCGTACCGATGTGAGTCACATTTTTTTTGTAATCACTAATCATTTGATTATATTGAATCGTGTGATTTTTTCAAACTGAATAATGTTTTATAATTTTAGACTCGAGACCATATAATTATAATTGCGTTTAATAAAAGTGGTAAGAACAAGTTTTTGTCGTGACTTCCAAATTTAAAAATGAGCTATTGCGATGGTAATTTATTATTACGTTACGAACAATAAAAAAAAAAAAAGCCATTAAAATATTAGTAGCCAGGTGAAAAATATTAATATTTATATTAATACAAATAATACGTAGGTACTTTATGTAAGGTATATAATATTATAGCTGTTTAGTTATAAATATCTACTACAACCGACGTCCGTCTGACCAATAATTATTGTAAGATTGTTCTAAGTACCTACTAGTTTCTTGTAAAAACTAAAAGTTGTAAAAAAATATATAATAAAATACAATTGAATGCTGTTATATAATATATATATACTAGGTATTTCAATTATTATTATATTAATAGCACAATGTATGCACATAAATAATACATACTAAACATAATTATAAGTTTTTAAGTATTCCATATTATAATGTTTACGACTAAAGAAATAATTAAAATAATTTTTATTGATTATTCAAACACTAATATAATATTATTAAGACGTAATACCTTTATACCTCCAACGCTAATCTAAGTGTTTCAGAAGTAATATAGTCTAAATAGAATCATGTAGAAATAGACTATGTGATTTCATAATTATACTATGAAATAAGTAATAATAATATTGAAAATTCAATAGAAATCAAACACGTATTATCACCTCCATGATAGCTATTAAATAAATTGTATGCATTACAGTCGTAACATAATTAAATGATACTATGATTATTATTATTATAATATAAGCAGTTCATTTCTTCAAAGTATATTATAATATTAAACATACACAGAGTAAAAAAATAAACATACAACCTACCTGCCTACTTAGTGAGTACCCACTACTGCTGATATATTATACAGTTTATTATTTATACACCTATATAACCTGATATGTGCATATTAATTCAATGACTTGCATGAATGAATACATTTTAGAAAAACTGTATAAAAAATGTTTATTATGTAAATTTCGGCACCCGCAAAAAATTAATAATAAATATTCAATACACAACTGAATGAAAAAACACTAAAAATATAAAACATATTTCTGATTTAATACGCGGGTACCTAATAGTGTATAGTTATAGTGTTATACAAATATAAATTTCAGTTATTAATAATTGTCAACTAATAAATATGTTATTTTATATAATATCCGGACAAATTTGATATACGCTTTTATTAAATGTTGATATTATTGATTTTTGTTTTATTTAATAAGTACGAACATTTAGCAATATCATAACTATTTATTTAAATATTTGATTTTGACGTAACTGATGGTATTTCTCTGTTTAATTGAATATTATAATCAATAATAATTACTAGGTATTAAGTATGCGCTTATTGCTTATATAAAAAACTAGTACCTATTTAATGTTTGAACTAATCAACATAATAGATTAACTAACTCATTATGATATTATTAACTACGTGGTTTAACGCTGTTTGCATTTATCAATACAAGGCTGACAACATGAACAGAGATCAAAACGAATAAGAATAATTTTAATCTTCACCAATACACAAATTGAAAATATTTTTAAATATGACTATTGATGGATGCGTGACACATCGAATTTGTAAACAAAATTCTATATTTAAAAGGTAAAAAGCAATTTGTTTAAATTATGCAGGACGTAGTACATACAAAAATGTGTCATAGTATTAATAGGTACATGTAAAATATAAATATATAATATATTCAAAGTAGGGTTTTAACATTTTTTATAATTCTCGGTATAGCAATATGATGTTTTTTTTATTTATTGAATGGAATACATTTATTAAAATAATTCATGAATTTAATTTAGTTTCAGATGAGTTCGTTTAAAGGTAGGTATAATCAAAAATAAATATAATTTTATCATCATCATACTAAAAACGATATAGGTACCTATCTATTAAGTACACATAGATGTTTATAGATTAGATTGATTCTAAAATGTTTAATGTGTTACCTATACAAAAACATATTTAAACTTGATTTTCCATCAAAAACCTGATGGCTAATGTTTTGGAGGCTATAATATAATATGACTCTTGATGATTTGTGGACAATAATTGATATTAACTCCGATTTTTAATAAAGATCACACATACGCAAATTTTAATTGATAATAATAATTTAGATCATGTCTCATCGTTTCGATAATGTTTTCTTTTATTCGAAGGTTGACGCAGTAGAAAGTCTCTCGAGCGTCAATGTATAAATATTCCAGCGGGTTGTTTAATAACAACAGCTCCTTGACAATAGACACACACTCACACACACTGTACTATTGTTCCTGTTAATTTATCGGTGTGACTGTCGCGGTGAAATATTCAGATGGAAGGGCCCGAACGCGTTCTCCCGTGGGTCGTCGGCTGGTATACGGTCATCATCGATTAATTAAGCAGCGCTCATTTCAGTAATGTCCTGTGGGACGTTTCACGATCCAAAACTAAAAGAGTCCGTCCTAAATAAATAAACATATGCCGGAAAATAGTGCATAATTCATCGGATCGGTTAATATTAAACACGAGGATCCGTATATGCAGTGTGTAAATGTCGAGAGGTTATAATATTATTATCACCATAATTATAAGTATATAGGTACTTTTTGTGTTCGCTTTCATGTCATCGTGTAAAGGACTTGAGCCGTTATATTGTATTATTGAGTATTACGTACAGCCGAATAATAGGTAATAATAGTATAATACCTACTGGCTATTACGACTAGGTAGAACATCGTAAGCTTAAATTATTGAGACTTGATTATTGGAGGGCTATTAGTCTCTCCATATATAATTGCTTAATCATTTTATAACCTATTGGGACATCTATATTGCTTTTATAATTATACCTATTGGTACTATGTGTCTATGTATATGGTACCTATAAAGCTATAAGAAATGTTGTTCAGTATAAGGCTGATTAAGAGGACTAATTCGTATATTATGAAAGGGTTAATAGACATTAGACCCTGCATAATCCATCCCAAGTCCATACATATTACATACACAAATGAAACACAACATTTGTTGACGTCTGAACTAATAACTTATTGTCAGAGAACTGGATTGATAAAAATTAACCGTTAAACAATATGTCAATATGGTAAATGGTAATATATAGTTTTTTGATTGTTGGTAAATGTAAATCATATTATACTCCTATGGTTAAATGTTGACATGTTGTTAGTTTGAGAAAAATAGTTATGATTGTCAAATATGTTTTAACCTAACCTATGGGGAAAAAAACGTAAATTGCATCGTTGGCATCTAGTCATAGGCGTGTTCAGACTTTGGTAGCCGAGGGGGCATAGCAAATTTTTAAATTGTAAGACCTATTTTTTTTTAGACATGAAGAAACATTAATTTTTCATGTTATAAAATTCACAATGGTAGGAATATTTTTTAATTATGATAAAACAATAAAAATATATTTAAAACTAAATTAAAAACAGATATATAATACATTTTTGATATAATTTATTGAAATAAAGTGCTTATAAATCCATTCGTCTATTATACGGTTTTAATACTTTAAAAGTCTCAATGACATCATCAAAGTTAATATTTCTTGCCAATAATTCTTGCTCGATACTGATGGTTAATAAACCATCCAGGCGATCTTGATTCATAGTGCTCCTCAGTTTGGTTTTTATAAAACTTAGTTTGGAAAATGTCTGTTCACACGAACAGCTTGTAACTGGTATAGTTACGAATATTTTAAAGGCTTTGAATACATTTGAAAATAAATCCTCCCTACCATGAACTGTAAGCCACTTAATCCATTCACCACAGGTTTTTCCTTTTGGATTTGGATCACTTTGTTTAAAATTTTATATCTGTGATCACAAATTAATAAATGCGTAACTAAAAAAATTACAATCAAAATCTATGGGTATTAGGTACTGCAGGGTACACACCACACGAATTTTTTTTATCCTGACATGATTTTATTGGAGGCACAGTCGGCCGGGGGGCCAGTGCCCACCCGGCCCCTCCCGTAAACACGCCTATGCATCTAGTGAATGGTTATATCACACACTACAGATTGTTATTTAAGTAGAAAAGTTATTTCAGTTCAAATTGGCAATTAATACAAAAACTATTTTATTAGTTTTTCCTTTAAGTTAATTAATTAATCAAAAATAAAATACGTAAATTTTATCACATTTTAATAAAGAATTGATTGCAAAGTACCTGGGTTAGGTATTTGGGTCTAGGATATTGTGATTAGGCATATTATCTGAATTGATAATTTGACAATTTATGTAATTTTAATCAATTAAGATTATTAACCAATTAATTTCTTTGAGTTTATACAATTACAATATTAAAAGCAAAAATATTTTTTTATACGTGCTTATAAAATCTATTAAAATATTAGTATTATCATAAGACAAAGGTTTTTATATTTATTTAAAGTTTTTTAATTAAATTATAATAAAAGTATATACCTACTATGGAAAATAATGAACTCATGATAATTATTTTATGTCAATGCAGCTCTTATTAGCTGTTTTATTGTTATACTTTCTTAAAAAATAATGAATGTTTTAATAAACCTAAACGACTTCAGTCTGTATCCAATTTCCTATGAATTCAATATAATATGATGCAAAAAAAAAATGAAGTATTATTTACAAACTAACAAAAAATACATATTATGTTGACTTACAAAAAAAAAACAATATCCTTGTAAATTCAATACCTATATAGGTAGTCACTTCATTTCACTCGACATCAAATTAAAAGATTTTCGTATTTTGTGTTTTGTTTGCTAAGAATATTTTTTATTCACAACGTTTACAAAGTTGTATCGTATGTACAATAATGCTTACACGTACAAGTAGTACAACATATACAATTTAATTTTTGGGTTCTCGTCGACCCTCTATTTAATCTTCCTTACCTTATGATCGAAATGCCGGAAGGATGTAGTAATAAGACCCATGTACAAGATGAAAGCTGTACATAATAATTTAATCGTGGTATAAGTTACAACTTGTTCAGAACAATGTTTAATGTGTGTATTTTCTAATTAGTTACTCGGTTACGTTTACACACCCACTTGATTGATTTTAGATCAACGCGCACGTGCGTGTAAACCTAATAATAATAATATGTTATACTGTCGTTTTTTGTTTATTAAAATATATTATAGTGAATAATGGGAAGATCTCGTGCCAATTATGCGTAAATTGTACCAAAAATATGTTGCTTACCCTCACTGCTACCCTCCCAAAGATATATCGTTAATGACGGTTTGGTGTGAACTAATTATTACGATACCAAATTATAATATTTGCATATATATTATTATGTCTTGTATGATCAATTTTTTTGTGTAGAATTTATTAATTTAATGAAACGTGAACACTATATTTCTATCATAATAATTCAGAACTTCTTAACCCCATTAATTATAACTGTTCTGCAAAAGTATAAAATATATGTGAAAAATTCAAATAAACATAATTAATTCTATATTATGTTATCTTTAAATGTATTTTTTATACCTCATTATAATACAGTTAAACGACATCCTACCTACTTTATCTGTAGTTAAATGATTAATTTATTATTTTGAATGAATAATTATAATTTAAAACACTTTAAAACTAAAAGGTATCTGTGCACGTAGTGTTCATTTTTTTCGTTTATTCGTTGATTTTACAATTAGTAATTAGTAAAATTATTAAAATAACAGCTTAACTGAAATAATTAATTAATGTGTATGATAAGAAATTAATTACTCGTATGTATGCAATATGTAATAAATCAATACCAAAGAATGTTGTAACACTAAATTGTATTATTTTATAATAACTGTTAATTCTTCATAAAATGTTAAATAGTTCTTAGAAAAGGCAATGAACGAGCATCATCGTCTATTTACACTTAAAATATATTGGAATATTGCATTATTAGATTAATTATTTTATTTAGATAAACAATTTTGTTACCTATTTTTTGTGTTTATTACCCATGTGATTGTAAATATATGGATACAGATGGATTTGTCTGCGTTATGAACCATTAAATGGCTGGTTCTAAGAATCTCACAAGTTTAAGTACAATTATTAACATTGAAACATATTATAATAAAAATTATTTTTACATACGTTGAAACAAAGTAATAGAACACTCATTACAATACGCCAACAATAATCTTCATATACAAATGTTCAGTGTTCTTGTTTCACAATAGAATTTTTTTTTGGGTATAAAATAATTGGGATATTGTACTTAGGGTTTAGGGGTTGTGATGTATTTTATGCTGAAAAAGACATTTTGTGATGTACGTATTACGTAAAAAATTAGTTGTTTCAAATGTTTCTTTTTATATTTCATCGTGTCTGAAGCCAAGTATTTATCAACATAATAGTTTTTTAATAATCAAAAAAGTGTTAAATATATAATAGTAAATATATATTTCGATTAATTTTGATACATTTTGTCAAAATTCGATCTTTAAATGCTTATAAAAAAAAAAGTAAATAATTCCGGGATCTTTAAAAATAACCCTAAAAAAGGTAGGCAAGTGGGTGTCGCTCTGCTGTACATTAGGGTACAAGTGGGTCACTGTATAATGGATGGTATTACATTTGAATTAAATGATATTATATCATTGTATAAGAAAAACGATTCTGAGCGGAGACGTTATGTCCTTCTAGGTATAAGACATATTATATACTTATCTATCTATGGTATTAAAAAAATTGACCTATAATGAATTCCAAATTAATCATATCACAATATCTATTAGGTACTTATAACGCGTTATACACCAACAACAAACCCTGATACTATCATAGATATATAGTAGTATACTTTAGAAGTTTCAAGTGCCAACGAATAATATTATACAATCACAACAAAATAACTAAAATAGTTATTCTATAGGTTTTTTATTATGTAATTTCGTCCAAATTTGAATTTAAAATATCTATAAAAAATAACTGTGTTAATATATTTTGTAGATTTTTTGGTTACAGTATGAACTATTTATGAGGAACCTTTGTTTTAAATTTGTAATCCTTAGCTATAAAAACTGAACATTTTATAATTTATTAATTACAATGATTGATAATTTTCGAGATTTTGATACATTTTGTTAAAATTCGATCTTAAAATGCTTATAAAAAAAAACTGTGCCTATGTATTTTTAATATTTTTCAACTGATATTGTAACAATATATCAGGAGCCTTGTATTAAATTTTACATTCTTTTGCCCAACAGATAAAACTTTATTGATATTTATAGAAAAAAAAACTAAAAAAAATTAAAAGCGGTAAATGTCCGTATATAGTAAATTTGTAATCCTTAGCTATAAAAACTGAACATTTTATAATTTACTAGCTGATCCCGTGCACTTCGTCGCCCGTTAAATGGATCAACTCAATACTACCTACTCAAACTTTGTTCAATTCATTAACGTGTATGGTGTTCAAAATTTATCTTATCTTTCCCGTTGCCCTGAATAAAAATTCTGAATCGCGGCAGTACATTATCAGGTAGGCAATCTACCTGCGGTAGATCGCGGACCCCGTGCTGTTTGTACGGAAGTGTATGATTTAACTCTAAAGTATCAAAGTTATACCAAGTTTATTTTGATGTAATACTGTGGATTAATATAATAAATTTGGTTGCTCGTAAAAAATCGCAACTCTTAAAAAAATTATGATTGTTGAACTCCTTTTGGGTGTAATTTTCTGCGGTAAGTGCAACTCTGCCACCCTGGTAAGCATTGTTCAATAATTCGATTTGATGCAAGCTTGTACCTGATCTGCCCGAATAACCAATGGCAACCAATAAATAAATGCTAATTTCTAATGTAGACCGTAACTAATGGCAACTATAAATAAATAAAAATAAAATTTCCAATTTCTATCGTGAATCTCAATGTCCCTGTTTCAGCACCTATTTAAAATGCGAATTTTGGCAAATCCTTTCTTAGCGCACGTCTATATTATAATAGCTATCTGTATGCCAAATTTCAGCCAGATCCGTCCAATGGTTTGAGCTGTGCGTTGATAGCAGTCAATCAGCTTACTGTTTTTTATATACAGATATGGTTGCCATGGTAATATGGACCCACACACACACACTGACATACATTCATTTTTATATATATATAGATTGATATGAAATCTTGGTAACCTTAGTAACCATGGCAACCTTGGTAACCATGGTAACATGGACACACAGACACACACACTGACATACATTCATTTTTATATATATAGATTAATTACAATGATTGATCATTTTCGATTAATTTTGATACATTTTGTCAAAATTCGATCTTTAAATGCTTATAAAAAAAATTGTGCCTATGTATTCTTAATATTTTTCAACTGATATTGTAACAATATATCAGGAGCCTTGTATTAAATTTTCAAGCTTTTTTTAACCAACAAATAAAATTTTATTGATATTTTTAGAAAAAAAACTAAAAAATATAAACAACCAGTGAAAATTTCACTTATCTACGATCATTTGTTTTAAAGTTACACCAAAAACCTAAATCGATTTTCTGGAAAACAGATTTTGCGTACAAATTCCCGTTTTTCCTTAATTTGTCTTTTGTTTTTCAAGACGCTTTTGAAAACTACTGTGAAATTTTCAATTTTGACCCCCCAAAGTACCAACTAAGTACAACTTTTCCTATCAGAAAAGCTACTGTTGAAGAAAACCCAAGCACTTTTACTGTCCTAATATGTGATGACAGACACAAAAATTAAAAAAAAAATACAAAAAAAAAATTAAAAAAATTAAAAAAAAAACACATATTATTGTAAAATCGAATCCCGGAAAAAAAATCCCCGACCATAGGAAAAAAAATCCCCAGACTACAATATTACTCACAACCTCATGCAAATGGTTGAACAAATATTTTTTAAACTTTAATTTGTATCTATAATTAATATTTAATTACAAATACGTATATTATATTGTTAAAAAAATTATATATTATAAATAATATTTTGTTTTAAATTACGATAATATACTATTATACTATGTGTAATTCAAATTAAATAACTAACTTTGCCTTATATTATATATCATCAAAGGTACATACTAAACTGCTTATCGTCAAAATGTCGATAAATGAAATGTTTATTTCGGGAATTCAATTTTTACAGAATTATACCTACATAAAATATATAGGTACCTATATTGTAGCTGGGGATTTTTTTTCCTAGGGTCGGGGATTTTTTTCCGGGGATTTTTTTTCCGATTACCATAAAATCAATACATTCATCGTTCCACTCAGAATCTAAAATATATAATATTATATTATAAACATGCATTAAAAAATATGATAAGATCATATTTCAGAGCTCAGCAAGAACTGCAGCACAAGCTGCAATGATCTTTAAAAGTGTTCATATTTTTGTCTTATTAATATTACATTTCTGATCTGTAAAGCTTCAAAATTGAACTTTTGGAGCTTGTTTATTACCCAAAAATGTGTCCACAATAATAATAATAATAAAAATAATAAAAAATACTAAACACTGTGTACACTATACATTCTATGCTTGACTCTGAAAAAAAAATGATTGTAATAAACTTTAGTACGCTTATAGTAAAATGTAATCATGTGGAAATAATAAAAGTGGTAAATTGCATAAGGGAGTAAAAATCTGGTTTTATACTGATGAATACTTTATTTTAGGACAATATTTTACTGAAACAGTCCAAAAAATCCCCAAAAGTTCATAGTGATGGTTCAAAAAAACCGTTTTTGTTTTTCTCTATAGTTTTCAAGAAGGTAAGCATGCGCCTTAATGAATCCTGAACAATTACTAAGATAAAATATATTATAATATATCGTCTCTCAAAGTCGTACTTTGAGTTTAAATGCAAAGATTTATTATTGCTTTCATATTTAAGACGTCCACTGTCGTGACCCACCCCACGCCTGTATCACACTTCTGTTTCATGTTTTAATATAATAACCAACAACTATATGTTAAAATAATGTTTTAAAATTGATATTAAAAAAAAAAAAAATGTTTACCCTCATCCAATCATTTAATAAATCATTTTATATTCTTACTTTTTATAGTGCCTATATAAAAGAAGATTATAATTCCGTAATAAAACGCCAAGACCTAAGAATAAAATAATTATTATTAAAATATTTAAAAATAAATGTCTTTTCCGAGTAAAATATTTTTCAGTAACGATGTTGCCAAAATATTATATAAGCCGTTATTCATATAATTTATTTTACGCTGATAAATTATTTCAACGTCTAAATAATAATACCATTTAAGTAGGTACTTACCATATTATTGTGTGAACGATTATTTATTTATTTTAATTATTTATACAAGTTTAAAAAATTATCAAATGAAACTTTATACGAAAATATCCTATACCAGTACAGTAGATTGTTGATTCCTAATTAAAATTTAAAAAGTTTTATAAGTTACAATTAATAGTGTTTAATGCGGAGTATTATTAACAATGTTCAAATCCATATAAATTAATTTTGTCGGAAATAGTAAATCGATAATTGGGTATGTGAAAATGTGTAGTAATTATAAATTATAATACATACCAGGATGTTGTTTTGATCCAAACTCGAAACCCAAAGAATAAAGATAGCCGCCGCGTGCGTCTGTTTTGCATTTCAAACGCTCCCTCGACCGCCCTTCCGCGGTATCAGAGTAGAGTGTTTATAACTATCTCGTATTCATCAAACCCGTATAAATATTCCGTAGAATTGGGCCACCCCGTCGAAGGTTCGTGGGTGTTCGATGGGGTGCGGACGATAGATAGAGAGAGAGAGAGAGAGAGAGTGAGTGAGAGATGGACGGACGTGGTTTTAATCCTTGAGGATCGTGAACTGGCATAATCACAGAAAACGTGTGACTAATGTGCGACTTTGAACATCTGCTCGGGTTTTCTCACAATTCGACGAAAACGACAGTTTTCGGTAGGTACGCATTAGTGCATCACAATAT
Organism: Macrosiphum euphorbiae; assembly: GCA_949089665.1. Taxonomy (NCBI): domain Eukaryota; kingdom Metazoa; phylum Arthropoda; class Insecta; order Hemiptera; family Aphididae; genus Macrosiphum; species Macrosiphum euphorbiae. Next base: position 31,197,915 of record CARXXK010000001.1, read on the forward strand.
CTATTCGATACGATTATAATAATGACGTGTACGACGTAATAGTTCGGCGGCACAAGTTTTAAGTCTATAAGTCCAGATATTTTAATATAATTTTTTTATCGTTTTCGAGTATACGGCGATATTGTTTTTCCGCCCAATAGACCGTTAGTTCGTTCTTTTTATATACTTTTTATTTTCAGACGATACCTCCTCGGACAGCGTATAAACTTTATAGTTTATATATACGCCACTATATAATATTATATAAAAAATTATAGTCTTTGTTTACGGATTACAAAACGCAATAAAGTGACCCTTCGCACTTCGTGACCGATTCGTTGAGCCTCCGGCTTAATCTATCCAACATCAGGCCACCTGGTTACCGGTGTTCTTGTATAGGTATTATAAGTTTCTGAAATTTCTAACGCTTTTACCGACCCTTGTGTAGTTCGTCACGTACAACAGTTTTTTTTCTTGTTCACTTGTTGATACCGCTATACATACCGGCAAACATGCGAACAAATATTTGAATATTTCATACGCTGTCGCCAATAATAATAAATTTACCTTTCAGATTCTTATATTGTTATTTGAATGAAAGTGTATCAGGCCTTTCATTTTTTTTTTATTTTGATCATGAACCGGAATTTTAGATCAATAATATAATTTGATTTCTGAACGTCACGGTACATTTCACAGTACATGTACATATTAAGTTTATGACCATAAAAATGTAATAAAAATAAAAATACATTTTTATAGCTGTAAAAATACAAATGGGTGTACGTACCATAATACTGTATAGAAACATTTACCTAACCTTAATAGTTTGGCCTAAATACTTATATCTCAAAAATTAAAAATGTTTAGGTATTTTCATAATTAGGCAAGATTTAAATAAATGTATGTGCTATTAATATGCTAATAAATTATAAATAAATTTAGGTATAATTCATGCTTATGTATAATGTATGCTTATGTATCGAATTATATCAATTGTATTTTTTTAATATAGTTAATAATATTACTCTATTATTTTGATTAATAATAATTTAGGTGGGTAAATATAGTGTATGTACCATTATTATTATGACAAAAAATTATTGATTGTGTTCATTGTTAGCGCACCATAGAAGTGACTAACCGGGTGCGCTTGCCTATGGATATTAAAATGGAAAATGTATTAACATTTAGCATACAAATGTCAATAAACGAACATTCTATTTATTCGCTACCGAAAATAATTAAGTGTTCAGAGGGGATTTTCGATGTAGAAAATGAAACTTTTGGCGATACGTCAAGAGTCTGATGATTGATTTGACGGTATACTTTTTAACGACCCCCCGCGTATATAGGTGCGCTCCGTAGAATTTGCCCCCTCCCCCAGCCGGATCAAATTCCACCGCTGGTTTCAAACAAAAACATTCGATCCATAAATAACCGAATGTGCTGATTGACGAGGTCCACTGCACCATCGCCCATCCTCACCCCCGCACGATTGTGCTGCAACGTTTTAATGAATCGACTCCGGAGTGAAAAAAAAATATATATATTAAAAACTTTTTCCATATTTTCATCTAACACCGCGGTGCAATCGGCAGCGTATATTATTATCATTATTGTGGTACGCTACATCACGCTTGTTGTACTTTATACCTACGCTCCCTGAACGACTTGGTCCGTTCCCCATATATATGTATAGCGGTTTAGCCCTTATTATTGTTTACCGGGCCACAGATGATTAATGGGAACCGATTGCAGTTAATACCCAATAGCCGACAAGCATCACTTGTACAGCATTCCGTGCCTCTCAATAACGATCAAGCATTATTGGGCACAATCCGAGTATAGGCGAAGGAGTACTCTGCGCATAATGTTATATATTATTACCTATTATTGTTGTTTACCTCTGATGTCCAATTTGTCTATACGACTTCGGCACAGGTCAACCCCGTGAAGCTATTTTCGGAATCGAACATTATCAACAAACGAGGTATGCGTGCTTAGAATAATATACGATTAGCGAGGGACCAATAGGAACCTACCATCAACCGGTGAAAAAAAAGCAAGTGTAAAAATATGTCAACTCTATCACTGGTGAAACTATGCGGTGGGGGCTTAGGCGTTGGCCTTAGACCATCTGACATAGTTTTTAGGCCTAATTAAACAGCACCAATTTTTTTTAAATCATAATATCGTTTTGATACTTTTAAATTTGTATTACCAACATTTTGGAAAAAAACTAAAAATGTACAACAAAATAATTTAAGCGTAAGCATTTTTTTTTTTTAAATTATCTATTATATTTTTTTACATTACATTTACATACATTTAATTTTTTTTTTATCATTGTAACAATATATATATTATATATAGGTAACAGTTTTTTTTTAGTGTAATTAAACTTATTTATAACATTATTATGGTCACCGGACTTTGTTTAATGTAGGTAGGTATTTACTATATGTATATTGTGTACATTTTAATTAATCATAAAAGGGGAAATATTATTGGGAAGGTGACTGGGTTTAAAATAAATATATTTCATTATGTCTGAAAAGAATACAGATGGATTCTGTATAGTAAATATACTTAGGTTAGGTTACACTATTTATTATACACAATAACGTGCCCTTGATTACAACGCGTTAACAATTTAGAACGCATTGTAGTCAGAATCCTATGGGCATGTTTCGTCTGCTGTATTATAAAATAATTTACAAAAGGAAATACATTTTGACTAATGCACTCGATTAATCATACAAAATCATATCACTTGTGCATAGGGTTTTGTGAGATAAACAAATATATTTTTGTTGTTGTATTGAATTACAGTAATACGGAATACAAAATCGTATTATACATTGTTTCAGAAACAAGTGCGTGGTTCAATACACGTTTCCATGTTGGTCGAAATTTATCCAAAATTTGTAATGCCCCATTCTTGTCACAGGTTATTGAGTTATAACATCTATAAAGGTATTACAATAGTTATTTATAAATAAGAAAATTCATATTAAACTACTGATGGTAAGTTATATAATACTAAATAATATTAAATTATTATCATTACATTGGAATGTATTATAGAAACGTTTAAAATATTATGTTATAATACAAAATGTCAAAATCGTGCGATTTCATAATACACTGTATGTATATAATATTAAGTTCCACTTTTACTACAACTATTTTCAGACTAAAAAGTTAGTCTCGCTGTTTTGATATACTGTTTTTTTAATCGTATCGATTTTTCATGGCCCGCTTACATATATCTCACACAGCAATCGCCATGGATTTGAGTCGTATTTTTCACAGGCTCTCAACTCAATCGCGGTAAAGCCGAGCTCTCTGCGTTAATAACGATAGATAACCCCCTTCGTCTCGTGCTGAAGTTTAGATAGTCACGCGTATCGCTGATAACAGCCGGACGTTGATTAATAAGGTCAAAGGCACCACTGCACGGTTGTCAGTCAAACCGGACAGTTTTCCTCCGCTACATTGCCGTCTCCGCGTTCTTCGTTGAACAAAAGATCTCCTTTGCCCCGATGCCTTTGCCGTAACGAAAGTAGACAAGCAATTTAAAAGACAAACGGTCGTTTGGCCCGAGTCCACGGAGGGTCGACGGAGTTAGGGTGGGAGTGAGAGAGAAAAAGTATCGGGTTAAAAGCTTTTTCCCCATCCGGGCACCCGATTTCTCGCGGACGAACGGTTAATTTAAAACTTTCAATACACTTTTATGTTTTGGGCTAACTCACGTGTGTGTGTTAGTGATTTAAATGGAAATGCTACAACACGGTTACCCGTACCTACCGGTTAAATTGTATATGTTATGTGTGCTCGTGACGACGAAATGTTTACCAAATCGAAGATCGAGTAGAAAAACGCGATTCGATCACCAAATGGTAATAAATAGCTAGGTATACAATTGACTTTAAATACTACCAACTCGGAATAAACTCCACGCCCTGCGGAATTGTTTTCAGTTTTGGCACAGTTTTCAATCACTTAATTCAATTTATACGGAAACTGAATACCAAGTTTAAATCATTTGGACAACAAACAACAATCGATAGTTTTATATTATTATATTGTTTAAAATGTTTAAAATGTACTTTCGTCCTGATAAGCTATAGGTATGTTTGTATTTAATTAAACAGGTTATAGTTTGATTAGATATTGTGGTAATGATAAAAGGCTAATGAGAATTTTGCATGTTAAAAACTACATTTAATACAAGTAATATAGGTATTATTATGCTACAAAACAGTGCAAATCAGCAATTAAATATTAAAATAAACTATTTCTATATTTTTATCACAATTAATCTGTTAAGTGCAGTATTTGTATGATTCGTAATGTCAAAAAAAAATACTTTATCAACAAATTATAATAAATATAATTGTTTTTGTGTTTCAAATGTACCTACTTCATTAAAATAAAGTAATTAACTGAACTGCTATGATTTGATAAGTCAGCTAAAATATTTACATTATTTTTTAAATAAAAGCGGATAAAAGTATCATACATAGGTAGGTACTTAATTATATAATAGTGAAAAAATGGTTTTGTTTAAAATATATAATTTATAGTCGGTAAAATACAGAAATTCTTAAATTATTTATTCAAATAGAAATGTATTTATATTTATTTATATATAATATTTTAACAGATATTACCATTTTTATATTTTGTTACAATATACATTATAATATTTACATTTTGATTATTTTAAACATAATAAAATACAGTAAAATAATAAATAATACTTTAAGGAAATACAAAAAGTGGGTTCGCATTGGCATTTGACATTAGGAGCCTCATTGGTCCGTTGGATAGAAATCTTTTATTATAGTTGTTCACCGGCCCATATTCTACAGACATTAACCTAAAAAATATTAAAATGTATATATTGTTAGGTAATTCAATTGTATTATATTCGATGATGTACAATATTATGCATTAGTAGGTCCCTACATTATAAATATTTGGCTTTATCGGTGAAATAATTATAGTTTTTTTATTACAGAATAAATAGCATATCTTAAATAATAAATACTTAGGAAATATATAATAACTAAAATATAGATATTATCTTTTTTTTTTATCATAAACTAGGTAAATATATAATGATTTAATTCAAAGTAAATACCTATGATTACGAGCCATAAAAAATTTAAAATATGAAATATTAATTAAGTACTAGGTAGGTATATAATATATTCTTAAAAGATGAAAAAAAGATTAGTTCATCATATTTTTCCTGCAATATTTCTTGGTCTACGATCAAATAATCACAACGTGTATACAATAATATACATGCAACAGTAATCGAACGGGTACAATTTAGTATTCATGCACTATTCTTTGGTATCCAGCATAAAATATATATTGCAATTTACAGCATTTATGATTCCACTTGCGATACATACTTAGTAGTTATGATTTATGAGTTAAATACTAATACAATTTGTAGCCTTATATTTTGTAAGACTTGAATAATAACTTTCATTTCTCGATTAAAAATGTGAATCGAAAGGCTGGTCAGTATAACGCGAAGGTTTACATAATAATCGTTTTTAAAATAATACATAGTGACTTGTACATTTATAGCTGTTACCATAATTGGAAATTCAGCTAATATTTTCCTCGTATTTATTGGAGACATAAAATTATCATAACCGATTACAACAGGATTTGCAGTAGACACACTAACGATGAAATATAATATCCGAACCTTCTAGTCTTTATTAAAGCTGAATTTACAATATATTATAATATATTGAATATAACTTATATTATATTATAAAAAAAAAATATTATAAAAATATATTTAAAAAGCATAAAAATTGAGCTATTCAAAGTCATTCCTTTCCACCAACCTTAAAGCCTGCAACTATAATCATAATATTTAACGAGTGTAGTATAATAATAATAATATGTTGAATAATGTATTTTAATGGAGCTGTAATAATACATTGAATATAATGTTTAAATATATTAATTTATTGTAGAGCACATAAAATCGGGCTGTTTGGAAATATTTCTGCAGATTCTGATATTATACTATTTTTATATTGTAGCTTACAGTTAATTATTGAGTTAAAAATAAATTGTGGTATCTTAACAAAAACAACATGATTGTTGAACTCTAACAAAAATTGTTCATTCAATCCTCATTCTCTGTAATATTTTTCTGTTTGCGATACAAACGCGTAATATTTTAATTGTTTAGACGTAATTTAGTAATGCAAACGAAACAAAATATATTGTGCCGTCTCGTGTTGTAATCGAGTAGACAATAATGACTACGTATACCGAAACACGATGCCCGACGACGACGTTCGGAATATCCATTATTTGGAAATTCAGAGGGAAGATAAACACCGACCGAGCGACCGGGGAAAAGTGAATAAACAAAACGATAAAAAGAGAAGAAAAAAAAAGGTGCCCGAAATCCCTTGCAGAGAAGTATCCGTGTTTCGATCTGGTTTTTTTTCCTCTTATTATTATTTACATTTTCCAAAGGTCTGGCGCGCGCGACCGAGTCGGGGATTTTAATTTCGGACACGAATGTTTGCCGAAGACGACGGACTCTGCGACCCCGGAGGGCAACCGCCCCGTGTTCGGCACCACGGGGATGGAAATGCGGTCGGGGGTAGGACGCACAAAAGAGAGCGAACTCCGCACCGGTCCTCCTTGCCGCGCCGGGCCCGACTACCCTCGAAGGGTGTGGTGGCGTACAATATTTGCTCTCGAGCGGCGTGTGTGCCGAGCGTGAACGAAAAGCGATATGATCGCATTTAAACGATTCTCTTCGAGCACGGGCGATAACTCGAAAAGTCGAGTGTTATAAATTAAAATAATAGTAATAGTATATATAGGTAGGTGTGGGTATATGAGATGTCTGAATCCTTCAGAGTTCAGACCAAAGTTGGTTTTTATCTTTGCGAGGTTGAATAATATTCATTAGACGCAATCACCCGTTATCGTCGGTCTGCACTAATATCGTCGTTGTGCGCTTGTTGTAGACGGCGTGACTCTCGTTTTTTCAATTTTCCATAATATTTTCCTATGCCAAGGGTTTTGCTAAAAATGAATAGATAGATGTTGAAATATGGCGAATCCTCTAGCCTATATAGTTCATTCCCTACAGGTATTATTCAAAACGATTCATCTGCTTTCAAATGCGTATAATATAGTATTAGTTTTTAGGTTTAGAGTAATATAATATTATAATACATTGAACAAGAGGAAAATATTTCAAATTTATTTAATGGCACCTATAAATGTTTCATATAGCTTCCCTTGTCACATACAAACAACATCTAGTTGTAAGTCAAATCCATTCCATTTTATTCGCTATTTTTTAGCTCCACTGTGGTTGATGTTAATGGTGGTACGTAGATACGCCCTACACAGTGTCTTTAATATGTCCACCACGGGCAACTGGGAAGGAGTGAGACGAGCAATTTCCACCATAGGTTTTTAATTTTGTTTGTCCAAAAATGTATATTATATTTATATCAACATAATAATGTACCTCGGCGGTTCCCAACCTTTTTATAGTTGGCAGACCACCAATTATGTGAAAAAGACTTTGAGTCCCAACTTGACTATATACAGTTACAAAATATAAACACACACATATAAGACGAAAGAAGAAATATATTAACGTGTATAAAATCATAAAAAAATCACAATATCAATGCCAATTAAAATTTGTTGACCCTTGGCTTAGTCTCTCGACTCCCGTCCCCGGCCAATGAGTTAGAACCGCTGAATTGGACTCAATAATGTATAACTTGTACACTGTAGACCAATATATGATATTATAATAATATATTAAAGTTAAGAGTTTTCTTAATAAAAAAATCTTCATTCATTTTTTGACTTATATTCACCCCCCCCCAACCCAACCCCTGTCATTAGAAAAACGTCTACGAACGCCAATAAAAATGGCATAAGATTAGCTGACCTAAGAATCCAGGCTCAAAGCATCGGACGATTAATTTTGAAAACACTATTTTTAACTTTAAACGACCACTCCGAGATTTGAAAATATATGTGGAGACTATAGTAAAACAAAAATATTACTATCAAAACTAGCAAAATTATATTATTGTGCGAAAACCTATTTGTCGTGTGAATCGTGATGTAAATATAACTTATATTCAGCCAGTATTCAAGGTATAGTAATTTATTACAATACGTTTGTCATAATATTACAACATATGTTAAAACGGTCAATATAAGGTAAAAACCGACCGTAAGTTCCTATTGATTTGAAAACGAAAAGATCGACCTATGTCACCTATATTCTAATGCACCTAATACAATCTATTAATATTATATTACGTCAGTCGATCGGCCGATGTAATCATGCATTGTGCGTTCGCGCTGTGTGTGGAACACTGTTGTGCGAGTTTAATTCAGAGAGAACCGACGAGGCCGAGGAGACCTTATTTCGACACCCCGCGGGCTATGTCGTCACCGGTGGCGGAGGCGGCATTTCTCTCAGTTTCCATCGGTTCTCACCCTCCGCCGTGCGAGAGGTGAAGCATCTGCCGCCGCACCAATAATCGGCCCGCTAATTTCCGCATTACGCCGAGCCGCGTTCGCAGAGTGTTATTTGCTCTGTGCGGACGGCACGAAAACCCGAGCCGGCAGCAGCAGCCTCGCACAAAGGACAAAAATGTGGTCTCGACACACCGTCGTCCCAAGATACAACATTATAGATAAAATAATATTTTATTATCATCACGTGATGTCGGAAAGATAAGTTCGAATACGATTACATCCGTATACCTAGTGTTTGAAAATTTCATGAAATTTAAAAAAATGAAATATTTAGTGAAATATTTCATGAAATATTTCAAAATATATGAAATATTTCAGTATTTTAATAGATTTTGTTTTATTTTTAAATAAGCTTTATATTTACATATAATTGTCATAAATTACCTTCATCACTATATGGTACCTGTATGTATACCTAACCTTTGGTATTATACATTTAAATTGGTATTCAAAATTTTTAAATATTTTAATGTTTAAATGATATAAGTAGGTATACAATATTATACATGTATATTTTATACTTACTGAATTCTGACATTAGAATTTAGAACACTGAACATTGTGTTAAAAAAATAAATAAATTGTGTTTTTATTTGTGTTAAAAAAAATTTCAATGTTTCACGTTTTTGTGAAATATTTCACAACTTAGTGAAATATTTCAAAATGAAATATTTCACATACTTCAAACACTACGTATACCAGACCGGATATGCCCATATATGCTCTTAGACCGGCCCCTGTCTATATTTTTGTGTATATACTAACATTATGCGTCGTGTGGAGGGCGAGTGACTATATTGAGTGACCGGCGAACGCACGAAGTTATACGTACATATTTTATAATATTCAGCTATAATTTACATTACCACCATTTCCCTGAATTATTATGGGCCCAATTAGAATCCGCATGGGCCCGGTCTATGATTATAATATCATGTAGGTAATCCATAACTAACACGATGGCCGATTATTCGTTGGAGGTACAGTACACGCTAAATGCCTGTTATTCACGTAGATTGAACAATTATATTTACAGAACCAGTGGAAAACTGGTGGGGGGATGCTGGAGCATTACCCCTCCTGGGCCCAATCGTTTCTCTCCCATCCCCTATATTAGCATGTTTCTCTTGTATATTAATTCATAAGACATCAATAAAAACAAATAAAAAATATTTTGTGAAGCCTAATTATAAAACTTTACATTTATCATTAAATATTTAATCATAAATTAAAAATTGTATTTGGTATGTAAAAATTAAACTAAAAATCGTCATAATATTGTTTTTACCTAATTCCTGCATCCCCTTGAACAATGAGTGTGGTTACGGGCCAGTTACAAGTGCAGAATGATTTTTTTATCAATATGCATTCATCATATCAAAAAGTAGTTTACTTTTTAAAATGTCTCGTTAAGAAAATGTAAATAGGTAGTCTTTAAAATTTAATTAAGTTATTAATATACAGTGTATTAACTACTAGTTCGGTATTCGTGTAGTTCCTAAGTAATATTGTTGGATACATATATAGTCAGTGAGTTCATTGTTGAAGAATCACTTGAAATATATCACTCATTATCATATAACCATACTATATAGGTACGTATTACTTTCAGAAAAATTCAAACGTCAAAATATTATAATATACGTCCTCGCTGTCCAGCAAATAGCTATATTATTACTATACGATAAATTAGGTGGTCGTCCCATAGAGCGCTTTGTATAGGTACTTTTATGATGTAGACGACCATTATCCAGCTGTAACTGTTCCAATATTTGAATTCGACTCATTCAATATTCGCCGAACACATTAATATTGTGGATACTTTTTGTTACCCTACTGTGGCTGCCACACGATCGCGTCGCGTTTAAAACGTTTATGAGTTCGTTCAGTGTTTAAATTACAAAAATAATATTTGACCAACTGACTGACTGATTTTAGTAGAAGATACCTCTACCTACTACAAACACAAATATAAATACTTATTTAATATTTATATTTTTTGATAATGGTATTATATGATTTTAGACTTTGAACAAGTAAGTATATTGATTTAACAATAATAAACTAATCGATCCACCACATTTACACAGTTGGGGAAGTCTGGGCAGTCTGCACCCCTATTGCCGAATACAATAAATTCTAATGGTTCAAATACTATTATTTATTTTAGTTTTAGTCACATACACTAACACGATTATCATCTTTAAATTTAAGTCTAATTTGTATGATATTATGATTATTATGTAGCACTTTTTTATTTTGTCCTTGATTATAATAATATAATAGTGTTGTATTATTGTACACTTGTAAGCGCGTTAGATACGTATAACAAGAACAACAAGAATAATTGGAATGAGCACAATTCAATTACAATTACATTAGAAAATAGTGTTTACCTATCGGCTATCAAGTTCTATAAACATAAATAAATAGAAACACTGCGGACAGAGTGATAGACTGTAAATATATCAACTCCTTCAGATTAAAATGGTAGCAGTTTTATTTTTACTGGGTCAAAATTATCTAATTTTTAGTTTCTTCTACTTTTAAAGTATAAACGAATTATACTATGACATTTTGTACAATAATTATTAATATTTAAAGATGTATTCTTAAAATTTTTTGTTTAAAAAAAAACTATATTGGTTATTAGTTTCACAATAAATTATATGGCAATGTAGCTAATATTACCAAATAAATTTATTTTCATATAAAAATAGGATAGTTTTGAATTTTAAATAAACATATTATAGTATATTTTATTTATCAACAAAATTGATAATATTGTTCCAATGACTTATCCTAAATTAAAAAGAATTAAGTGAAGATAAAACAGCTATAATATACTGAACCCTATTTGTCTTGCTTATCAAAAATTAGGAGTTGTTTAAACGCTATACAATTTTAATCCTAAGTATACAAAGAATTACTTTATTTTTTAAATTGTAAAACTATAAAGAATAATTCAACAATTTTGAGAATAATATATATCATATGAATATGAAATTAAAAATACGATTATTAAATACGGTTCATATTATTAAACTATATTTTAATTGAGCGTCGATAGTTATTCATTCATTTATTACACATACCTATACCGGGCGCCTATAATGGATAAATCGATTAACATTTTTCTCTCACTTGTTACCCACCTTAATATTGTGACGTATAATACGTGTACAGAATATAGATCATTAGAAAATAGTAAGTGATAATTTAACAATGAACCAATCGATGACATTTGTAGGTGATTAGGTATATAGTAGGTACCATGCTTACAATTTATTGTACATCGAACCTGTATGACTATTTTGATTTGTTATACCAAAATGAGGACGATTTACTTGACCGCATTACATTCATTAAAATATAAATCATTTGCTCGTAAGTATTTATAAACATCTCGAATCATCGACTGGAAGGAGTACCTCGTCATGGTTTATTGTAAACTGTAAGCGATAAAATATGATTCTTCAAATAACTATTTCAGCTCGACATACCATAGTCATATTGATACAATACGCAGCATGTACTATACGTTTAATGTGTTATACATATTTTATGAATGTATTATACAGCAATGAATTACATTTAATGTAATTCTACATTACGTGAGCCAATGCCATCATGGAATGTCGATGCTTTAATCAGTGCAGCAACTACGGTAGGTGCAGGCGATCCGATAATAGTATGACTAAAATTAATGTGCAGAAGCCTCGGATTTTATCGTAGACGTTAACAAAAATATGATACTAAAACAAACAATTATTTAGTTTTGACATTTTAGAAACATATTGTATGAGTATTTTTAAAATGAACAGTACCCGGCAATAATTCCAGTCACCGTGTCACATAAATAATATTACTGAAGACCTTCAGGCCTTATTAGTTATTAGGGCCTTAGGCACTATATGAGTATACATGTGTCGACGTGTCGTATGAGTCCAAAGTGGTCCGATAAAAAATCAATTTTTAAACGAACTTCTACCAGATACCACGTTGTTCCGTCTTGGTCGCGGACAAATAGGTGTAACTACAAATTCTAGACACAATCGATAAATTACGATTTGGTTCGCTCGTGATGTGGCCCGCGGCCACCTCGGTGGTGTGACTAGCCGGGTTTCTATAATAATATTATAAAAACCGAAAAATACAAGTGATACTCGTCGACGGGTAATCTATAGCAGTATTATGTTGTCGTGAGCGGCCGCCTGCAGTAGACATTTTATAATATTATATTCTACAATAAAATAAATTAATATACAATAAACATGATGGACGGCAGTACCTACCTGTTATGCGATACGACACGGTTCATTCGGTAGGACGTACTGAACTACGTCGATTTCAAACGAAGTTGCATCAGTGCCGTCTTTGAGAGCGACCGACCGATCGTCGCATACCGCACCAGACCACCACCGTCGACGCACGTTCCTATTTGTGAACTTCGCGTACACTCGGCCTACCAATTTGCTCATTTTGTACCGCATTTTGAATTTTAATTTGAGTATTTTTTCACTCCGCTTAATTAGGTTGCTCAGCCAACTTTGATACTGCAGCAGTGTTGTGCAATAGCTAAACAATTTAGTTGGATACATTTATCTAGATAAAACGATCGTATCTTCGTCTTGTCATTGATTTTAGAATATTCTAAAATCAATGGTCTTGTGCATATTATTATGTAGATGAACATTGAACACTACCAAGTCGGAAGGTGTCTAACTGACTACCGAGATAGAAACAATATTATAGTCAATACTCAATCTAGATTTGCCCTCTTGACACCGACGCATGATCATTTAAGTTTTTTATTATTTAAAATTTATTAAAATGTGTTATTGATTAGTGATTTAAACCAAACTAATATTAGTATTGATATTTTCTATGCAACAAGAAAAATAGGCTCTACTCGAATGTGTGCGGATTACCGACATGATTCTGCTCCGAAATGCGGACGTCATACTACGTACGCCTCATAGTTTATTAAAATGCGCTATGTATACATATACTACTGTAATTAATTAAATTAATTCAAAAAGTATTAAGTATTATAATATTTGTAATTTGTATATTATAGGTACCTATCATATTATTACATAGTCAAAAATCAGTAATTTTATCTTAGAGTAACAATATAAATATAAGTAAAAAATACAAGATAATAACATGTTGTATACAAGTATACAAAGTAGATAGATATATCATCAAACTTTATCTGACAAATTTTATTTTTCAGTAGATTTATACTAAATATTTGTTTTTTTCTACTTCTGGTCTACATGGATCGGTACGGTAGGTACATATTGATTGTAGACCACATGCTGCATTCTATAATCCACATATCTGAGTAGCACCAAAAGATATATTTAACTAAATTATATTTTAAGAATAAAATATAAAATTAAATTATATACTTATTAGTTATTTCCATCAAAATATTATTATATTTAATTTTTTATTTATCTATCTATAGATCATTTTTGATTTAAGATAATTTTGTTTCGACTTTAATAATTATTATTATCTGAGTACAACACTGTTTGACAGACGGCTTGGAATTCACAAACATATAATAACATGTTGTACTATACTAATGAGTAATGATACACTCAGACTGAATAGTCTTATTTGTAGTTTATTAATTTTCAGTGTAGGTACCTCAAATTATAATTTCATTAGTTGTTACTACAGGTAAGCATTATACCAGCATGCTCTTATTCTGAGTATGCAGAGTATAGTATAATAGTCATGTATAGTTATCCCATTTTCGTTATCTTTACCTATATTATATAGCATAATCAACTGCAATAATTATTGCTGTATTGGTACAATATAGCACCTATAATACGAATACCTGTATTTTTATGAAATAATAAAAAATATAATACAACGGCCAACCGATTAATAAAGTAGGTAAGGTCATAACACTCGAGTGCGTTCTGTACGGCTGTTTGATTATTATATATTTTTAAAAAGAAAAATGTCAAATTTAATTTTTGTAAACAGGCAAAAAGCTACTTGCATACGAGTATACGACGGATATTTAGATAACTAACACAGGTCAATTGAAAATAAATGTATTTGGCGATGTGTGGAGCTTCAAAATTATAAATGTAAAGGTCACTGTCATACAACTAATGACGAAAAATCGTGTACTTACGTAAAAACAGAAAATAATTTTTAATTAATTTATTTTATTATAATATATATTACTGTTAGTAAATAGTAATACGTTAGATGAAATTGTAATTTTGCGGTGGAAAGAATTTCGAGTGAACTTCAAAACTAAGCAAGATAGCTTACGGCACCGTCGAATAACAAGTTTGCTAAAAAAAATTTAAAAAAGGTTTGTTCTATTTAATAGGAAAAGGATTGAAAACAGTTATATAAAACGACGTTTAAATTACTTTCGTTTATGTTTCTTAACTGAAAAATAATTTTCACATTTACGTGATTTCGATGAATTCCGTCAAAATTCTAACTTCAGCCAATCATAAAAATTTAGCTTAGATTTAAGCTCAATTTTTTTTTTTTAATACACTTTAAACAATTTATAAGGAATTTGTCATCATGATTTCAAGTTTTTTGATCGAATATTTATTTATTGACAATTATTGTAAAAAAATTATAATGTTTCATGGTTATATATAGCTTTAAAACTATCAAAATGTTTTCAAAATGTTATCAAGTATAGAAAATACTATAATTACCATCTGAGGGAAATTTAAATGATCGACAGTCAATTGTTTTTTAGTTACACCAAAAAAAACAAAACAGAATTTGTCAAAATTTGTATTTTTTTGCTCTGAATCTACTATAGCAAGAATCGAAAATCACACACGCTCTAGGTATTATTTTGATTATAATTTTATTAGGATAATTAATATAAATTACATTATAAATGCTACGTTTTCTACTAAAAATGATTCATTTAAACATTTTTATTTATTATTGTTTTGTTTTTAATTAAGTTACACTATTTAGTCATAGTATAATAAATAATCACCGAACCACCCACCCACCAATTAAATTGTGTATATTATGACACATGGACGATGGACTATAGGATCGCCGACACTGCATCGAAGCCTTCGATATACTTATTGAATCAAAGTATTATATTATACAATACGAACAACCATTAGAACCTATAATTATGTATTTTGAACACACCAGGACGTCTATGGAGGAAAAGACGAAAAGAGGAGCACATTTCAATATTGACTTGTGGAGTTGCTATCAATCAGTTATAGACAATCATCCTCGCACAAACAATGCCGTTATGAAGGGTGGCATCATGCGTTTAATGGATTATACGAAATAAGGGATAATATTAATGGGGATATTTTGTATATAGGTTATTTTTATTTGGGATATTGATTGTAACGGGTATATTTTAAACTTGGGATAATTTGAACGAGTAATATTTTGAGGGGGAACCGTATTATAGACTATATGGCACAATAATAGTGTATGGCCTATGTGCGACTTGCTTTGACGCGCCACCCAGGCAAATCCACGGGAAACGTTGGACCGGAAGTAATGAGGCCTCGAAAACACGCGTGCACAATCTGAGACGGAATTACACACCATTGCTGTCTCCATGCGACTTATTTTCTTCTATTTACGAGTATTCGTTTTTAGGTCGTTAATTTTTATATACCTAAATACCTTCCTAGCATATAGGTACATATTTAAAAATAAAAAACAAAACACGTGTTGTCTACTTGTCTGACTAATAATTATTTGGGTTCATGCTTTAAAAATCGTTCTACAACCGTAAAAATTATAGAGACAAACCAACAATACTGTAATACCTGCGATGGTGTTTTCGAAAAATAAACCTGTCAATGCAATAATTATAGGTCGGTATAGGCTTTAGTGCAGTGATAGATTTAACGGTCGGGCAAGTCGGACATGTCTGATCATTTAGAATATAATCACAATATGCCGACCCTAAACGTTTGACGGCCTATATGTACGTTTACCTATTTTGCCTGACGCTAAATACCTACTTCACTGCGTTATTTATAATAATAATAATATATTCGTTTCGCCGACACGTCATCACGCTGCGCAACACTTTACGCACTTGCGTGCGGTAGCGCGAAAACGGTTTGATCGAGAATCGAACGGCGCACGACTTAAGCTGGGAAAACGGTCGACGGCCACTGTCTTGCTTGCCTGTTATGACTGACCGACCGAAAATATTTGCGATAATCCAATCGCGAGTACGCCTAACGTAAATCAGACGACGGATGTCGATCGCCTAGACCGTGGTATAAACTCAACGAGTCCTCATCGTATACCTATTTACAGTATTACTAGTACCTTACCCATTATTGCCATCACGGTCGATACCAAGAGCGGTTGTCGTCACCAGCATATCTAGGTATACTCGAGGTCGTTTGGTCGTCGTGCCGTTTGATTTTCGATCAAACCGTCTTCGCTTTGTCGTCCGCCAGTACTCACATCAATAAAATTAGTAGCCGTGGCGCGCAGTACGGCAAATCCAGCGGAACGAGTCTAGTACAGTAGTACGTTAAAACCTATCGTCATTTCCGGTCACACGAAACGCTCCACCTCCTGTTTCCCCAGTATTATAAGGTCTGAGGCCTCGTCAAGATAAGAAGCACACCATGGTGTCACCTCCAAATTCTTATTCACAGGTTCTTTGTCGGGATAGACAGTTGTTATTTGTTCATACTCTCCAACCAGCACCGTTATTGGCGTAATGGCGCGAATGCAGATGCAGAAACTGCAGTTATTTATCAAAATTACGGTTTTCTGTTTCTATTATTTATCCCCCCCCCACTCCTAACCATTTCTTTTGTTTTGTAATAACATGAACTCCGATGTTTAATGTAATATGGCTCAAAGAAGATTTAACCGTTTACGAGTGATGTGCAGACTATATGTGGGTTAGCAATGTTGACAATTTAGCAAACTCTTTCCTGTGTTCGTTTAGATTGGTATCAATTAGACATTTTTGGACCATGCAAAGTTATTTTAAAATGTTGTGCTTTCGAATTTATATTATTTTACTTTCATATGTTATGCATTTATATCCTTTAAAAATGTTTATTTATAAACTTGTGTCTATTTAAAGTTTAAACTTATATAATATACAATGATACATGAGCCTATACGATAAACGGTAACTGCAAGTAGTAATTTAATTATCGTGAATTTTAGGATTTTCTTGTATGAAGACTTGGGCGAAGATATCGTATTAATATTTCAAATTCAACAAATAAAATTATAAATTAAAAGTTTAATAAAATAAATTTTATAAACATTTAACTTACTTTTAATAGGTATATCTGTATAAAATGTATTTGATCATAACACGTTGTAAACTGTAACTGCACATATAAATGTAACCAGTTAAGTTAAAGGTAATTCCAAAAATAAGGAATAAATTCATTAATTCTATAAACCACCTAATTTTAATTTTTAGATCGTTGAACGTTAAAGATCAGCCTCGGTGGATCTAATGCGTGCGTTGTTTCGGAAGTCTCGTGACATAGACAAATTTAAAATATTGGCGTTGAAAATTGTTGCAAATCAGTTTCAAAATATTGGCACTGGTTTGGAGTAGAAAAAGTGGTGGTGCCAACTTCATGGACGTTTTTTTTCAAGCTGCCCAAAACAAAAATATAATATTTTCAGTTCAAATATTTAAATTTTAAACTTACCATCGACTGTTAATATTTCTGGTTGGATAAAGTCATATGTAGTATGTGACGATACGGCATAGAATACACTTCAGTACCCGCAATTATAAGCATCGTATGTGTGAAACTGCAAACAACTTCACATGTGAATTATTCGCCCTGCCGCTGAGGTGTAAGCTCGTGGAGTTTCTAGTACCGAAAATATTTCAAACTATGCACCTATACGTGACAGTTGTAAGCCGCAGTTGGTATATTATGTATATACAGGGTGATTCACCAATCATATAATTCACTCAAATTTTTCCTTTAATTTGACTTTATTATAGTATAATATTATGTACTTAAAAGATAATATTTTTAAATACATATATCTACATTGCATTTTATACAATTTTTAGAGTGTCCCGCAACAGATATATCAATTTATTTTGTTCTTATGAGAAACCTTTTTTTCCTGTAAATTGTTAATCAGAAGACATTTTTGAAAACGTTGATGTATCTAAATCAAATTTTGATAGAGTAGTTTTTGATTAATTTAACTTTGTGTAATAAGGAGTAAGGACAATTATTGATCTATGATAATAGGTGTGAATGATACATGTGCTATAATGATTTGAATCTTAAAATCAAAAAATTGTAATTAATATAAATCTAACAATATTTTATAAATTGTAAAAATTGTCTGAGTATAATAAATACTAGATCCAATCTTAAATCTATTTTATAGTTTCATAAGACGCCATTTTTAATGACTATTATTCTTAGAACCATTTAAAATTATCAAAATTTGATTTAGACGCATCAACGATCGAAATTTTCAAAAATATCATCTGCTTAGCAATTTACAGTAAAACATATATATAAGTTGGTACCGTCAGACACTCCCCAAATAGTATACAGCACAAGGTGAAGTATTTGAAACTATATGGTCTTCGAGTATACTTAAAAATCATAATTTTAATATGTAAAAATGGGGAATCGGTGAAACGTACAATAAAAATTCGTGGGTGGCACACAAGTACGTGATTCGGCTCTGAAAGTCGATTCCATATGATGCTGCGCCTTTGGTAAAAGCAAGCCGCCAGTAATCTGTTACACGATAAGCTAGCAAACCGATTACTTGCAGGCCACAATAAAGCCAAAATCAAATCCTTCGTGCACGCTATCCTTCGTACCGGTTACCGTATTTCGCGCCACTCCGTACCGCATAATATATTTAATTTCGATTTGGCAGGACGGATTAAACCGATTTCAAATTAAATAAACAATGCATTTTTTGAGGAGGTCTAAGTTTTAATATTTTATTTCGTTTCAAAATGAATCGTTTATTATTTTAATAAATTGCTTTTTC
The DNA here is from genome assembly GCA_949089665.1 of Macrosiphum euphorbiae. Lineage (NCBI taxonomy): Eukaryota > Metazoa > Arthropoda > Insecta > Hemiptera > Aphididae > Macrosiphum > Macrosiphum euphorbiae. Next base: position 31,217,505 of record CARXXK010000001.1, read on the forward strand.
TATAATATTATTTCGATTTTTTATATTTTATTGGATCGACCGAATGTGACGTATTTTCGTTTATTAAATGCGATTACAAAACAGTTAGGATAATTAATACTAAATAATATCAACCAGTGATAATTCCATTCGCTAAAATACATCATTATTTCTTACATACGAGTACAACGCAGCATTTTAAATTTTAACCGTTACGCAATACATTTTTATAAATGTGTTATATATACTTATAACATTATAATTAACAATAAAATAAAATTGTATAATAATGGGACGATTTTGAGGCCATCATATTTAATACGATTAATCAGTGTGATAGTAAAAACTTGTACAAAACTGCATCAATTACTTCTACCTTTGAAAATTTATAATAGTAATCTAATAATTTAGGTATAATAAATGGTAACTGAAAAATATGTATAATAATATTATACCGTTTCTACAAAATTATACGCAGTTAAAACAACGAATACTCAGAATATTATGAATTGTGCACTAGTTCTTAGTATTAGAAAAGTATTTTATATTCATAAAACACTATGTTCGTGCAGTCAGCCTCAGTGTAACCCTGTAAGCTATATGGTATTATAATTAAATCTTTCAAACTCTCTATGATATTGGAAATTATTAATTTTATGTTGTTTACCAAGTAACCGCACCGCAGCGGCTGACTTTGATAAATACAAAAAAAAAATTCACGTTATGGTATAAAAAATAAAATTACTAAACTAAACTATTCAGACACATCAGACATTCATTGGAAGTAGGTGTACCTATTCAGGTTTCACTTCTGGTTTTTGGCTGCAAAACGAGTCGTAGTGTAAATAAAAATATTTAATCACATAAAAGTGTGATATTATATTTCCAGCTGTAGATATCATACGTAAAGAATTATTGTCGACGAATACAATCAAAGAAACAGCGACTGTGTTTGTATTTGTATTATCGTAGGCTATAATATTATACTATATCGCAATCGCCTAGTAAATCAGCTTAATTATATTGTGACTCGTTGAAAAATGAACCGTCACTGCGCCTAGGTACTCAATTTGCATGTGTCTCTAATGAAGGTGGTCCGTATTGTAATTTTTGTGTCATCCGCCAATCATAAATATGTATTGTGGGTTAGGTATATAGCAAAGAATACCTATGACCTGTTGTGACTGTTAAACAGACATGGAACAACACTGAATGCTGACTAATAAATAATAATAATAAACATCCACTTGTTCGTAGTATTATAAAATGTATGGTTTTAATTTGTTAGTATTGTTACACAAAACTCCGATTCCATGAAATGTATTATTTAACAACTAATGTAGAATTCAATAAACATAATATGTATATGCGCATAATGTGACGCTGCAATTTATTAAAAAACAGACTGTAGGTGATTAAAAACTAGACAAGTGTCTATACTTAATTAAAAAAGTTTGACTTTGTCCCTACATTGTTTGGTATAGTTATCATTATTGAATTTCAATAATATATTTTGGAGGTCAGACAAAGGCGAGTAAAAATCTAAATTATTTATTTTTCGATGCGACTCGAGTACGAATAATAAAATGACACGTTCCTTGGCTTAAATTCAGTTCTTCGCGTGCTTCTTGATATTTAATTTAAATTTAAGCGTCGAATTTTGATCGGGGCTTAAGTTAAATAAACTAATGTACTTTTATCCTTGATTTGTGATACTTGACTTAAAATCCTCTCAAATTGGCTTAAATATACTTAAATTGTGACATACGTAATGTTAAAAATACGCAATTCATTTAATTAATATGTATTACTTGTTGTTTTAAATACATATGACGTGTTTTGTGTAGAACTTTTTACTTAAATATATTCTATTAGTGATTCCAGAACATGTTAAACAATGTAAGTAAAAAAAACTTTGAAATTACGAAAATAATCCCTATAACTACGACATTAGATAAAATAAAATAGTTGTTAGATTAAATATATATAGGTACTTAATTACTAATAATTGATGATTATTAATTATTATATATACATTCTATAAATTACTAATAACTATAGGTACATATTGTTAACTAGGTAGTCATGTATAGAATACCTATACAACAATTATTTAATTGAAGGTATACAATTTAACATTTCAATTGGCTTTTTTTCGACGAGAATGTTTTATAATGTCAAAGATTTAGAGCCTGACCTATGAATTATTTGTTTTAGATATTTTATTTATAATTTAATAAAATAATTGTTCCTCGATAGGAAGTTGAACTGTGACTTTTACGTCGCAAATACAGAGACGGTTTATGGTTATACATATTATGCAATCCAATATCCATTACTGAAAACGAGTATAAGATTAATGTAATTCGTAAATGCATCTTACTTTATTTATTTGAATAATTTAAACACTCGTCTGTCTGTTAAGAAAATGTATAAACATGCCTTGACTTAACATTGTGGCTAGGTACCTATATACTGTATAGGTGTACCTTTACTATATTCAATTATATACATCAATTGTGATTTGCGGTTTAAACATAATACAGCTTAGGATGGTTCTTAAACGAGTTACAACCGTTACAGTCGTTTACATTCTACAGTGAAATATTTTCTTGTAAAGTATTTATTCACTTGTTTTTGGAATTTCAAACTTGATTTTATAAAAATAAATAAGCAACAAGTTTGAAATAACTCTATAATCTTTGTAATTTGATATGAATAAACTTAATAAAAGATTTCATGATATCCTATATAGTTGTAGCACGTGAGTCAAATTTCGAAAACTTTGAACATTAGGTTCGTTGAATAAGTAAGGACGTTGGGCTGCTACTCTGCTTACCTGCACATGTAATAGTATAATACAATTTAAAAAATAATAAAAAAAAAAAAAACAATAATATTTTTACTCAATTAGTTTTATAATTACGTCGATGTGCACTGCTACATTCATTTCATTCCTACATACATACCTGATAATTATCTATATATTATATTGTATATAAACCCGTTCAGTGTCCACTCGTCTGCCAACTTATATAGTTTGTCGTACGATATAATAATTTTAGTTGGATAAATTATAAGCAATACCTGCGAAAACCTATTCTAAAGTCGTAATTTAGTTTCGTAGATCTTAAATAATAAACATAAAGTTGCTCAAAGCTTATTCGTTTTTTAATTTGTTCATATTTTAATCTCGTCAGTAACAGGACGAACGCACCTATACATACTAAAAAGGAATTTATAAACATGTTATGTGTCAAAAAAAAATATTACTATCGAGACAGCCTAACGAGCTAGGGGTCCCAAAAAACCGGAGGTTGTTTGATATAATTTGTAGGCATAATATAATATATTTAAATGTATATGTATACTTTTTAATGAGGCTTCTGGAGAGATGTACTGGTGATAATAAAGAGAAGCAGCTGTAGGTTGACATATTTTGTTGGTCGGGTATATACGCGCGCGCAGTGTATCTATTTAGACCATTTCCAACCGAACTTCCATTATTCCGTATAGTCCTATATGGATGTAGGTAATATTATAATGTTTAACAAACAAAAAAGGTTTTTTGGTATACCGTATAATTTTTTTACGAAAAAAAAAATATATATAGGGAAATATGAGCACATATTGTAAATATGCTGATATATTTGTGTATAAATATGGAAATGGTACTATACCGAATGTTTTTACCCAGCATAGAGTCTCAAAATGGAACAAACAAAACTATACATACACATCGAACATCTGAATTCATACTTTTAACTTTTCTACTGTTATTTTTTTTGATTCTTTTGTATAGTTCAATATATTATTCATGCAAAAATCACGCCAAACATACGTGCCGGTTTCGATTTTGTTTTTATTTGAACAAATTCGGATTCGAGTATAAAATGATTATTTTCGAAGCTTTTTCAGTTTTCCAATTCAATTTTATATATAATAGTATATATTATTATGAAAAATTTTAATCAATTAGTCAATTAGATATACCTGTACAAAGTCGGTACCATAATAATAATTGTGTTTGTTGGCAGTCGGTGCAAAACATTCGCACTCAAGCCTGTAGTTCAATTAAAAGTATACAAAGGCTATTGAAGCAGCAACGAAACAACAAAACAATGCTGTAAAAGTGATTTCAACACGGGACTACAAACTATTTTATTACCTATATTATATTATATTATTATGTGTAGGCAGTTCAATAAATTAGGACTGACATTTCTCAGCTACTTTAAATGAACACTATCGTTTGTTCTTTTGATATTGTAATAAAGTGTCTAAATTGACATTATTTTGCACGACGGATTATAATATTTAATGGTACATATTGGATTTAACGCGGAGTAAATATTAAACATAATTTTACGTATAAATTAAAATTGCTATGCGCTATCGCTATGCCATTGTTATAAGATTATTATATTAATAGTATACATTAATTATGCCACCAACGTTCGCTCTCGGTATTGTGTCATCGGTAAAATTATCTTTCTAATGCAAATTTATTGCGCGGGTACCTACTTAATATTATACACCACTGATGTACGTATTTATTTTAATAATTTGCGTCGAAAACGAGATCACTATTGATATTTAAAAAACAAATTATTATGTTTGTACATTATCGTAATCGAGCTGATAGTATTTTTTATGATAATATATTAATTGCATTTTATAGCATGAATTTACTTATTCATACGCGGATAATGGGTATTATATTGTGTGTTTGAATAAACCTGAGAGAAGAGGCCGTAAACATAATTCATAAAACCGTTTGATATCAGCAGTACGTATCTCGAGCGTATGTAGAGCTCGGAAGTAGGTCTCTATGTTATATTATTATTAATTTTTTGTATATTATCTGATTGAATGCAAAAGCTGAACGCTAGCCGACCACGGATAACGAAACTCGGAGACGCGTGGCGGACACGGCGTTAAAAACATAATATTATACTTATCTATCCATTAGTCGTGAAATAAGTATATTTTTTTTTTCTAGTCCCGGCAAAAGTTTCCTTCAAATGATCCGTGACGGTGCAGCAGGAGACGACGACAGCGTTGTCGTGGGCCGCGATGACAAAATCGAAAAAAAAAAAAAAACGAAAACGAAAACAAAAAAACGTGTTTGGCAGGATCAAGGAAATCGAGTACGCTCCTTTATTACGACGTCGGAACGACGTTCAGCGGTTGTGGCCATGCACCGTCAGAGGTCGTTGTGCGCCGGTCGTGCCGACCCCATCCGTCCGTCGACGGTCCAGTTCACCACGCGAGACGCGCCGTGTATAACGCGTACCGCACCCCCGCACGTCATCGTCCCTTCGATCGCGATCTATTATAAACATAATATTATTGTACGCTCACGTTACACTCTATAGTGACATTAATATAAGTACGCTCGGCGAGTGCGAAGATAACGATGCGGTTAAACGCCACGCGACCAGGACCTTCGAGGCCAGTGTGATCGGACGTGGTTGTTATAATATTATTAGTATTTTTTTTTTTTTTTTTTCCCCCGGTTCCGTTTTTTTCTCGACCCGAGTCAATAACAATCCGCGGACATGAAGGTGACCGGTGTCTTGTGTTTGTTGCTAATGGCCCTGGACCCCGGGGTCCGGGGCGACGACCTCAACGATCTGGGCGAAAACGCCAGATGCCCGTGGCTGTGTTCTTGCGATCAGACTACGGCCGATTGTTCCAGGAAAGGTCTGGACGAAGTGCCCAAGAACCTACCCTCCGATATCGAACGACTGTAAGTGATTTAACTGATGTATATTATATTTAGTAGTAGTATAATTCAATATATAGGTATTGTAATAGATAATATTATTGCAAATCGCAATTGACAATAGTTTTGATAACGTTTCTCTATTTGGTAGTAATTATTAAAAATCTGAATTTGGAATTTTAGCGGGTAGGTATTTATCATAATATTATATTAGTAAGCGTTGTTGAGAATAATTTCGGTACCGCATCGGAAGTGATTCGAATGAAACCAGAACATCATCCCCAAAGGGCTATACTGTAACTCTGGTCATGACAGGTTAGGATACAAACCCTTTTGTCTTCAAACGTCCGTTGACCTCGCTACCCCATTCGTAAGCCCTAGATAGAACTGGTTTTTATTTCAATAACAACTAGCCGCATCAATCACACGTTAGTTTTCGACCCCTCTTTTAAAAATATTTCTGTGGTTAGTGGTTGGTCTTATTGATAAAAAAAAAAATAGAGCTGGAATGATTCATTCTGTACTAAAACAAAGTACTATACTATAAAAGTATAAATAAAAAAAAAAACTATTTAATTTACACATTTTTTTTTTTTAAAGACTTTTATTTTGTGTAAATTTACAATCTACCTATATACAATGTGTACAATAAGTAAATATGATATATGAACAAGTATAACTTAAATCGCGAGATTAGGGAGGATACTTAGTGGTAACACCCTAAAATTTACAAATCTATAATTTATTATTGCAATTATTGTGATTCAATCGTAGCTTTGTATACAATTAGGTAGGGTTCTTCATTGTAATCTTTATTTTATGTATCTAATAGTTAGACCTACACTCGATTACCTACTAGAATGACACGGCTTTTTTTTAAACATGTAATTTTATTTCCTTATTTTTTCACTATCATCATGTTCTTTTAAAAGACAAATAAGATTACGCGAATTCTACACTTGAACTCATGAAAAGAACACGCAGTCATCATAATCATAACACCTACGTAATATTTTATATAAAATACAATTTTACGTATTTCAAAGTCTCGACGTTCTAATTCAAATATTATGTATAAAAGAATAACAATAGGTACTAACAGAATGTCCATAAATTCCATTCAAAATTATGTTAGTTTTTAAACTTTTTCTGGAATAGAAAATTAAAATTCGTTGATCCGTTATCTTTAGATAACAGTAGGTACATCGATTAGATGAAGTGAAAAGAGAAAACAGTTAGGAAAATAAGTAATAACTAAACCTGTGTAAATTATTACATTTATATTAGAAAAATACTTTTCTCTCAGAAGTATTAATAAAATGATCCGATACAACAAAAGAAGTGCGCAGTGAAGCAATTAAAAAATAAATATTTTACCTACCTATTGTGAAATTGTTCATAATTTTAATTTTTAATGTCAACGAATTTGTATTTTTGTTCTATAAAAAAAAACCTGTTTACTCATCTTATCTGTTTTATAGGTACCTATCTAATAAAATAAAATGGTTTTTTAAATTGTATTTTGAATATTGTATCATACGATCTGAAGATAATTTCCGAACACTAAAATAAACGTTATAATGCCTGTTACGTGATTGTAATAATTAATAAAAACATATTTTATTGAGTGTATATAGAGGCGAATTAAAATGGCCACAAGGTTTTGTACAAGTTGTATGGGATGTATTAATTAAATTGAATGGACTATTAGGTATTAAAACTTAAAAATTGATCTTTCGAGTAACTAGTGTGAAAACTTTTTGACTGGACAAGAGCCAATGTCCGCGTGTTATGATTGATATGACAAGAAACCCCTCTGTTGGCACACGAATAGAAAACCATTTTTTAAATACACACAGCAGCCCTGTAACGATCGCTGAGGAGATTTGTTTTTTACGATATAATATTCGTCATCGTATATACATATATTATAATATATCACCAGAATAGAACGGTTAAAAGTCCTATTAAAATAAAACGGCCGTCGTGAGTGGATTCGGCCGTTAGCAGACGACTTACAGCTGGCGGTTAAAAACAAATGTGTATCGCCCCTTGGAATGTCAGTTTTTTTTTTATTATTATTATTATTATTTTGGAAAACGGTGAATTTTTATACCATTTTGGTCGTGACCACTTCTTATCTAGACTCGATGTCGTCACGTCCTCAGTGCGTGTGTATCTCATCGTAACATCTTTAGTCAAGACAATTTATGAGTATTCGTGTATATATAGTTACCACGACATGAAGCTTGTATATTATTATTTCTTAATAGCAACTTTTTTTTTCTTTTTATTTATGAACTGCAGTTCATATAAATAGCAATAAGAAACCGTAAGCAAGTTGTCTCGAAAGTAAATGGCAAATATTTGTACGTTTATTATTATTATTTGTTTGTGAAAAGAATAATTGTAAGTACGGATAACAGAATATTATATGTATAGTTGGTACGCTGGTCACTGATTCCCATATTATACAATCGAGTATGGTCAAAATCTGTTTTGTTAAAATTCCATTTTCCGTGGAGGGTGAAGCATATAGAAATCTACAGAGTGCATTGGACCGAAATGCGCGTTTTGTTAAAAAAGAGGGTTTTTTTAGAAGCTCTATTTACCTGTTTAGCTGTAGTATTTTTAAATTAAATTTAAAGATTAAACAAAAAATAAATCAATAATCAATATATTACATAGTTTTTGATTATGATCGATTTAAATAAACTATATAGGTACGTTATTATATTAAAAAAAACATGTCTAATATTCGATATTAAGCTGTCAACACAATAAGTTCGATAATTTTCTTTTATTATTTTACATCACACAAATACAGATTACCTTCTTATAATACCTAATGCGTATTATTATTTTGGACAGACAGCATTATAATATAATATTTATTTCATAGCACCAACTGCGTATATTTTGTGCAGCATGGTTGCTAGTTGCTACTTACTACTAATTTTATAGCATAATATTCGTATTGTGAAACTTCCTATAACCATAAAAGGAAGCATGACATTTAATTTATATTATTTTTAATTTATACGATGGATTGTACAATATTATAAATTGTACAGATATTTCCGTAGTGATAATTGTAATTTAATTATGAAATTGCATAATACATTCAATTACAATTATTTCGTTGTGAATAATTGGTACTAATATACATTTTATGAAATATAATTCAAAGCTATTTAGATAACTTGTCAGATTGTTCATAGCAATTTTTAAATTTCTTGTTTAACACTATTTAATAGTGGTCAACTAGTGGTCATTGCATGCGTTGTACCTGGTGGACTTTAGACCACAAAAATCAATTCTCCTACCTATACCTCGGAGTTTTTTCTTTAATATAATATAAACCGTATATTTGTATGTAGGTATTTATTTGTTATTATTATTATTTTAATATTTTAGTATATACTTCAACGTGCACTTCACCCCACTCTCATTTGTCATTTATTTATTCAAATTAACATGCTCACACACCGAGGGTAATTGTAACGATATGTAGTTACCTTTGATAAAATCGTAACGTAGTCCCAAATGTGTATATAATATTTATGCACAGATTGCATTGGGGATAACGAATATGATTTCAGCGGCAATTTACATCACAAACAAGACTTGATTTTATATCAGGTTTAAAGCGTAGAAAATATAAAGACATGTGTCACACTAAAGTTATACCTTGGAAATATATTATTTCTTTTCAGAATTATTTTCTATATAATATTTAATTATGACATCTGTTTTCAACAAGATAACCTTATTAATTTTTATATTGTTTTACTTTAAATCTTAAATGCATCAATGCTAAATGTATGTATTTTTTTTCGATTGATTTTAAAATTGTTGTATTTAAAAACAAAACTTAAATTTACCAATATTTTGTATTCCGAAGTATGGGACCATTTTGAAAACTATGCATAATAATCAATAACGTTGAACAATTTTTAATTTATTATACAGATAACATTTGTTTAATGTTGTTATAATATAATATAATATTTTATAGTTTTATTATTTTTCAGTATTCATTGTAAACAGATTTTTAGTGCAAACAACCGTTCATTTTTCGTGAAAATGCTTTAGCTAATAATAATAATAAAAAAAACGATCAATTACAGTTCATTGTGTTTATAATTGAAAACGATGTAATTTTTATTATAATAATAATATATTATAGAAAATAAATTTGATTTGCGCTATCGATAAAAGTCAAACCCAAAATATTTTAACTGCGGAATTTTTATTTCAATCAAACAGCTATTATACACAGCAATAATATTAATAACAATAATAATAAATAATAATAAAAATAAAATGTGCCGTGGCATAAATAATAACACGTGAACCCATATAGGTCAACATATTCTGTTGATGCTGCATTCATCCCGAAACACTTAATCACGTGTTTATGGAAATCACGAATTTCGGTTGTGCGTTGAAGGGGCTTTCAGGTATATTATAAAATATGTCGAGGGATAATTTGAACGAAGCTCGATGTCTGAGGATGCATTAATATATGACCGGGCGCGGATGGTCCACCGAATTGTGTTTATTGTGCGTGGCGCGTTTTACGGTCCGTACGTGATGATGAGGACATTGGAACGCTTAGGGTAATCTGGGTGTCCGTGATACGATGAATGTAAAAAAAAAATACAGACGCACACACACCCACTGGCGACGGCCAGCTAAGACCCGGCTTAAGCTTCTGTGTAATTATTATTATCAAAAAGGGTGATAAAATAGTATATTATACGTATACGTATATACATATTATATGTATATAATATATTATACACACACACACACACACACGCACATATACAATATGTATGTCTGTGAATTAAATTTAATCGCACAACTCGGGACATCGTTTATTATAAGCGTATGACAAAACATTAATTTTTGAGATTAGTAGCTGATTAATGTAGACCAAGAATAATAATTTCGAAATATGTCGTCGTGTAGCGTATCGATAAAATATTTAACAAAGTTCGACGAACGAATAATGTAGCTTCAAATAGGAAGGAAATGACATTTTAATGCATCATATTAGTATCGTATGATACTACCCCGTACTACACATAAATCAATAAGCTGTTTTCAGCGATTACATTTGATAAAACCATGTTCACAATATTCACGTATATCTTTTTTATTAATATTATAAATTATAACTAGTTTACGTTTTGTACGTCCGATTTTTGTTATTTGTTTTGTGCGACAAACATTGTGTCATCAGCCACCACTCATCATTGAATTGGATATGCAAATTAAGCATTGATTAAATATACAATTATATATATATATATTAGTATATTTAATCAATGAATTAAGATATTTTTTTTGTTTTGTTTTTAATTACCAGAATGAAATGGCAATATTTTTGTAATTTGACTTTTAATTAATTATTCGGTCAACTCATGGGTGTAAAAATTTGGAATATGGTTTGGGTGATAATATCACAACATAAAATATATCGATTCAAATAAACAACTATTTGCATTGACAATAATCACTCAATTACCTATTATGGTATTATACAAAGAAAAAATTTATAAAATCATATTTTATGATACACAATTATAGCAAGTCTTAACTAATATATTTGTCGAAACAATATGTCGAATCTGGTTTAAAAAATGTGATGTACTTATTCCCCTTTTTTTGTTTGTCCATCGCTTGTTTGACCGAACCTTTTACCCTCGTAGACAACTGTCACACCATTTAGAATTTTAGCACCCTTAAAATAAAAAAAATAAATTCAAAAAAAATATAAGTACTTGGGAAAAGGTAGCCATGTTAGAAACAAAGGGTAACCCGCGCTCTTTGAATCAGGCATTGCGCTCATTGTTTTCCGATCCCCCACGCGACCTTTGTGTGTAGGTTACATATTTTCCCAACTGAAAAAAATAGAAGGCATACAAATGGGAAATGCAAAATGGGGCCATATTATATTCCCAGTGGTCATGATGTGCAGCTTGTATTGAGTTATACGCGTATATATATATGTATATTGTATGTCTGGTACTACCGAACAAAAATTTGTTCCGTGGAATCTACCAAATCAATTTAGCCGCATGAGATAATTTTAATACCATCTTCGAGGGAGATGCATTATGTATACGGTACCTACATCATAATAATAATACGTTGAGCACCACTCAATCACCGAGTAAATTGCTAATAAGTACTATACAATACACCGACAATACGTCCAAATATCAATTTGCACAATTTGCTAGCTCTTTATTGTCATACTGTCTTTAGAAATCTACTAATTAGTACGATATGATAATAAAAATATACGGGTTACATAGTATTACTAAAGTTTTTGTATACATCGTGACGATAAGAGAATAGAGTTTAAGAGAAATAAAAATAAATATTTTAAAGATGATTTACATTCGAAGGGGGTAAGGGTATGTTTACGGTCGGTCGGGTAATAATGTGAAACGAATCGCAATCCCTAATCCGTCTCCATTTCAATCGCAAACAATATGGGAAGGTTCGTGACAATCGGAGTGTACAGCTTTCGCTGGGTGGTCTGTGTATATTGTGTTCGGAATTTCCTTCGATCACATTGGATATCTTTTCAATATTGCAGAAACACGTATATTTTATTTAAATTTTGTTTATAACCCAGTGATAAAAATACTGTCTAGAGAGATGTTGATACGTGGGATTTCGACCCCCTTCTGTGTCCGGAATTGTGGACCACCTCCGCATATATATTATATATGTACGTAGTATTAGTACTTTTGAATTGTTATATTCACCATATTAGTATAATATATAGGCAGGTACTTACGTTTTATATCTATGGACAACAATACTAAATCGGTTTATGTTTAGTATTAAATAAAAAAACAAATGTCCGTTGATAGTCAACGAACATAATATACGGGATATAATACAATAATAATAATACAGTTGTGGTCCAAAAAAAATCATTTCAAAATATTAGAGACCACAAAAAACCTTAAGATGATTCCGTATAATAATATTATGTATATAAGATACCCTAAATATTTTCGTATGATGGTATGTTCACAAATATACGTCATATTATACTATTTTATTTTATTCGATTTGATAAATAAATATTTCTATAGTTATGTTTGCACAAAATATTATACGTTTGTATAGTAATTACTAATTATCAAACTTGTATCTCAAATCTCAACGATTTTGAATCCGATTTCACAAAGTAATATATTATGCAAGTATTGAGTTTGTTGGTAATTCTTCAGTTTTCACCATTATATTATAGTAGGTAGGTATACCATATTATATTGCAAAGCTGTATGAAAGTAAATATTATTCGACAATTATAAATGTGAATGTGCAAATTATATTTGTATAAGTGTACATTTTAAATGTTTAACATTTAATAAAATCCTTAGTCCAATTCATAGTTGGTCATAAAAAAACTTGTTTTATTAATAAAAAATATAAATAGTGCCTCCTTAATTAGTTCGTAAAACGTTAAAGATCTGTTTAGTTTTATGCATCAGGTTTGTATGCATTTTATTGCTATTCAATACACCTACTACCTTAAGTAGGCGTGTACATTAAAATATTATGTTTATATCACCAGACATAATACTAGTTAATACCTAATTATTATTGTAAACCGCAGTGATGGACTTTATCTTAGATACAATATTATCGTGTCTTGTATCTCGACTCTCGAGACATTTTTAAGGAGTATCGGCTGTATCTATAAGATCTGAATACTATTTTAAAATTGGGTGTATCTTCTTGCATTTTTTTTTATACGAATACACCGTGATACGTACAGTTAATATAATATGATTTACAATATAATATTTATACGTTGAGATTTTGTCTCCGCAATCAGCCCATAGGTGTGCTCACGAAACCTCGGGAGCTACCTATTTAACATAACATTTTAATAGATAACTGTCAAATGATAAGCTATTCAATATACACGGTTTAAATTACACGAAGAGTTTTATTGTTTTCGGCGGTGTCGCGATACGTGTACCTATCGGGCATATTTTTATCGACCAAGCCCACTCATCGGCGTGTAAGCCACACTCCGGGGGCCCGTGTGTGCAGCCCTTGTCAGTGTTCTTCCGGTATATCCGTGACATTAACGACGTCCGTGTGATGCGCGGATTGATCGTTAAAATACTGTTTTTATTTCACGGAATAAAAAAAAAAAACCGAAACAAATTCTGAACACTCTCTCATAACACGCAATAATATTTTAATACGTTCCACCTATATGATGATGTATACTGCAGGCGCAGCGTAGGTAGGTATTGTAGGTTCGGAATTGAGGTTCAATCCTGTCAAGTCTCGGGCTCGGAACTGCTTTAACCACTTGTGGCCGAGAATATGCTTATGGGTATAATATAATATTATTATGAGCGCGTTTGCAGCGGCGTGCGTGTGTATAAAAAGTCCATTAACACAAATATTTTGATAACCACCTGTCAGGTGCACACGCGAGAGACGACGTTCTTGTCAACGGACCCAACACGAGTGTTTTCTTCTCGACAGACTCACGTCGGTGGGGGGAGGGGGGTAGATGGCAGGGGAGGGATGATTGATGATACAATCAGACAGTGTTTGTACAGCAGAAGACCAACACGAGAATGTAGTAATTAATTTTCGGCCCTATGAATAGATTTCGTTACCCGTCGACGTGTGCGTTGCGCTACACGGTTTTGTATCTCTTGTTTTCGGATGTATGGTTTTGCACCAATATAATAATATAATGTAGGTGAGCACAGGCGGCGTCCTATCGTGTGGCAGTGCGTTTTTTTTTTCATAATATGCAGCCACGCGAGCGTTATATATTATCATATGTTTGTAATTTTATTCGCTTGTTGTGATGTTTACTTTATGAATATCCAAACATCTTCTCCCCTAAATTTTACGTAAATTGCACATTGTCGCGAACAATATGTCACAATTACACACACACACACTCTCTCTCTCGACGATCTGTTCATTCCTCTGGTTTATTTTTGTTGTTTCTCTTGTTAGTATTTGTTGTTTTGTGGGATATTTTTTTTAGCCAACCCACGGTTCGCGATTAGGTATACTAGATAAATGTATATTTAATGTAGCTAGTTTCTTTGTTTTATATAAATATTATATAAAGAAAAATAACAAAATACGTACCGCGGTATACTATACTGACTTACGCCTTATTATTGCGTGCACTGAAAATAAAAATTGCTTAGCAGAAGAACAGGCTTAAATATTAAAAATGCATATTATAATTTATAGTTGGAGGTCAAATAGAGGTACCTATAATCGATAAAATGTTGAAAAAGAAAATTATTATTTCCACTGCAAAATAATCCAAAATCGGATCCAAAGTTTTTCTAAGGAAATAAATGTACTTACTGCTAAAACTACTATTGTTCCAATAACTTTATTTTACAACTGCTTAATTCATGTCGACGATTTCATTGTTATTATATTTAATGTTTTGAGCAAGTTTATATTATAAACCTATTTTATCCCGAAGGTGATCATTAACATTAACTAACCAATATAAGACAAGTCCAAATGGTTTGATTACTTACCTACCTATTACTAGTTGTTGTTTTAAACGTATATAAGACATATAGATACCTAATATTTTAATATTAGAAGCATAGAAATTACTACGCTTGTCAAAATGTACTCATTGTATATATATATTATAACCTTAGCTACTTGGTCCATGTTTGAGAAACGAGGCCACTCGCATCACTCACGATTTAAAAGCCTTTGTAGTATTTCTTCGTTGACTGCAATGTATTTAGATTTTAAAACGAACGACATCATATTATACACGCTCACCAGGCTTATTGACGTTCCAGATGAGGAAGTTATTCATTCACGGCTCTACACGTTCATTTTTTTTTTAAGTGGTCCGATTATGAATGACACCAACCATAATGGGCGCATTTATTACCGTTTACACACACGTAAACGGTAGATATTAATATTATGTCATTTGATAAATGGATTACTTAATAATATGTTTGTTATGATAAAAAATCATTATATTATTTGAGTTTTACATAATATTCGTATAAAATATAATATGCACGTGAAAATAAAATAAAAATTAGTACATAGATTAATGTTTTTTTATATATATATAAAATGGTATATAGTTCAAAACCTGTCCAAATGTGAATGAGTTAATTTTGAATTTTATCCTGCAGTCTATTTAACCGAGTTAAAGCGTGCATATTATATACAACAATACTGTAATATGATGCTTTTATTATTATAAGGTTTTTATATTCACATAATGAATTATAGTAAAACAAATCAGAAGTGTCTCTTGATGAAAATTACGTCTTTTAAGAATACTGTCATGTCCAAGTAGCTGGGAGTTAAATACATCTTAATATTAAATACATATCAATAATAACTTTATGACTTTATCTATACATAAAATATTCCGAGCAGCTGGAAATGAATGGTACATATTATATCTACTCGAAAGGCACCTAGAATATTATAATTGTTGGTGACCCAATGAAAAGAACGTGTCATATATCACACAGCCATGGGCTTATCGAATATCGGATTAAATAATATCGTGCATACACTGAAGTTTGCCTTGTATAACTACAATATAATAATAATAACATAATCGGATTACTATCGACAAGACATTCAAACGGGTATAGGGATTATGGACCTAGGTTTTAATCAATACACGAGCGGAGGAAAAATCGGTGTACGTATTATTATGTATGTATGTAGAAAAAATGAAACCAGTGGGTACCTATACATTTTTCCACCGTTGCGCAATATGCAAATGAGAATTCAATTCCTCTCCATCAAACCCAATTCTGCTGTTGTGTGCCGACCGAAAACCGTAAAATCTACATTTACGACATTTAATGAACCGTGCCCAACAGGTAGGACGCTCCTATGGGTTATGAAAAATATATACATCGTTACAGAAATATTTTTCGACAACTTTCTTGCTATGAAAAAAAATGGTCGTTAATCAACTATAATGAATTCTGCTCAATTATTGTTGCCGATTTCCAATTAATATTCACCGTGCACGTTGACTGATGATTTTGACTCTGGGTTCACGGATTCTGACAAAGTTTAGGAATATTCGTTGCCAAAAAAAAAAAGGGTTTTTAATTAAACGCGTGTCTGTTTTGCATCTGATAGTTATCGCGAGGTTTGTACTTGTGGTTACATTTTATATTCTTTTAAATAAATGATTATAAATTTATTTTAACCCCATGATATCCAAGTAGGTATATAATATATATGGTATGGGATTGTCTAAAATATTCTAAGTATTTATAATTATAATCTAAAATGGTCTAAATTAAAGTTAAATTAAAAACTCTATTTACTAGGTCAGTGTTCTCGAATCCAGTCAGTTATTTTTTTCAGTCTTTTTAGTGTTATATGTATCCTCAAAAATTTTGTTGTCGCATCATGTCAAATTGTTTATACTTAGAACAATAATTGGTTTTTCTAATAATAGTTTGATTTGACTTAAATATAATATTTTATAGCTATTATTGTACTAAATTTAATACACAATAAACGACAATAACCTGTTACAATAGTCCTTCAAACTTAATAGGCGTAAGTAAATGAACTTTCTACCCAGTAATATTAATAAAAATATATATATTCTGAAACATCAAGCAGAAGAAATTGTATTTAATACATTTTTTCCAAGTAAACGAAGGCTTGTTTTTTGAGCTTATGGAAATGTTGTAGATTTTATTGACATTATACAAAAGAATGTCCGTAATAAACAGTGCATAAAAGAGTATGTATTACCGGTAGCTAGACATAGAGCTATAAAAATAGTCGTAGCTTTAAACAGTTTTAATAAAAGAATTGAAAAACGCATTTAGGAAAGAGAAAAAATGTTATGTGTGTGTACGAATACGATATTATTCATTACATTAATAAAATATATGTATCCGTAATCTTATAACTTTGAATGTATTATTATATGTACTATAATAAGCATATAAATCAAATACAAGTTTTAGTTGTTTAAGTTTATTCGTATATAATTTACTGTTTATTGCCCGAGACTTGTATAGAAACAGGGAAATTATTTTTTACCTACTCAGTGTACTGGACAATTAATTACAAGATCCACTCACCACATACTCCTTTACTTCGTATATCTAGTATCTATACACGTTAGTATAAAGTTAAACTAATTAAATCAAATTAATTTATTGTGTTGTAGATGATAATATGTTTCTTAATATTGTGACTATCAAAATATAATAATATATTATATTCATTTTTAAACATTATGAATTAATGTATTTGAGATAATTTATATCCCGATTTGTATTAAAATAATATTATGTTATATGTGCATGGACATTTGTATGCCAATGTTGCTCAAAACTCTACTTGCATAAATACTAAAAATATTGTAACTATTTGAATAATTAATTTTTTTAATAAACAATAGCGTTCACATTTTCAATATTAATATTATATTATTGTACAATTATATTCGATTTGTTCTGAATACGTAAATCTGTTATTGAATTAGCATGTTAATTTTTACAAAGAACTGACCTATATTATTGTCATTTGAATAAAAAAAAAGGCCGTATAATATTGGCTAACTTATAGTATACCTAGTATAACGTTTTATTTATTTTTATTTTTTTATATTTTTAGGCTTTATCCGTTTTTATAATAAATACTCGCTGTTTGTATTTTTATTTAAATATTCACCTCGTAATGTTCAATATTGCGCATTGTATTAAATTTTAAAAAAATCAAACCATATATTTGATTTAAAATGTAGTATTTTTTTTCCACATAGTTACCTATTTCTTATTATTATTTTCCTCTGAGTTTAAACTTACGCAATGTAGATTTTTTAGCGTTGACTTTCATGGATTAATATATTTATTATTCACAGAGTTAAAAGTGCAGCGTATTATAAATGATTTAAGCAATGTACTAAACATTCAATTAAATGAAAAATATATTTTTTTTCACAGAGTATTCTTGATTACATTATCAACTTCCAATATACCTAAGTTTATGTGCCATCTTGTTAGTATTGGTGCGTCATGACGTAATGTAATATGGAATTTAAAAATATTATATAATATAAAGTTTTTGTGTTATTAAAATGTAGGATAATTTGTTTTTCGTACCTCAATTTGAAGGAGCTGAAATATATGGAATGGGTAGATGGTTCAATTGTATAATTAGGTATATAATAACTTTTATAATAACTTTTTATCCAATTAGGTACTATATGTAGGTATAGGTTTGTAATTATAATGATGCAATTATGTATTTTTGTCATTGATATTTGGAAATACTTAAGTGATAATATTATTTTGTAGAATCTACTTAATATCTACCTTATACATTTCTTTTACTAAGGGTAATATTATACCACTTGTTTATTAAAATAAAATTATTATGATGTTAAGTATTTACAATTTTTTTTCTCTGTTGTTGTTAATACTTAACAATTAATAATTAGTTATTACTAATGAAAAATAATTTTTGTCTTGAGTATTTTATTTTGTCCCAAGAATTTCTATAGGAAATTGTTATATATTTTAAAGTGTTCCTGGAAATTATGATAACCCATTATATAGTAAGGAAGTCCATGAAAAAACAGTGTTTCGTTTCACGTTTGATCATGGTTACATTTCTGCTACAAAACGTATGTCAAAGACCTGGTTACATTGACTGTGATGATTCAGGAATACCTAGTAAGAAAAATATTCTTTTTCAAAGGGCTGATAAAAGATCAAATTTTGCGAGAAATTATATTTCTTTTCGCTCGTTACCCAAGCAAGCAGGACAAAATAAAAACGAGTAAAGAAAATAATAAACACGTTACTTGTGCATATAATATCGCCCCCTCTTTTACTAACTTTTTATTTCTTAAGAATTTTTTTTTTTTTTTTACTGTTTACCAGATGGTAGGCTGTATTTTGTTCGGAGAAAATTGTACATTTTTATCTCTTTTCAATTTCAATTTGTATTTTATTGGCATAATGAACTTATTGAACTTAACAAATTTTTTGTACGAAAAAAACGCTTTTTTATTCCGATTTAATCAAAATTCCAAGAGTATTATTGAATAAGGAATCTCCTGGAAAAAAAGCTGCAGGGATCGCGGGTAGTATAATATATAAGATACTCGAATTTATAGAGGAGGCGATTGAGAACAGAACAGGCGGTTCTTATTACACCTCATATTATATTGAGTATTAACCTTATGCAGTCGGACGTCTTGACGTATTTTTTTCACTCCAATCGTTCATTCGGTATAATATTACGGGGACATTCTTTTTAAATAAAATGCCACGTTCCGCATCAACAACACCCGACAATAAAATATTATTTTCAGGTAGTTTTTTCAGCGACTGTATTAATATTTCCCTCTATATGTCTGTGGTTTAATCAGGGCGGTCCTGTACCTACACGTCCCGTCGGATTGTTTGTTTTCCAACCACCACCCGTCTAAATAATTGTTAAGAGATGCCGACGATAATAAAATGAACAGGCAATAACAACGAATACCGAATGGAAATCATCGACGCGGTGAGTGTATTTTACGACCGTATACAGTGCGTCTCCAGCTGGTGAAGGTAAAGGGTATGAAGACATATCGGTGAATACCTATGCGTATAATATACAGACTTAATGAAGAAACTAGATCGGTGTTCAGACATAAGTTGTATGATGTGATTAAATGAGCTTAATTAATCATGTTATAGTTAGTTAAAATTAATTTCAATTCAAGAAGGAAAGTAGTACATAATATTATAATGTTTTAAATTATAAAACTATTATTTGAAGGTACTTATACTTATAAAATATATTAATATTCATAGTCCAAATTTCAATTGCAAAATAAAACATAATAACAAGCTATTAAATTATATTGGGCTGATTAAATTCTTAATTATTAACGAAAAACATATTATTATTATGTATTACATTTTAAATTATCAAATATAAATTGGTTTAATAGATTAATAACATGGTTAAAATATCCTTCTCAATGTAACTTGCTTTATACTTTAATTTTTCATTTATAAAAGATTATATATATTTATTGATGTTTTTATTGATTTATAATGCTGATATATTTTTAACAAGAGTTGATTGAAAAAATGGCCATAATTGGTATATTCTTAATCAATTCACGTTATCTAAGATTAATAGAACAAGCAATTTATTTCGATACTAAACCACCTTTCTAAAATTAAATCTGATTACTAAATTGATACTACGATGTGTATTTATTTTAATATCCATATTAAAAAAAAATAGTAATAATAATAATACATAGATAGACCGCGTTAAACTTTTCTACTCAAACTAGATATCATCACAATAAAATATTTATAAAAATGAAAGTTTATAATATACGAAAATACAAGCATAATATAATAGAATAAATGTTTGCGAATTAATTAAGCTAAGTTTTGAGAGACAATAAACCATAATATTATATACTAGTAGTCTACGTTTATAATATATATATATTTAATGGTCATTATGTACATTGTACTAAATCCATTTAGTTAACTTTATCGCATTATTCGTTACAAATAATAACTATATAATATATTGGTATAGTATTCGTCGATTAATAATAGACACATTATTTAGTTTTAAAATAAGAATTCATAAACTTTGCTGCATTCGTATCCTAATAATTTCAACTCTTAAATTTTATCAGCTGCAGTCTGGCGCCTTACCGCTGGCAAGTGATACGAACACGAACGTATTATATTTGTTCGTGACCCATCGACTCTGCTACCACTTTGTCATGCCAAATAGTACAAAGAGCGCTTTTTTTCTTTGTATTGTCCAAACCTCAACAATGGGTACCCTTCAATCGATTGGTCGCGAAAAAAAATATTCTTTTGTTTCCAATTCGATTCACATATCATAATTTATGTAATAATTTGCCCGCCAAGCCAACGAGAGCGATTATTTCATATCGGTAATGCCAATGGGCTTTTTATTCGTACTGTGGGAATATCGAGGTCATAAGTGATCAGCCGTTCGAATTAATTCTGGTGTTCAGAAACGTTAAATTTGATTTGGACAAAAAGCTCCCAAATGCTTTTTATATTCTCTTTTTTTATTCAAATCGTAAAAAAAATCGTTGTGCCTGTTTGTGGCGCCAATCCCTTTAAGCCCAAATGTCCATTATTTCTAACCCTCTTCCAATAGCCGCGACAAAAACAGAACTCTCATAATATATATAACTATGTACCGTAAAAAAAAGGCTTAACTTATATTTAAATTACGAGTGTTGTACGCGTCCACTTAAAATTCTCTCACGCGTTATGTAGTTATTGCTTTTTTTCTTCGAATATCGATTACGGCATGACTATTCATAAATTTAATCGATGAAGTGGGGTACGAAAAATTAATTACATTGTATTTTCGAATAAGAAATATTTCGTTAACAGACTCTGCAGGACCACCGCCTTTTGAAAATTAATTATTATTGTAGACGATTGTAGACAACGTTTACACCGAAAGCAGAACTCGACGATATGCGTTACCACAACCGCTCATATCATCTATAATAAGTGACATTGATCACTTATACCATTAATATAATATTATTACTATCCATAGCTCTCTGTTGTGTATAATATAGTGGAATATTAACTTTACGAGTAACGTTTTCCCGTGACTATAATACCATTTAATTTATCTAATCTATATGTTATTCGTATAAATAGGAAATCGTATTTTGTTTTATATGGTCGGGATGGAAACACTTTAGTAACATTACTAAATACGAAAAAAAAACAGGTCCGTTTGGTAATGAATCGAGGTATTAAAATGCATTAGTCTTGAAGGTAATTCATATGAAATATATAAAATTTAAGTATAATAGATATTACTAAACACGCTCTCTGATATTATTATTTATGTAAAAAAATATATATTTTCTCTAATTTTTTTTTTCCCGAATAGCATTAGTTGACTCAAATAGGTATAGTCCGTATTATTACTTATAACCCACGTCAATATTCACCTTCTCGTATCTTGTTATATTATACTTAGCGTCCCTGTTTGGCATATTATATCATAATTTATTTAGGTACCTATACGCTGATATGGTCACTGGAATAGTTGTAAATTATTATTTGCTCATGAGTATATACTGTATAGACACCACACATATCATTACAACTTTAATTATACTCATGACGCCAATACTGGGAATGACTATTAACGGCGATTAACGAAACATGTGAAGAAAAAAATTGTGATGTCTGAAAATATAATAGAGTCCCTCCCACGATTGTAGACGAATTTCCATAGTATTTTGTGTTGATAAAGTGGACATATTATAATACGATAAACGTTGAATCGAGTTTATTTTACTTTATTCACTTGAGTATATTATAAATCGTGAATATACAAACACATTGCTCTCGACATCGATTTGAAGTACTTTACGTATGCAATAACGCACTACCTATATGTATATTAATATATATTATTATAGTATTGAGTGGGGTTTCATCGCCAGGTATCGATTTATTGAAATCCTATCCCACACATTTAATGTTTCTTATATATTATAATGCACAGTTCGTGCGCAAATATACATTCGGAAGTATTTAAATCTCTTTTGTATAACGCGCTTGGCCATCGACCGGTCATCGACGAGTCTGAAAAGTTTAACCGTGTAGGATTTTTTAACACGCGGCGCCTCGAATAGTTTTAAATATAATATAACTCTATGCATTCTACACTCAGATGAACGGGTATACCTACCTATTGTACGCGTTTGAAAATCGTGTTTTATTAAACAAAAAAAAAAAAAGATATAAAAAAACATTGTTTCACTTGGGTGACCTGACAAAGTTCACCGACAACACGGTATAAAGGTAGATCGAAAGGGCGTCGATACACGGGACACTTGAAAGTACGCGTCTAATTAAAGTCGGCGACACAGTGAAGCTTTCAAACGCCCTCGTGATGCGGAATTAATTGCGATTCGCTTTGCCACGGTTTAAGGGACTATCGAGGGGTTGCTCCGTGTGTACTGGAATATCCAAAGCACGCTACTTTTGTGAATGTCGGGGTGAAACTTAGATTCCAATACATCCGTTGTGGTTACATAAGGTTTTAGAGCGTATATTAGTTTATTTTACAATGCTATAGCTAGGTATATATTAATAAATAACGTCCCTACGTCGTTTGATTAAGACTACCAAAATTAAAATAACTTAAAAAATGTGTTGAATTTACTTGAATTGTTATCACTATAAAATAACATTTGAACAATAATTATTACCCAAGTAGGTACCTAACGTACGTGTATTTTGATTATCTATAAATTAATATCTCTTGATCAAATTTCTGTTGATCAATACCGAAAACATACATTTACACTTAAGCAGTTCAACCGTTCAGTGCAAACATAGTGATGGAATGTCAATAAAATAAACATTATACCTAGGTATAGCTACGTCCTACATGGTGGCAAAATTATTTAATTTACAATTTGTTTCATATTTGCTACCTTTATTGTACATAATAAATTTTATTTTATATTGAGGTAAAAATAGTAATCAATCCTAAAATTTGAAAGCCGATATCGTTTATTACAGGTATCATATGATTTCAAATATTTATTCCATTTAATCAGAGTTTGTAGTTCACATTCAATAGAAAGTCACAATCGCAGTATTCATTTCCAACTGACGAAGATAACGCTCTAAATAATATTGTAATACAAGTATAAACTCGAAATATCTTTTACGTTTATTTATATTAGTTATTTAAAAATATACTCAGTGTTCTGATCGAATAATATAAATGTCCGGTTGAAACGTCTTAGTCCAACTATAAAGAGTAGACATTTGAGAAGCGAGTCAGATTTGAGGGTGTAATATACTGTACTCGATTTCTCAGATCCTTCTACCCCGTAATCTTCTGGGAAACACACTCGAGTCTACTTTTACAAGTGCTTTCGGCTGGTCTCTCACATAATCATCAACACTCCTACTGGCGGGGGTGTCGCGTCTTCGTCCCGAAGCATTGTGCGCTATCATATTAGTAGCACGACCCACCTCACCTCGCCCCAACAACAATGTGCATTCGTTTGCCCTCATTCGTGCTGAGTACGGACTAGGGGAAGTCGTAAAGGAAAACCGTGATTGCTTTCCAATGGTCCCTCGGTGCTCTAGTGCCGAAATAGGATTCGCCAAGTCTATTGTTAAAACAGCAACAAAAGATATCGATTTGTGTAAAAAGTAAAACATTTTTTTTTTTTTTTTTTTCATGCAATTTGAAAACAACTCGAATAAATTTCCAACGATTTTTTTCATCATTTTAATATAATATATTTTACATTTTGATATAACAATATAAATATAAATAACGTACCTACCTACCTCTATATTAAGCACCAGCATATTATTTTTTGTTAATTTTTTTCACAGATTTAATATTGTTAGTTCAACTTTGAAAGCTTTTGAAAGCTTCCAATGAATTATACTGAACAATAATAATAATAAAACAGCGTGTGTAATAATAAAAACAAAATCTTGAAATAAAAATTATTTGTTCCACTTGAATATAAAATATTAAACAAAGTCCGCAGTTCTCAACCCGTGTATGCCCCCACTAGTGCATTTAATGAAATTGAAAATACACATTCCTAGACCGATATATTTCATGTTGCCGTTGAATATTACAATAATAACGGTAATTTATCGTCTGGTTGTCCCATTGTCGAACGGGAGAACAGGCGACTTTCTATACTACACGACCATTTCTGGGACAATAGGGGCTAGTTGTCGTCCAGTTCATAATATTATTATACACAATATTTTCTTCAATCGTCAATAATATGATATTATAGAATACGCTCAACCTATATTATAATAATATTATACATGAGCACTGTTCGATGATTTATCGTCCACCGCGGGACTACTACCCGTCCGTGTTATGAATTCAATTACATTTTTTTTTTTTTTTTTTAAAACATACCCTCCGAATTACTATCTGCGATTCGTTATTATTATCAATTATTAACCGTAGGCCATCGTATTGTGAGCGTCCGTTTAAACACATAAGAGCTGAACATATATAATATTCGGTGAACATGATAATATAATAATATACATTTTTCATACGAACGTCGGTCGTCAGTACCGCAGGTACCTACCCACCTACCTACATAATAATGTATCGGTCGACGTAAATTATAAATCTGTCGGAAAAACTTAAAAAACTTAAAAAAATGACCTGTACATTAATTATAACGGGATGTCCACAGATGCTGGCTTAGTATGTCTACCGACCAGCAGCATTTGGATCCTGCGACATAACTTACACGGTACATTTGGTGATAACAATATTATTCCTGAATCCTGAACAACGTTATAAAATAAACGTAAACTATTTCAAAACGTTAATATTGTTCTCCGTATTTTGTTTTGAAAATGAATACGGATAACAGCATAATATTATTTAATGACGTGTTCAAGTGCATAATATTACAACATTATATAGTTAAACGTTCGAGATACCGAAAGTGTCGAAATCAAAAACCGTGAAAATAAAAAAATGTTCATATAACAATGATGATTGTTAGGTAGGTAGGTACTATAACAGTCGCCTACTTATCATAATATAATATGTAAATTTTTCTTTAGAAGCACTAGATCCAAAATCCCTATCGATTTTTAAAACAGTTATTGTTTCGTCTAAATATGGTAGATACAAAAATATATTATAATAGTAGGATAGTCACTAGAGTAGAACATGCAGTGTGGTACAAATTAAAAAAATATATATTACACGCATTTGCATTATTATTAGTACAATTACACGTGTTACAATTTTTTGTTGTTGTTTTAATTTTCACTATTCATCAAGTAATTAATAACACACAACTCCTACATACGGTGTATACACTCATTTTACAGTCCATTCGAATCGATACTTATAAATATGCGATAGTAGTTTTTAATGAGTTTTAAAATACAAACAATATAATATTATTATAAACTTGTATTGTAGTTTTAAGAATACATAACATTCGCTTAATAAATCATGAGATATTATGAAACAATAATTAGAGTTGGTTCCGTTAACTCGATCAATATTTTAACATTATTAGTTTTTACATAATTAAAATCTGTATATAGGTACCGCTGTATAGCTACTATGATTAATTTAAAAATATTTTAAATGTCCCATTTATTTTATTTAAATATTCTAAAAGGATTATATTTATCACAATATTATTCAGTATGGGATAAAATTAACTATCTTATTTTTTAATCGAATATTTATTTATACGTAATCACGATGGTACAACAAATTATAAAATGTAAAATGCACTTTTTAAGTACCTATAAACTATAAACTTATTTTATAGTCAAAATCTCATATTATTAGTATTGATAGTAGGTGCTTCTATTATAATGTTTAATACGGCGGTTTGATAATTATACCTAAAATAATTATTTATATTACACGTCGTATCAATGTAATATAATATAATATTATACTATCGTGTAGGTTATTAGTAATTTTAATTGTCCGATTTTTTGGATGTAAAAAAATAAACGATTGCTGCGGCAATGATGTAACCGCGATAGTTGCTATTAATTAGTTTGTCAACACCACTTAAAAAAAAAAAAAACAACCAGACGTACCTGAGGACTTAAAAATCACCACCGCGGTATATAATATACAGTCACGAGTCTCGCTAAAAGAGATCCACGACTGTTGACATAAATGAGTAAAAAAAAACGGGGGTAAAAATGTGGCCGATTATCGGAAGCCACACGACCACACACGATCGGAAAAAAAGAAAAAGCGTAAGAAATGCGCGCGTGTATATATTAAATATATATATATATATATATATATATATATATATATACATATTTGTGTGTTTGATTTAATTTCCATTATTATTATACAACTGCCTCCTGCTCAGGAAGACAAGACGGAATAATTACACGGTGGCCGCCCGAAGGACTGCTCGTGTTTTTTCTCCGGCGACTTTGTTCCACTTCATTTAAATCATGCCCGTATTAGCGTGCGTCCCTAATAAACATTTTAGGACCAGTCGGCGAAATAAAAAACAGAAGAAAAGGAGAAGAAAAAAAAATGAAGATAAAACGATTTGGGTGTTCGGACGGGCAGTGGTATATTATATGTTCTAGACATTTTTATTCATTGTAAGATTACAGCCTGATGATTAAAACATAATAATATATAATATCGTATATATTATTACCTATAATATACGTACGCCTTGTGTAGACATCAAATACATCTATTCTATTATTATTATTATGTAACTACACTAATTGTATTCTATTGTAAAATAATAACAACCAATTGTGTTTTTTTTCTGTTTCAGGTGAGTACTGATTTATCGAAAACACCCTATATCATATGAGTGCGCGTACTAATGTAGGTATATACATTTGATGTATATAAGTACTAGGTATACAGGTTTAAGGTTTTCCGGTGAAAACTAAACCGTTTTCCCGATGGAGGCGATATTATATGGGTAGGTAGGTACGTGGAGTATAAATTAATGCACCGTTATAATATAATAACAATAACAGCTTTCCCACCCCCTCCCCTCCTGTTTTCCCGGATGAACTACGTACGTGAAGGAAATTCGTGTTTGAAATTTGAGTGGAACTTAAATTCACTAAAAACGAAATTACGTATGCACCATTAAACGAAATTACGAACGAATACGTTTTTATTACGCGTTTCTCGTACGCCAGTATATTATATTCTTGTTCCAGGAGAGTTTTTTTTATTTTTTTGAGGAACCAAGTTATAAAACACAGAATAAGTTGGTGATTGTATTATATCTCTTGACGAACACATATTATTCGAAAATTACCACTCAATTATTTCTCTCTTAGTACCCAAATGAATCGTCAACAAGATATCTAGATAATTATTATCGCCACGACGTTACGTATATCTACTCATATATAATTTGCATACAATTTAATAATAATTATATGATAATTTTAAAAATTGCGTGTGTATAGCGTACCTATATTCGTGCGAGAAAATTATTATTAGTATTATTTATACGTTGCGCGTGTTAGTTAATTACTAATTAGTTGTTGCTGAAGTCAACTTTTTTGCTTTGCAGCATTTAAGAGCGTATCACTATTAATTTATCTACTATGCTAATTATGAGACCTATATGTTTGGCATATTATCATTCGCAATAATAAAGATTTCTAAAATGTATTTGATCACACGAATTTATTTTAAGTACAGTAGGTACATCAAGGTTTTCCCCAAACATGTTACTCTAAGGTCATAATATGAAAATTAAAATTCTTCACTGAAAAAAACATACAATATAGGTAAGCCACATTTACAATTTTCGATTTTATATAGAAATGCAACCAGCATAATAAATAAGTGCTAGTCTTAACGGTTATTGTGGCACTCTGTTGTTTGGAGTAGTGTAAATGAGACATTTAAATGAAGTATTGTACCTATAGTGTATTTTTCCCGACTTACACTGATTCATTGTAGTTATAACAGTTATGTTTAATATTGAATGGAGAACTATAATAATATTATATAGGTACCTACATTAAATTTCATAAAAAACAACTCCAAGATAAAAAGAATAGTTCATTTTTGGATTATTCGCTGAAGTTACGAACTAGTTATATAACTTATCCGCATGACCTTGCTATACATTTTAGGCATTTTTTAGGCATTTAGGCAGTAGTCGAAATGGCTCAAAATAAGTGGAGGGACGAAAAATGTAAATTATAAAACACGGAGGGATGCAATTTGACCACTTATTTCATGTATTATATATACTTAGTAGGTATAGGTACCACTCATATACCAACATTTTCTTTAAATGTCTAATATCTTTGTGAGAACTACAAATCAAATATTGTCATTATTTTATCCCGGAAATGTTTTAGTATGCCTAACTATAGGTAATTGAAAATGCTTTTACCATTTTGGATCTTAATTTTGCGGTTCGTCATAGAGATAGTACCTACGTTGGGTAGGTTAAATTGACCATTCAATAGACACTCACACTATATTGATTTAACCTTAATAGCTATTAGCTTTTAACTCTATAGGTACCTTCTATACGTTTATTATAATAACATGATTCTTCCATTTTTGAATCCAAACTCTGGACACAATATGTATAGGTACCTATTATTGATACCATTTATTTATTTACTTTAATCCACTCGTGTGCGTGTTGTAGTCACTTATTACTATGTACACTGTATACACATTATCATTTGTACACTGTATACAGAGCTGATTGAACAACGAATTATTACCCTTACGATTAAGATGTAACCTGTTATGAAAACGCCCCATAACATGCCAGTATGACCGTTATTTGTAAACACCCGAACAATTATGTCAGAAAATATAATGTGAAAATATTTTAAATTATATTGTAAGCGCGATAAACATTGTGTAGGTCGATGGATCACCTACCGACAGTGCTCCGGGGCTGTGCCTATATAGAAGCCTGTTATTATGATTGTTATCTGTTGACTTTCGATATGCTAGGGATCAACGAGGTTGGAAACAATCCAGAAATATAGGAGTAAAGACTTGTAAAAGGTATCTGTTAGCAGAATTTCTTTACTTGGGTATAAAAAATGCCTCTAGGTCAATAATAATAATTATGAGCTCTTATACAACATCGTCGTAATCGTCGTGCTTTCCACGAATGTTACTGAAATTCGGCCCGAATGAATTTTTAATTTAATTTAAATAATAATAATGCTCGCGTCGTTTATCGTGACATTATAATCTCTACGCATGATGAAAACATATTATTATTATCCCACAACCAAAATGAGGCGTTAGGTAATAATAATAATATAATCACTGGATTCACTCAATCTCATATAGGTACATGTAGTAATAATAATAATAATAATATGTATACATATTGGTGACAGATTAAACATTATTATACGTCATCGTTTTACGCTATTTCAAAACTTCAAACAAAATCCGACGATAGTCTCTTGCGAGTCTCGATGTTGGAAAATTAATCATTCCGTCGTAATAGTTTGAGGTGATATACTTCGTCTCCTTTCGTGTGCCAATAATCGACAATGCTCTTTTATATAGGTACACACATTTCGATACGAGCTCGTTAAACGTCTCGCCACCACCGCCGCCGCCGAATACTTACACACGTGGCTCTAATTTAGCGTTTGATTAACGACGTTTCAAAGAGTGTGCTTGCGCAAGTCTTCTATCCGTTCAAAACATAAAAGCACTGCTTGCGTATAAATCATCCTGCCACCGGAGACGGTATCAATGAGTTTCTTAGGCACGTCTAAATTAGATCGTGCCGTAACGCCGGACACTTCATTAGTAAATTCGGAAAATTAATATGGGTCCATAGATTACCATTAGTGCGGCGTGCAGTGGCCAACGTGTCCTTCTCATTAGTGGCACACGTGTAATATTATTCCTGAAACCGATGGGTTTCGGTGTGTGTGTGTTTGAAGTTATCTTAGGTATATCATATTGTTTTACACGTTTTGTTTTTTAACAATAACGATGCAGTGATCCTATAAAAAAATCTTTGGAAATATTATTGCAAAAGATACTAAGGTCCAGAAATAATTTAAAAAAAAAATTCATAATCTTTTAGTAATATAAAAAAAGAAATAGCTTTTGTGTTTTATATAAAACGGAATTTTATTACGATCCATCAGAATTTTCATTATTAAATTGTCATTTAAATCAACGTTATTACAGTATAATTTTAGAATAAATAAATTTACTATATTTTTTATATAATTTTGGAATATCAGAATGTTACAGCAGCTGTGTTACAATTTATACAGTGTTTTAAAGTTTAAATTCTCTTTTACTGAATTAGATATTCATTAATTAGGAACACATAATTTATTGTATTTAATCGTATTTAGCTCTAAGTCCGGAATCGATTTGGTATGATGCTTTTAGTATAGGCAAGGAGGAAGGATTGTCTGGCGTAATTTGTATATAATCCACGATTTGTTCTCAAAAACCCCGCTTTTAAATGGAATTTATTTGAATGTCACTGGGGCTCGTAAGATAAGCCTACAATTAACCTCAGCGTCTTAACCGCGTAGGCGTCTATCGTCTACGAGATTTCGTCATAATTCTATCTTTCGTTGTTCGTTTTAAAATAGAAAAATATGGAGGAAGAAAAAACTCAATGTCATTAGGTCCAAATAATGTTCGGCTTTTACCACACACGTAACAGTTTCCTAATGGAGTTGCAAGAGCAACGAATATAACATATTATAGCCAGCCCATACAACTGCAACAGTGTGTCTTGTTTTTTTTATATCTCCACTTACATGTTTTTTATGCTTTCGAAACAATATGGTATTTTTTAATTGATTTGAAATGAGACGTATCAATCATTCAAAAAGACCTCTCTAGTTAAATTCTTCACATATAGGAAATCAATTAGGTTTTAAATTGGTTTTTTTTCACGTAATTATCGACCAATGACCATAGTATAAATAATTTTTAAGGCATCGCCTATCAATACCAACTTATTCACTAAAGACATATTTGTATTCAAGTGCATAGTTTACTATATGATAGTTGAGTGTATGAATAAATGGATATTATTCGAAAAATAGTTTATAAAATATATTTTATTGGATTTTTAAGTGTATTATTTAAATACAAATCGACAAAAAAACTTTCCAAAACTCATCAATTATTTTGATTTTCGTAAGTGTATGATAATTAAATAGGTCTACCTAATAAATTAATTTTATTTAACTATTAATTACGTACTATATAACCATATAGGTTACGGTTTTAATAATATTTTGTATAAAAATAAAAGGTTTTTAAATATGCAATATAACTATAACTCAGATAAACGCGTGTGTAATGTTTATACCTGTACATAGTATATATTTATATATATTGCATTATACATAACACGCATTAGTATATTTACGATTTTAAACCGCGTTAAACCTGTTATTGGGTAAATAGTTAATAAATCGTCTATTCTCACATGTAGAAAACGTGCCGTCATCATGTTATTACGTGACTTAGCATAAACAAATTTAAAATTCACAAATTGATAAGTATAAATTATAACATAAATAAAAAAAAAAAACAATAATTTATTTTCAGTTAAAATTCTCAAGGGAAATCACATGTTTGAAGTTTGTTAGTAAACTTTTGTTTTGTTTAAAAAAGTAATAGTTGACTCGAAAACGCATAATTTTTAACCACTTTGGATATTAGGATTCTAAAGTTGAAAGTCCAGAAAGTCCCAAATATAAAGTATCATAATTTCAAATGGTCACTAACTTCTAAGTGTTCTGTGTGAGCATAAATCTTGCGTTATTTTGACGCTGACGAATAGCGACCGTGCAGTATACATCGTGAAAAACTTTAACTCCCTTCGCTTATCAAACTCGACGGGTGGGGTAGTAAAATAAAGCTTTTCTTTGACGCATATGCGAATTTACTTTAAAAAACAACTTTTTTCCTCGTTAAAAAAAAATACCTTTGAAATAAAAATAAAACTGAATGTATAAAAGAACATTGTACGTCGTGCAAACACCTGAGGGTATATTCGCCCAAACGCTACTCACTTCCTCTTCTGTCAGGTTTTACGAGTTTTTAATGCTGACTGGGACACGAGAGTTAACACAGTTTTACTTTTAAGTTACTCCGACCAACCCCTACCAGGAACACGTCTAATAGCTATTTTCCTGCTAATAACACACCCTTAGGTCATGGGTTGTGTGCCTCTATATGTGCACGCTGATAAAGTCATTTTGTTGATAATGTTTCATATTGTCAGAGAGTCGGTGAAATATTTCGTCATCGACGTTTCGTTGATTATTTTACATTGTCTTAAAAATTATTATATTGTTAAGTATTAACAGTAAAGTACAATTTTAAGAAGTATAATAAACTTCATCAATATTTAATATTCTGGATTGTATACCTATACGAGAACCTATATCGAGAATAGTTTAATATATTAATAATACTATAGTATTAATATTTTAATTTTACGTTAGACCGAATTATGATAATAGATATAGGCGTGCCTATTTACTCAATACATTGTTATGTTGACTTCATATATATTATACAACATACACAATGTATAGTAATGCAAATTATGCATAAAATATTTAACTAAATTAAACTATAACTCAAATGCGTTCAAACAAAATTGTTTAGATATTTTTAACTCTTTGTACACTCAGTCTGTAAGCATGCTTACCTAGACGGCTAGACACCTAGTTAGTTGTTATTAATAGCTTGAACACACATGAGAGATTGACTAGAGTAAACTATAAAAAAAAAATTGAAGAACTGTTTGATGTTCATTTGCCTTATCAAAACCAATGGATTAGAGTCAAATTCATATACTGTAAGAACAATAATATTGTAATTTATAATGTTAGTTGAAGAAGAAAATATGAATTAACATATCTTAACAAATTAATAATATATACTAACATAATTCCAATTGTATGAAACGTAATGAATCAAAATCTATCGTTAATATGGATTAGGTTTGTCGTTCATTGAATAATTAACTATAAAATCTGCATACTGCATAGTGCAATAGAAATCCGTTCAATGATTTGTGTTACTGCAGCGTGTTATTAAACCATTTGGACCAAATTTCTAACAACACATTAAAGAAAATGCATTATTTCTTGCTTCCCCCGCAGTTGTTTGATTATAGATGTATCCCAAATGTCTAACATACAATTACATCAGTTTTTTTTTTTTTAATTTGGGTCATCGTGTGGGCATTATAATAATGCCTTTAATGTCTCGCGTGGGATTAAATACTGTTCGACATCTGAGATGAGATGGGATAATGCAAGAATAAAAAAACAATATGTTAGCACAATTTAAAAAAAAAAAAATTACACGTTTGAAATGTCCAATAAATATACATTAGGTGTTAGTTTTAAATTTCTCAACGGGTTTGTGGCATTGGGACTGTATGGAAAAAATATTCGAACGTGATATTTTATAAAATATGGAACAATTATCGTTATTTATTGCCTTTATAAATGATCGTATTCGGGTTTATTTTTAATGAATAGTTTAATTTCTATAAGTTATGTAAAATTTGAATCTTTATTACCTATATACTTGAGTGTATGGACACTGGACAGTATATTTTATTGATTATGACGTGATATATTTATTAACGTGATATGTTTGAAAACCAGTCACTGAACCCGTTTCTGTTTGCGATAGTGACGGCAAAGGGATAATCAAATTTTATTGACCTGGAGGGTGCTAATAAGACAATGTTATTATTATGTATTATCGGATAAAAATATCTTAACAGGGTCCCGGTATTATCTGATCCAAAGTCACGGTTAAAAGAAGTTATTAACGATCGTACCGCGTTTCTTTTGTTTTTCTATCTTCAAACTGTTCAAACTCAAACCTGTTAGATCGTTTTATTAAAACATAACATGAAACTGATATTTAAAATTTAAATATTTGTATAGGGGTACGCCATAACCATTCGTGATCTTTAAACACCCCTGCTGATTTGTTTGAAATCAAAATGCATTTCGATTTACTATGATATTTATTAATGTTATAATTATAATAATATGTATGGTTCACTGCTGGGTATACATTTAAGTGAGTTGAATGTATTGATCGTTTTGTTTTGTGTTCTGATAATAAAACTGATTACCACAACTGCATGGAAATATATTAAATAATATGTCGAGTAAAACGATTTCGACGTCTGATATTAGAATTAAACATTATTATTATTAACGTAACAAATCTTTAATGGTTTCAGATAATATTATGTTATGTAAACATAAAAATGGACGTCCAATTATTTATATATTTTTTTTATTGAATTCTTGCTCATAGTTTTACATACCAATGTATAATTTTGAAATTAATATTACATTATAGCAAAACGTAAGACAATAAAATCTAAAATATAATCTTAACTGTTACTACATACTTAAATTATAATAAATTACAAAAACAATCAGAACCTTCAGTATATAGATACCTAGTCATTATAGAATATGTATTTCATATGTTTTTATAAAATATAATATTTATATATTATTAAAAATTAACAAAAGTGTAGTACCTACAGCCATCTACAGCAGACTCATAGTTGTAGGTAATGGTATTGTTTTGTTCTTAAAAATTGTATTGTATGCCCTCCTCACTTGAAACAGGTTATGTTTTTTTTTCAAAACTCGGTACCTACAATCTTTATTACCTACGTATTATATATTATATTGTAGGTACGAATAGTATGTACATAATGTTATATTATTTAAAGAACATTCCTTTCCGTTTATGTTTTCAAGTCATAAACGGTCACAATTATTACGTTATGCTGATAGAATGGCTTAATATTTTAGAGGGATCGTCGACCCACAATAAATCAGTCATTTGTCACTGCACCGATATGCGTTATAGTTGTAGATCATATGCGTATTGTTTTAGTGTAATATATTTTAATCGCGTTGGCTGTTACAAATATTTGAACAGAATTTTGATGTTATATAGTTTTGAGCACTGTTCGTACATAACATGATATATATATTTAAAGCAAACATGTAGATTGTACATAATATAATATAGTATAATAATATATATTATATATATTATATAGCATAATAATATGTTATCATCGTATACATATATGAATTATTTCTTAATAAGACTCCATGGGAAACCTTTTATTTATGTTTTTTTTTTTTTTTGTTATGTATTACACTTTTGATAACTCTATATTTTTCAGTAATTGCTTACAAAGCATTTTACCGCGTGTAAACACGGTGTTTTTTTTTCCTCTCGAAATGATGGAACACAATATTTCTTTTTTTTCCCCGTTCCCTAATGTTACGGATCATTAAAACCGCCCCGCAGTGGCGCCGTCGTTTATCGATACCCGTTAGTAAGTGATTTTTTTTTTCAACCCCCACTATAGAACTTTGTTCACTATCTTCGCCACATTGGAATTCGTTTCATGCCATCGAAATGTGTTTCTTTGGCACGCATTGCCGTCGTCGTTACACTGATAAAAAGTTTCAATGGCCTTTAACCCAAATATCGGGATTATTATATTATGTAGGTATACCTACCCGTAATACCATGTTGAACACACGAATGATTTTGTTCAATGCAGCCATATCTAATAGTGTATCCAAATCGTTGTTTCTCAACAAAGACAGAAAATAATCAGCCTCACAAAATTGTACGATTCAAGTCTCCGAATGATGACAAATTATTACTATAGCGTAGGTATAGTTGCCGGTTAGTGCGAAATATATGATTTTATTGGCTAGCAAAGTACCTAAATGTTATTACAGAATAAATTGGTTCGATCAACATCATTGGAGTGAAATCCGCCGTTGTTTGCGTAATTGCGTGTGTTGTTAAATTTGGCGTCTCTTCGGAACGGTCTTAAAGCGAAATAGAAAATCTCTACCTCATTTCTTCGGATATATTTTGTTGATAGTGATTTTAGTGATTTTTATAACCCTCGGGCATTGGAATTCATAAAACCCGTATATTGTACGACAAACACTGTTATCAGCGTCTGAAACGACGGTCCAAATATAAAAGCTCGATAAAAACCTTCGGGTATGGACAAGCTGGCGAGGTAGTAAAAACTCCGCAAGGTAATAAAGCGAGCGAGTGGGGACAAGAGGTGTAGACAGGACACCGCAAATTTGTGGCCGGCTGTTAAAATCCAACAAAACGTGGTTTCCAAACTTAAGTAGACAATTATTATTTTATAGTCTTTTGACGTTTCAGCGTTCCCAAGATTTACACGTACATACACTACGTCATTATTATGACGTTTTATAATTAAAACCTATGTTTTATATGTTTAAGCATTGCAGGGTGTACAGACTTTAAACTGTAAATTATTTTCAAACCATAAAAAACGTCAATTTATGATATTGTATTATAGGATTGTGGCTGTTTTAATTAAATTCCAACCGATTTTGTTAAACTGTGTGATTTTCTGTTCTAAATTTATCAATCCAAGTTTACTACACATTTTCACGTCTCCTTAATTCATATTCAACTAATGAACTCCACGAAACGCCTCTAATATAAGTAGTGTCTGATGAAGTTTGTAACCGTTATAATCAAACCATTATTGTTTTAAATATCGCTTGCATAATTACATCTCATCTCCATAAAATTTGTCTCGTATTGCAGAATAAAAATATTATTATAAATGCATACGAAAAACGAGAACGCTCGTGGTTCTCGTGGTTAGCGTGGGCACGTGTTCGTTTACCATATAATAATAAAGTGGTTATTATGAATGGTTTCATATTCGTATAATATTATCATGTTGTGAATTATAGTACTGTACAAAATATAATACTTCAAATCCTTAGCGGTTAATGTTAACGTTGATATTATTATACATATTATAATATAAACGACTGCAATATTTTGGGAAATTTATGGCAGAGGAGTTTTTCCAGTGTTTACAAAAATATACGTTTCCAAATAAGTATACAAAGTTAACAAAACTGCAGGCTAGTGATTTCTATAAACTTTATATGTAATTGGGAAAAATGATGGGACTAGGGAGCAAAGTAATTTGATTTGGATCTTTGTTTTGGCGCCTGCCATGCAGACGCCTATTGTTTTGTAAAAAAGAAAATACATAAACATTTTCTATCTCTATTTCTATAATACCTAACACTGTTTAATAACATTTTCGAATGTTGAATAATGAAGGTTTCCTCACTTGAGTGTCTTCGTTAAGCTGGACAAATTAAATACAACCCTCAGCACTATAGACACCATTGTACATATTACTTTGGTATTCATAGTGT
Organism: Macrosiphum euphorbiae; assembly: GCA_949089665.1. NCBI lineage: Eukaryota > Metazoa > Arthropoda > Insecta > Hemiptera > Aphididae > Macrosiphum > Macrosiphum euphorbiae. The sequence goes on from CARXXK010000001.1 coordinate 31,256,127, forward strand.
ACTATTATTATGAGGTGCCATTAAGCTGATTTGAAAATGTTGATACGGATAGTGTGTAGCACATATTTTACTTCCACAATATAATACATCTACCTATTTGAATAATATCGTAGAATTATAATATAATATCGTGAATTTGTTATAATTAATTTTAAAACATATTTCACTATATACGTGCTGTAATTTCATTTCACGATTATTTTCTCTCACATTTTGTAATTTTCTAATTGTCTTCGTTGCTCACCTAATTTCTATATTTTATAATCAAAAAATCAAAAAATTCTTATAAGTTTTTTTTATCTATGTACCACACATATAGAACACGAATCACCGTCATAGCTTGGGGTTGGATAATAATTCAAGTAAGTATACCCCGTGGGGAAAATCCGGGTCATGTCAACATCAATATAAAAAATAACTAATTTGTTGAAGAGTGGACCATAATGTAGTGCACATTATACCATGTGGCCTTTTGGATATTTGATCCAGCTGCGCATGCGCTGCGGTAATTGCGGACGCCGCAGTTTTGACTGCGTTCGTCGGCCACTTTTGTCGAGTATATGCGACTCGTGCGTTATCGACATCGCGAGAGACTCCGAAACCGTGAAGAATCACACCGTTCCACGCAAAACTTATGGTCTCGACAACAACCGTCTGTCAGATGGGTGTGATAGATAAATAAGAAACGGCGGGTTTGTTCTTTGGTTTTCAATTGTGGGGTAGGGGGGGAGTGTGGCACGTGAATCAATCGCAGCCATGGGCGAGAAAATTGGGCCGACATTGTCGTGTCTGAGAGCACTCGCACTCGTATTTATCTCGTTTTTCTCCCTTTTCTACACTCCTCATCCTTGCTGTCGTGAAACTGTTGACTGGCATTAAATGGTGGTGGATGGCCAATATTCACGTTCAGCTGTAAGTAGACGTACCTATATTATAATACACACTCGAGGATTCTTCAACTTTCTGATTCATTGGAAATTCAAAATTATTATAAGTGCTTAATACCTACTGCAATTATAGCTATTAACGGAGTTGTAGACTAAAGTTCGTTCTTATACTCGTGACATTTGTTATAATATTAATATTATGCTGTACAATGATTAATTCTTCTATATGCTTAATGTATAACTACAAAATCTAAATTAATATCAGAAAATGTGGACTTTATAGAGGTAGCGCTTTCTTTACGTAACATTTCGCGAGCTCTTTTAACAGATGACCGACTAAGAACGAAATCATTTATGTCTAAAGATAGAGCTTCCAATAAAGCTGTTATAATGTGAATAGCGTCCCGGTCACTTACCTTGCATTTATCCAATGCTGCAGTAACTCGGGATGTCATTAAATTTTTTCTTGACCTTTTAGTTTTAGACGGTCCTTCATGACTTTCTTCGTATTCTTCCAAATTTTCTAATTCTTCATTATCGTCCGAACTCGTAGACAAATTATCGTAATTAACTATCATCAAAAACAAATTTATATTAATTTTTAATATTATATAATTTATTTAAATATTTTTCACATACCAGATTCAAGTTCAATAGTCGAATTAAGATTTGTATTTATTTTTACTGGACGAGATTCAGTCCTCTCTTCTGCCTTGGACAATATTAAATCTTTACCAACCATGCAACCTGGACGACCTTTTTGTCTTTGTAAATTTAAAAATGCAATGTCCTCCTCATTTTTCATCATGTTTACCGCATTGGCATGTGATATATCAAACAAATCGTTTAGACAATCGACAAAGTTTTTTTCTCTTTGCTTGTATAAATCTCCGGTTCTTTTTGCATTTTTCTCTAAGCTACGCCAATCTTCGTAAATTTTTTTTAATTTCTTTATGCAATTCAAACGATCACGAGTTGGAATTCTTGCTTTTCTCCAATAAATTAAACACTCGTCAATAACAAGTGCGGCACCGTCGTTTACATTTAATTTAACTAACCTCAGATTAAAAAAGAGTACACTTAGACAGTCTTTAATTGATGGTAATTTGCTACCCGTAATTTGATTTTTAATTGATTCTATTAAATAAATTTTTCGTTTAGACATATTAAAAACAATTACGTAAAATACAAAAATATAAATATTGAATATCAAAAAGCTGATGTTACACAAATGACTGTAATATACTGACTATTGACTACGTTATACACAGTAATCTACTTTCTGGTTTGACGATAAAGTAATAACAGATAAAATCATTGTTATCGCAATAATTTGGAGTTAAAAATAAATTGTGAAATTATACCTACTGTTTTTAAAATATACAATATACATTGCTATCAAATTCAAACGTACAATAATTTATTTCAACTACGATTAAAAGTCACAATCTTAATTTGGTTTAAAAACATATATATATTTGGGAATACGCGTATTACGTATAAACAAAATATTTCATTACACTTAGGCATTTATATAGTTTTTCCATATGAAATAATGGATTAAATAGAATTTGTATTATAACATATTTTGTAGACAGTATATTTCTCTATAATTTATAATTTATAATTTTTTTTGCATAAGTTTTAGTTTTTGAAATAATTAAAAAAAAACTGAAAAAACCCCTTTGGGCCATAATTTAACCCTATTGCGGCACGTGAAGGGGTTAAGTTATCAAGTCCAAATTTTCGCAGAATTATTATTTATTATCACATAAAAAAATGGGGGGGTACTCATTTTAAATTTCTCAAAAAAAATTTTAGCCTCTATAAACTTGAACCACCCTAAATTGCTTATAATAATGTGTTTCGAGATAATAACATCGTTTGTAATCGAAATCTTTTGTAATAAACACATAATACAATACAATGGTAAAAACAATTTTATATGATTGTATTTATTTACAGTTTTAATAAAATACAAAATATATATTATACAATACTTATTATAATAATGCTCTCAACTATATAATATTCTACTTCAATTTAAATTAAAATAATGTAATTACCTATATATTTAAAAATCTCAACATTTGATAAAAAAAAAATCGCATTGTGCATAGTCACGCCTATCATAATTATAGTCAGATATAATCAGCTTATTTGTACGTCAATACAATAATTATTTTAATGTTGGTTTTCGTTAGACAAACATTTTATAAACACATAATATTGTCAGTTTTTTAGTATAGACGATTTTTACCAACAGCAGGATGCCTTGGAAGAAACAATTATTGTTTCGATCGAGGTTGCGTGTTTGTGTCGCATCAATCGAGCCCTTCGTGTTTCCAGTCGATAAACCTAGTGGTTATTTTTCCCATAAGGATATAATATATATAAGGCTTTTAGGCCGCGTTCACATATACACTACCACCACAGGAACTAATAATAATGCAGTAATAATGATTTTACGACCATTCTAACGATTATAACAATTTGCGCCTTGGAACGTGGAAGAAGGACTACACGCGTTAAGTGTATTACTAATTTTTGTTTTGAAGTAACGTTCGTTTGAAAAATCCTATCTGATGACCACGGTCACGGTAGTATAATATAATACCGGTTATACTTAGCGCCCACATTATTATTATCGAGTTTAATTGATCAACAACAATAATATTATTATCTTAATAAATTTAAATATAAAATATATAGGGACACGCAGCGTATTGGTATGTGTCATGACTTATATTTCGATATTATAATTGTATGATAAATAAATAATTTAAGATTGAGATAGTTATGATAACTTTTGTTACAAATGGGTTAAACTTTTGCAAATTTCCTAGTGAAAGATAAATGTTCAATACAATCGATGATGGTTTATTCAACATTTACAAATGTTAACAACCGTGTACCTAATACAATATATTAATATAATATAATGTAACTATTTATCAAAAATCGATAACTGATATTTTCGCCTAAATTCAAAATAAGAATAATTATAATGTACAAGAAATATACTAACGTTTTAATAGATTAAAAAAAGTTTCTTCGCATTATGGTTATAACCGACAACTTGGTAGACGTTAATGATTACACAAATATAATCGCAGGGGACACAATCTTACACATAGAAGTTACGACCAAACTTTGAAAGTATGATTTAATTGATTAATACATTTAATCATATTATTTAGAGTATGAAAATAATCTATAAAATAATTTTTCCATACTTTTGTAGGCATTCTATGTTAATTAAAAATACTATTTACACATCATCATTTTTACTTACGTTAAATTTCAATTAAAAATTAGTCTTGTACAGTACCTACAGTTGTCTGTGTTTTTCTAAAATTATCAGATATTTTTTTTGTACTTCCTATCCTACGTAATATTATATCTACGACCAGCGTTTCATATAAACTAATAATAAGGTACCGTTCTATATACGGTATATCGGTTTTAATACCATTATTGTTTACCTACGGCACTTGATACAATTAAACAATAATGGTTTTTTTTCATCCACTGTTATTTATATGTGGTATAAATGTATAATTGTTATTAGGACAAGTCGCCGTGAGTGTGGTCGGTATTCGTACTCATAAATTCAATTTGATATTTAATTTTATGGGCGTTAATCTCAAAATAAAAGATAGTTACAAAAGTCATGTTGAGTTTGTGGACTGGTTGATATATGTTGGTACCTAGTAGTAGTGCTTACACAAGACGGGGTGATTTTTCTACTACGGTGGTCCGGGATTTTAATTGACCGTGTACGTCCGGAAGCGACGACGACGACTACGACGACGATGTCGGTGTAATTTTGAAAAAGCGCGGGTGAATTCAATTATATACGTCTATAAAGACAATTGTATATTACACGTACTATGTATAGTGTGTGCCAGTATCTAATATATAATGTATACATCGTGTACAATCGAATTAAACTTACGGTTCGTCCTTGAATAGCTGCGCCGTGGTGGCGTAGGTCGTAGTGCAGTGTATTCCGTTCGAGTGGATGATAGGTGCACTGCATATAGAGTTGTGTAGAAGAAGAATTCGAAAAAGAAAAAGAAGAAGCAGAAGAAGAAGACTAGAGTCCGATGCTAATTAAACCAATGCCCGCTGGTCCGGCATTAATATAACGAGAGACAAAGCATAAACGGTGGTCGACCCTCGAGGCCTCGAGCCTACTACCTCTACCTATATACAAAATATTATAATAATATTAATACAACCTCCGAATGAGCTCTGGGTCAGCAGCGCCTAGGTCCATTCCGATTTGTATTGTTCGAAAGCCAAGTGAGTCCCAGGAGCAATTTATATACAATTAAAGTGAGGATGAGGACGCTTTCCTTGGCGGGACGTGGAGTGCGGTGGCGCACGAATGCTGCAAAAACTTCCTCACCGCCTCTGGATAGTAAACATTTTTTTGCTAGATAATAAACTATTGTTTAATTTGCACAAGGCGTTGTAGTATTATATTGTAAGTACCAGCTCGACAGGCGAAAGGCTGTGAAAATTAATACGTTCGCAAATTGTATACCTATTGCTTAAATATCTCGAGCACAGTAATTCAAACTGCGTTTTTCATAGTGAATTTATTTAGTAGGTATTTCAGATTGAATTTAAAAAAAAAATAAAAAATTTTACAAACAATATTATAATTATATCATAATTCATAATACAAAGGCACTTTTAAAAATGTTTTTAATTAATTTCACTTGAATCATTTCTATACTATTTATATTAATAAAAAAAAAAAATATATTGTACTTTGTGTCTGTACATTAATACTAAACATCATAATAATAAATACTAAATTATTAAATTGATGTAAAATAATTAGTAAAAAATTATGTTTTTTTTATCATAATAATATAATACAAAGTAAATATTTACTCTAGTCCATATTGCTACTACATATTTTAATTTTTAAGGTTATGAGGGAGTACAATATAATCTCAGCCCATGCATTTGATCCCACTCTATATTTACATTTAATTATTGTTTTTCTTTTGTGTATTATAATGTGCGGAGCAGACATGTAGGCAGGTATATATATAATATATAGGTACCCTGAAAATGCATAATATGTAAAATGTTTGTCAGCTTATAATTTATGTTCTGATCGAATATGCTGTACGTTATGGAATATTTGTTTAACCGAATTAAAATTAACGGATTTAATGATGACGATTTTTTTTATATACCTATATATATATATATATACTTATATTAAATAAATCAGGTATAATATAATGAATATATTTTATACTAATTACTCGATTGATCCCTCGAATATCAAGTGAAATCGTAGAAAAAAAAGTTGTTCGGGTCGTTTATGGTTATAATAATAATATAATGATGAACTGCTACAGTATTTACATGCAAGATTCGCGATGTCGGCGGTAATATCGCGGAATATTTGTATACGCTCAACCCTTGCACTTTTTGCTGTATAGGTAGGTACCTACTAACCGCGACATGGAAACATTCGTTTTATCGGCAAAAAGCTGCAACAGTGCGATTACCTACACTCGTGGTGTAGCTGACGAAGCGGTGTGCGGTAACTGGTTACGGGGTAGGGGTTGGACGAGCCACGATAAATATCACGATATTATATCTGCGCTGCAAAAGGGAGCGACGGCGTTTAATTAAAAGGCCGATTGGCCACTGTAAACACCCCGGCACGTGGTAATCGTTCCGGTCTATTGAACCAGAATGATTATGTGTACGGATTTTCGGTTTTCGAACCGGACGATATCACAGAGTCGACTCTGCGAGCTGTTGGTCCACTGTAAATAATTATAATGATAATAATAATAATAATTCATAATAATAATAATAATAATAATAATAATAATGATTCATAATAATAATAATAATAATAATTCATAATAATAATAATAATCATAACACGCATATAATAATATGATGGCTCGTCTGGTGATGTAGAGCAAGTCCGTTTCATGCGTCAGCGGTCGCCGAAGACTTCGCACCGACGAAGAACAGTCTGTCGGCAGTGATCGATCCGACAAGGTGTACACCGTTTGCCGTCCAACTATATACGCGACCCCTCAAACGAAACGTGACTGTACGTAAAATGACGTCCGGTCGTGAACCCGATAGTGTTATTATTACCTATGACAATTTGATTTGATCTTTGTTTCGTAGCGACAACAAAAACCGGAAGCCGTCAAAAATCGGTTATTTTTAATACCGCTTTTGTTTCTTTTTGAATATTATATACATATATTGGTTAGACGCACTATGATGTACTGGAGTGCCTATAGTATCGTCTAAATGCACTGAACGCTTATAAATCGATTCGATTTAATGGTTTAATTTGTCGTCATTCCATCACGCAGGGTTATTAGGTATATATATGTTTTTATAAATCGATTCAATTTGTTTATTTTTTTTAAATAATTTGACTTCTAAGCCATAAATAAAAATGACAAAAACAGAAACCTGCAAGTGACGGTATTTGAACTTTTAACGTATAATATAAGTTAACTTTTGATTAATATTTTTCATATTATAGAAACATCTATAATTCGACACACATAGGTACCTACTTGGTAAATATGTGAACTGCTTTTCGTTCAAGAATTTTAATTGAAACAGTTTTCAAAACCAAAATACATAATATTTTCAAATAAGTTTAATATTATTGGCATGCCCAGACTGAAGATATACTTCGATTGTTTTAAACTGTATTAAGTACAAAAATGTAAACATCATATTATTATTATTATTGTTATTCACTTTGGCATTATATATTCAAATCCATCTGCCGTATACCTACCATTAAACATCCATGGGCATTATATTATACGAACGATTATCCTTAGTCATATCGGTGATCCATATATTACGACCGCCTCTTTGACAGACAGAATAGATTTCTATTTTATTTCTTTTCGTTTTCACGGTTTAACAGTGAGATATTATAAACACATTTTATGGAACATAAATTATAACTGACAAACACGAATAGATATTATGGCTTAAAAGTAATGTAAGAAATATAAGAAATATAAGATTATAGGACTATAAGGGGATTTCTATTAGGAGTATTGGTTTGGTGTTACATATTATTTATATTAAGTAGGTAACAAAAAATCAAACATTATTCATACATATATTTTATTCAATTTAATCGCTGCTAAATTGTTAAAATTTTATTTTAAACATAACATTTTTATAGACATTTCTAATTATTTTTTTTTCATAAATCCTATGATGAAAAAAACTATATCATTAATTAGAAAATGTGCAGCACTGAACTATAATTATATTATACCTACATTATTGACATGTGTATAGTGCGTGTTCCGCTGTGACGTAGAAAGTATTTGTTTTTAGATATTGTACCTATATAACGGCCATAACTAAACACAAAATGTTAATAATGTATTTAATATTAATCATCGTATCTATAATATGGTGTACAAAAGAAAAGCCGTTGGATCAATTGTAGGCGTTCACCAATACACCCCAACTAATAATAATTATACAATACAATGTGGACCATTTAACACCTCCTTCGATTTATCGTGATGGCTTGTTAAAAGGTTATGTTATCGCCATAATATTTCGGCTTGTTCTTTAAGAGCCGGTCACGACGAGTTGTATACCAATTAATTTCTGTGTACGAAAAAATAAACACCCTCAAAGATCGTATCGACCGAATATATATCGTGGTTACTTTATTATAGGGTACATACCTAGGCACCTATATGTAATAATAATAATATAATAATGAACCGTAGTCACTCGGTTTGCCGGCACACATCCCTATAACCGCGGTATATACCCGAATCGTCTATGGTGAGAAGAATGCGCCACGACCAGAAAAAGTATTTAAAAGGTAGTAAAACGATGTGAACTAAAATTTTAACCCATCCTCAACAGTCGTTTTAAACATCTGTCTTGATTTAACGAGTGAAATACAGTTCAACATTAACGATGTTATCTCCATAATATATGATAACGTCTTGGTATTTAATAATGTATTACCTACATAATATCATATCATGTACACAAATAGTGAACAAGTGTTGAAATATTTTTTTTTAATGCTATAAAGTATGGTATACGATACAAATGTGATAAGTTCATGAGATTAAAATTGAAATTGTACACAAAAAACCTTCACTATACAGTCTTCAACAGACAAGAAACACACACACACACGTATATAATATAATATATATATATATGAAGGTACATATACACGTTATAACTTATTAATAATTTATTATAATATATTAGAAGTAAAAATCATCATTATAATAATTCATCTTCTCGGTCCAAAAATGAATTATGCGTTTAACGTATTGCTATTAGCTCGTATTCTAAATTGAAATCCCTAAAATATATTATAAGTATATTTTTATAATAATAATATGTTAATCGACTTTCCGAAAAATCATAAGCTTTATTTTAAACAAATGGATATTGATAAACGCATACCTACCTGCTACGTTAATAATAATAATATATGAATGTCATAATATTTTTCAACATTCCCGTGACGTCTATAATAAAACCGTTTATTCGTGTTACTTTTAATATTAATAACGTCATAAGAACCGTGCAAGTAAAATGGATACAATGGCATATTATTCGCGAAAGAAACTTCTTATTCGTAAAATTCTAAAAAAGTTTTTATATTTACCTACCCCTTAAAACTTTTTTTTAAGCTATAAACCCGATTTTAATACTATCATCAAAATATAAATATAATATAACGGCATAACATTAAAACAGTCGTTTAGGATTACGATTAGAGGTGGTTATAAAACTATATAATTTTCACGATACTAGGATAAAATATTATGTAAATATTCGTGTTTTCTCGTTCTCCGTGTATGATGATAATTGATAATATTATAGTATCATCATATTCGTGTTCGCAGATCATCATAGTCGACCGTGATGGCAACAACGACATAAATTATTGAAATGTCGATTGTGTATAATAATATGTCGTAATAATCATGTATGGCATGAGCCAATCTGTTAAGGCATAGCTACAAAATAATAATAATAATATGTATATTGCAATAATACATATGATTACCTACCCTTAAAATAGGAAACGTGCTCTGCGTACACGCATATATTATAATGCAGTCAAGGCGATGTGTATATGGTTCGGTCTTGGTAACAAGGTTGTCGCAAAACGTGCGAATTACAGGAGCCGGGCCGAAATTCAACGCGTTATCTCCATGTGGCTTGGGTTTGTATTGGGTATACAATGCCGCCTCTTCGGTAGGAAATTCGAAACCTGGGCGTCGTCGCTTTTGTTGTTATTATTAAACCTGAAGATTATTATAAAATATGATTAAACGAGGGGATGTTTCGGTTATTTGATAAATAACGAGCTGCCGCCGCCGCCCGCTGAGGTGAGAGTATAAATTAAATAGCATGTGTGCGAGGCAAACAAAAAAAAAATAAATATAGGTACCTTTTTTAAATTAGTTATAATTTGTTAAATAAGGGGACCTGCCCAGAACTGCGATATTGATATTATATAGTATATTATTTTTTTTTACGATCTTTTTAGGGGAAATATAATATTATACCTATTCTAAGACACGGGGGTTCTTGTCAGGATCGGAGACAATCGATCCCGGCACAATAAATGTGTTTTTACTTCTTACACATTTCATTATCAGATGCCGTTAAAGTCATGACTGCGGAGGGATACAACCCACGGATAAAAACACTATACCGGTGTTAAAGTTGAACTAAGCAATTTAAATTTACTCTAGAGACCGGGTTTATGGATATGGGGGGGGGGTCTTAGGTACAGGCGATTGAGCCCCATCAAAAGTCTTTCAAGCCCCCTCTGATAAAAATAAATAAACCTAATATTAATTCCTTTATATATATATATTGTAAGCAAAAATGTCCATATAAAAGTACTATGTATATTATGTATATAATAATATATCATATAATACCAATTTTCTAAGCGATGTTGGTAAATATTTGGTGAAAAAAATTCGTTATTTTCCTTAAAATGCTTACTATGGACCTATACGGTCATTCGGAGTCAAACAATTTGAACTAAAACGCTTATCAAATAAAAATGTGCACTTGTCTTTCAGATTTATTTTTAAATTGCTGTAGGATCATCTTCAGAGGGACATTATGAGGTAGAAATCACATTTTTTGTACCTTAAATATATATTTAAATTGAAAATAGAATAAAGCTTTAAGCTCAAAATAATTTGTGCATTTCAAAATTCGAATGTCTATTATACAAAAAAAAAAAACCTGAATAGTTGTTTAACATTATCTATTGACTATGATTACATTTTAACAACGGAAGTATTCGAGAAAAACTATAAAATTGTTTTTTATTGCATTTAAAGTACCTAGACAATAATAAATGGTACCCGATTCCCGGCCTTGAGTATAATATACAAAATATATAGGTAACGGCGTGGTGTTACCACAATATTTGCATTACCTATTATGTGGGTGCAAACTGCAAACTATGTAGGTACCTACCATTTTCAGCACGTCGTATGTGTATAAAAAATTAAATAATCCGCGTACCCACAACAACGACAACAATAACAGCTACGACTACTATGACTACACATAAATACGCAGGAAACGGGAACCACGCACTAAACGGTTTTATATATTATTTTTCTTTCAGTGTATATATATATATATATACATCGTAACATTATATGCGTATGCGACGTATACCTCTATATGCGAGTGTCCTGGCAATGACAATGCGATATAAATTATTTTGATTGAGTCGACGACTATATGGTAGCCACGAGAGCCTTAACACGTAAAGCACCCTAAAGACAAGGAGTCCCGAGCCACAGGCAGTATACACTGCAATATAATAATGGGCTGCAATAAACTCGACGCCGCCGGGAGACAGGACGAGCTGTGTTAAAATATCGCGCGTTTTCGGACGTCTTTTATAAATAATATACGCCCGGCAGCCGGGTCATTTGGCAACGGAACAGACGAAACAGACAAATCAAAATTTCACCATTTCCCCCCCTCGTCCCGATTGTCCATTAATCAACACGTAAACAGATCGTGGCCTCTCTCGCTCGCTCTCTTTTACTCCTCCTTTTTCCTTTTTTCTTCTTTTATTATTAACGACGACAAGTTGTTTTCTTTACCGCCATAGGACTCAATTGCGGGTTATTTTTCACTCTTCCTTTGAACTCCAGCTGAAACATTCACGAGACCGCATTTAATTAGGCAATACACCGCTGACGACTGTGTATATGTTACTGCGGTCCTGCAAACACATAATAAAATAATATATATATTATGGTGTTTGTTAACAATACACACGTTTTTATTGCGCGGCGTACAAAAATTATATTATTAACTATTCAAATTTGTCGTTGAGTTTATTAAAAATCCGTGTACGAATCGGAAGTTGACGCAGGAGTACCCCTTTTTTTCGACAAACCGCTTTAGCCTAGCCCTTTTAATTATGCGCAAACCAATAACAAATTTAATCTATAGGGTAATTTTTTTATCTGTTTGCACTGTTAAAAAGAAAAATATTTCCTATTAAATTTACTTCAATAACGATGACCTGCAACCGCTATAGGTGGGGCGGCCAAACGGTCAATTGCGTTCGATGGGTGGATCTCAAACGATTTCAAAGTATGTCCCCTTCAACTCCCCGAACGCTTCAGGATGACTTTAATTTATTTTTTAATTATTTAGAAATTTAATGTGAAACTCTCGTTTGTATAAAACTTAAATACCTACTATATTATTTATATAAGAATGTTTTTTATTGATATAAGTTATAAAGACTTAAATATGAAAAATATTTATTTTGATATCTTTGAATAATTATTTTCGATAGAACTTGAATTTGAACAAAGTAACAATCCGTAATGACATCTGTGCCTAAATATTGTATAAATACGAAATTATGGAATGTTTAAAACTAACCGATAAACGCAACTATATGGCGCGAATAAACGGTTTTGAATAATCTATTCTGCTGTTGGCACGTTATACATCATTATATACATGATCACTGCCTGTGTGTGGACCGTATATATGCACTTAGATACCAATGTAAGTTGTAGATGGTAAATGCGAAACCATTCTCAGTAGAACTTAATCCAAAAAGAAAAGTAGTTTGGCCACCCCCGAACCACGATGTATAGATACCTATATATAATAATATACATAACCTGGGCATTTTATACACTTATAGGTAGTTAAAGCTCATATTTTATAACAACGAATTGCGTATTTCCGCCGTTCGGTATTGCCTCAAACAATGATGATATCCGTAAATGTATTATATAAATACGAAATAATTATATACAATGTCTAATATTTACTATAACCGACGAACGCTTCCATGGCGCGAATAAACGGTTTTGAATAATCTATTCTGTTGGCACGTTATACGTTATAATCACTGGCTTGTGGACTGTATATTATTATTATTATATGGTACATATATAAGTTCCAGATGGTAAATAATATTATGTGGTACGTGGCGCACGCTACGATACGTATATAGTCGTTTATATGGTAATCGCGGATGGGTTAATTGGCCGTCACGATGATCCGGCTTATCGAAACTATATCCTACCTACGCGTATAAACTCATGGAAAATCATGGTTATTAACGGAAGGTTAAATGGTGGAGAAAAAAAATGATAAGTGCATCGTCGAAATGCATTATAGTACCTACACGATAACGCTAGATGAATGAGAAATAACTTTTATACGAAAATATAATATGGTAAAACGCGTAGGCTTTGTATTTAATTGAACTGATAAAAATCATCATCATCATCATTATTATTATTATTATTATTAATTTTTAATTCAAACACATCAAAAATATAATAATTCGTAGATACGCGTACACGAAATATATTATGTATTTTTTCAAAAGTATTAATTGTTTCAAATCTATTATAGGAAACAAAAGATTTTTCTATCGCGTTAGATAACAGAAAATATGTCTACTCGAACAATAGGTCAATTGTTATATTATTATTAGATTGAATTGTGAGAACGCCTTATAGGTATTATGTAGATTTACTTTGGTTTATTCAAATTTGCAAACAAGTATACAGCGATATTTGAAAAACACATTTGAATATAATGTTAAGTTTTTACGATCGTTTAAGAATGACAAAATAATGTTACGTGTAAGGGTTTCGTATTAAAGTATTTTCCTGACAAGGCATTTTTCTAAAACCCCCTCTGGCCCCATATATTCCTCGTAAACTCATTATTATGGCCATTACCGTCTTAAGTCTGGATAAATGCCAACAAAACCAAACTCAATATGCTATAAATATTCGAAAAAAAATCTTATTTTTTTCGAATACGGCATATGATAGGGTTTGTGTGAAATAAAAGACACACCAACTGACAGAAATTTCATAACACACACTACAATTAATTTATAAGACGTTAGATCATTTTTAAACGTTTATTACGTTGTACATTATTTTTATAGCCACCGGAGTTGTAGGATATTTACAGACTGTATAATATTATTATATTACTATAATTAAGCAGAAAACAACAGCACAACTCAACATTAATTACACGTCACATTATCCAAGACGAGAGACACAAACATTTCGAAATGAACATTTTTCGGGGTAAAAGTCAACTGTAGAGTAAAAAAAAAAAAACCTAAAAGAGGAAAGGTATTGTTATTTTTTCGCCGAAAAGCTATTGTTTTTACCCGACACATAGACACGTCATATATTTTACTATGAATTATTATTTGAATGTAATAAAACACTCACGATTTTTTTTTTTTTTTACTACGAGAAAGTGTAAGATTCAAATTTTACGCCAAGACCCGTCTGTTGGCGAGCCAAAGACGAAGAAAAATACCGCATAAATTTCGTTCATCCGTGCGGAAAGTCTGCTCTTATGAGAGGGGGAAAAAATAGTATTCGGATCGTTAAATGTACTGGACTAAAAAGTTTTTGCGCGGATATATACACTACGCCACGAGATATTATGTAAATTATTCAGACATTTTTCAAAAAAGTTAAATGTTGTCGTGTCTGTGGGAAAATATCTCGTGTCCAAATTCCGAACGGCGTTTTATCTTTCACCTCCGCTTGTTTTCCGGTGTGTCTTTTTGTATACTTGCACAGTTGTGTGGTTAGTCACTCGCTAAAATACTGCTCAGACCGCGGGGTGGCCGTGAAGAAAACTACTGTGATTTCCGCGTCAACGTTTTCCCGTAATGATCTCCAGTCGTAATATATATATAGTGTATATAGTGCCTATATAGTGCCCAGGTACCTACCCATTGTGTATGATATACCGCGGTATATACGTGCAATATATCATACAGAATGATTTACCGAGGGTGCTCACTCCCAGTTTTTTTTTTCATTTAATAATGAATATTATATTAAAATTCTGTTGTTTGGAATTTTTAAATATACTCAAAGACCATTTTCTCAAATTCCTTGGATTTTTTATTCTACGCGTAAGGAGTGTCATGTGCTGATGCAAACTTCTGTCTATAAAATGAGCCTATAATCTAATCTCAAGTAGCACAAAAAATCTCAAGAATTTGATCATATGTCTTGAAGTATAATTAGGTATAGTTTCCACCAAACATTTACAAAAATCATATTTTGAATAATTAGGTACATTGTTGAAAAAGAAAAAAATAAGGTGAGCATTATTTGTGAATATAACCCTGTATTCGAGGCCTCGTACATGCAGTGGCGTATCTGATGCACAACTGGAGGGCTATTCCTTTTATTTTTTTACACTGATTTTGGAGGGCTTCCTCACTAACACATCCACGCTGCCACATATCCATAAACTTCTTGAATTTATTTTATTTTATTCAAATTCGACTACCGTATATTTAAATGAATAGATACAAACATAAAATAATATGAATACATAAACAAAAAACCAAGGTCCAACTCCGTAGGTGATCCACCCCCTCAAATATATGCCACTGCGGTTTCGCTATAATCCGCCGGAACGCGCGTCTTACCAATAGGTTAAAAAAAAAAAAAACAAAAAAATAATGTAATTCGACCGTTGTTTGCTGGATAAAAAGGGAACGCTGTGTATCGGTTTTCGTACCTATATCGGCCCGGCTGCAGTAATCGAACCGACAACCGGAGATCGTTAAATATTCAATTTCGACAAAACAATATAGTATGTGTGAATATATTTTTTTTCGTGTGTGTGTATTTCATCGCAAGGACCGTTTAACCAAACATTTACGACGGTATTTGTTTCAAAAACAATTTCCACGCTCACATTTTGGAGAGGACCCGGCCTGTAACGGCCGTGTGATTTACATTGCCTACCACCTCTGCATAATCGCCCCGTCGATAAATTATATCGGGACATGCACGTCGTGTCACAACTAACCGGAGGGCTGATTAGAATATTATGGAGTTTGGTCAGTAAATCAGCTGCTTAAACCATCACGACGAAGTCTTCTCCGGTCGTACACCGCGGGCCCACAACGATTGCCAAGTATGGACTTCTGTCAGTTTTTTTTTTTCGTATCCAGACGGAAAAGCAATGTAATATATTATTGTGGAAAAAAAACGCATCCGGGTGTTTGAAATAATATACATGGGCAATAATATTTTATTTCTCCGGGTTTCGGCAAAGCCAGTAAAATTATTAACACGAACTCATTTTATGTTTATTTTTTGTCCAAGAACCCTCAGCGAGTGTTCCCGCCACAGTTTAACTCGTCAGTCACGAAACACAGTACACGGTCTCGTACAAATTAATGTTGAGTGGTAGGCAGTGGTGTCCCCATAGGGTATACTCCAAATTACCATAATATAATATTATACGCTCAAGATTTTTTTTTAAAAAACCATGTCGCCATGCGGGTAGACCGTAGCGTATTTATGGTATTAGGTATGTACTCTCAAATCTCAACGAATTCGCCGAAAATAAAATAAAACTGTTATTGTTTTTGTAGTGGGCACTTGTTTCTTTGACGAAAATCAATGAAAAATATGTTTAACCAATATTTAAATAAATATAGTTTATTTATGTATACATTTATTGCTCGAAACAAATAATAAAAATGATGAACACGAAAATGTTTTTATCATCATCATTAACACGCCTCTCTTATTAAACCAAGATCATATTCTGGATTAACGATTAATGTAATTAGTTGCATAAGGAAGACCTTTTTTTTTAGCTCTCTACGATTTATCATTGAAATGTTTAAAACAGAGCTGAGTATACCCTCAACAAATTTGATTGGACCAACACTGGTGATAGGTAGGTACATCGTACATATCTACATTATAAGAACAAAATGTCGTGTATACGTTTTTCCATATTTCTGTATAATTGCAATTAGCTCGATCACTTTGAACTAAAGCTGTAGAAGATACTTATTCGATAATGACATCGAGAATCTGTAAATTATTGTATACCTATTGAGAGACGTTCAACACTCTACTATACAACGGACAGTCACTGTCAAATCGAATTAACACTCCAACGCAGTCGCAACGCACGTCCTCTCCAGTCGCACTCCTAGAACAAGACTGCTACAACTCAAAATTTATAGTTTTGAGAAAAATCAATTTGAAGTTTGGACCTTAGATATTTTAATGAGTTTTTTACTTATGCGTTTGAAATTTAACACTTAAATACTTACAATCATTCTTTATAATATTAATTTTTCAAATATTTTGAAATTCACTCTTAAACCCAAAAATTTAGACTTGTGGCCATTTATAATTTTTTAAGTAAATGCAAGACTGCCATATTTTGAGATGTGACTGTATTTCATACAGAAATTGTGGCTGCAGTATCACAAATTATAAAATGCAATACTGCCACAACTCTAAATATTGCTGTTTTGCACTCAACATATTACACGATAATTAGTTTTTATTCAGTGCAAGAACGCCACAAGTCGAAATAAGGTAGTCTTGAATTTTGACTTCAGTGATAATTTGGATAAATAAAAATAAGTATACTGCCATAAAGTAAATATGGCCCTCTTGCATTGAAAATTAACTAACATTTAAATAATTCCATACTGACACATCTCTATAGTGGCTAAATGAAAAATGATATTGAATGTGGCGCTCTTGCATTTTATAGAGCTTATTTTTCTCTATTCAACAGTAGTCATAACTCAAAATTGATGAATTTTGAGTTGTGGCAGTCTTGTTCTAGGAGTGCGTCCTGTCCACGTTATTATAATATTTATATTAATATCGCACAAGTCTGGTGCCATTGATATTCCAATAAATATTATATTATGTTATTATAATTGTCGCGTGCTATAAATTCAAACGAACGGTCCGCAGTCGTTGCCAAAAACCTTTCCCATGCTCGCGTATTACTACTTGCCCAACTCAGCAGCAGCAGCAGCAGCAGACCTTAAGTCCCGCCGATTTATGATCGCCACAACAATGCTGTCACGTCACAGCAATAGGTTTTTGATATTATTCGTTTCGTTATTATAATCATATATCCCGTGTAATTGACCGTAACGGACGTCGAAATGGTAGTCCGCTAATGGGTTACACGCGCGGAGCACATCGTCCGTAGGGCGGGAGGGCCACGCTCCGTAATCCGTGGCAAATCGGACGATTTGTACCTCTGAAAAACCGGATTCTCCTTTTCCATACGCGCACTGTCAAACCGGATTTATTGGCCTTTAAAATATTACAGAGATCGATGTGTGCCCACCGACCGTAATAACAATATAATATTATAATAATAATACTTCCCGTTTACGTGTGTTATAATATTATTATCGCGTTATGATGTATTTTATCAATTATCATCGTCATCATCATCATTATTATTATGATTTTTTTTACTTTACCCATATTTTACGCAATATTTTGTTATTGTACCGCCGTGCCCGGTATATTATTAACGGGTGCGTTGTACGTCAAGGTGTAGGTATATTGCCGATCGATGGGTTTCAATTTGAAATTTAAACGACCACAATATAATATATTAATATTATACTACAGGTAGGTAGTCAATAGTCATATTACAATATTATAGTCGTGTAGGTTTACATTGTTTGGCTAAATAATTAATCTCTTAGTCCTTAGATAGTACCTCTGTTGTATACGGTATACTTATATACGTCATGTCCGGCCAAAATATATTTTCAAAGTGTTTTAATGTATTGTTGTTTTGGAATACGAAAAGAAAGCGTATTGGAGCACTATGCGTATATTATTATAATAATAAGTAAATCGCGAGGGAAAAGCGCAATGCTGACGTGTGCAATCGACATGGTAGTTATTGTTGGGTAATAACAAATCTCGGCTTTTCAATTCCAAACCAAATTATTTAAGTTCAGAAGAAAAAACAAATCACTAGATTTGTCCACCCACACACGCGCTCACATGTTTATAATATTCGTTTAGGGCCTTTACAACAGAGAAAAACAACTGAACGATTGCGCGGGACAATGCCGATGTTTTCAACACCCTGTTCAAACACGGCTGTCAATGCCCTCCACATTGTACCTTTTATCGGGTTGACAATTACCCGTCAGCTGCCACGGCCCTTTTATTGTATTCCGGGTGTGCCACCCTCTCTCACCTAAGAACAATGGGATCGCGGAAACAATTGGCGCCGTTATTTTATCGATATATGCCCACAACAATAATAATCGGTGGCTGACGGGCTCAACGAGAATGGGAAACGGTTTTATATAGGTATATAGTATATTATATATATATCATATAGTTAAGACGGGACAGTGTAGTCATCGATAGTTTATATATACTACCCCACCCCTCTTATACCATTTCTTAAACGTGATAAATTCGTTCTCTTATAAGAGCGCTCGTGTGTGTATGTGTGTATGTGTGTGTGTGAACGAAAGAATTCTCCAAGATTCACTCCGTGTTTTTTGTTCCGGACCATTTAACACTTCTTGTATTCTTTTTTTCGTCTTCACTTTGGTTGGCCCAACAACGATTATCTTCGCGGTACATTTAAACTTCGGATATTATACTTAACGCGTTCTCCGAAATTCGTCGCTCACCGGCGTGTTTTTGTCGAAAAGCGGCGAAAATATCATCTCACATATTCGGTTTACCTCACGAGCGCTACAATACGGCAGTATACCTAACCATTGCCGGACGGATTTAGAGCATATAATATAAACTTTCCGATATATGAGTGAATTTCAGTCGGATATCCGTGTCTCGGCAGATGTCACCGGGGCGACAGATCAACGAGCGTAGGTCCGCGGCAGTCAGCAGCAGTGCAGAAGCGGCATTGACAATTGACACGGAAAATTTCACTGCAGATGTGACACGGGAGAGCAAACACACAACTTTCGCATTGGACTTTCAAATGAGGAACTATACACCAACTCCCAACAACCGAGAAGGTGTCGATTTGTTATATGTATATATACCCTATTCGTATATATTATATAAACGTATGTATATATACACTCCAAGTGGCACTATCCACCCCTTTACTTTACAAATATTACGGATATCGCGTTTGTGTATAAAACTACGAGCACGCTAGTTACGCATAAATATGACTTTTATCCCATATCCGATTGAAATACAGTTTTCCTGGTTTTCTATTTTCGTCTTAATCATATTGAATTGTGATCTTATTTTTATATATCTCACGAATCATTTTTCAGTCGTCGTCATCGTTGTAATATATATATTATATATTTTGCAATATTGGACCAAACCATTATATTATTTTAAAATTACAATAATATTTTGAACTTATTTTGTGGAAAAACATTTCAAAACTGAGAAATCATCGCATTTGAAATTCTTTTTTCGTAGCTTAATTTATTGACAAGTTTGATTGTATTCAAAACTCTATTTCGTTGTATAACATTCAGCTTTTTATCAATTAGTACACATATATTACATATTATTGAAAACATAATTATAATGCAAAAATGTATACTATACTAAAAAGTAAAGACAATGGGTACGTACCTACTTAAATTTTATTATTCAGCAGAATTAATAAATGGTTTTTACGGTCAACAAAATTATTTAGATTAATTGATTTAAATATTATAAAAATTAATATGGAATAATAATAATAATAATAAATTATAAAGTATATGATTCACAATTATTGTTGCTTTTTTTTAAAAAATTTGATCGCTTGAAAATACTGTAGATTTAAATAATGACAAATCGTTATTTCAAAATATTACTAAATATCAAATATAGGCGAAAAGCTCACCGTTGAATGTTAATGCAAAAAAAAAAAATAATAATAAAATAAAAATATATGCTAACAGTTTAACAACAACGATTTGAACACCAGGAGGACATTTTGAGTATCAGCAAATTACCCTATTCTATTATCCCCTTTGTTACGTTTCAAATAATTATACCACTCAGGTCCCATAAGGACGAGTGAAAGTACCGTTTATAATTTCTTTTAAGATAAAAAAAATGTTTTAGCTAAATAAACGAGTTCTTCATTGTAAAGTTGGCCTTTAAAGCCTAATGACTCGCGACCTTTGAAAGAAAAAAAATGCTAACATATCACATTAAACTTCTCCAGATAAGTAACAAAATAACAATATATATTACATAGTCTATCTTGGTGTTTATTTGAGCTTTTATAAGTTGAGTATTACCACTTTTATAAAGTTTAACCATGGTTGCAGGGATACACTGCAGTCGTTGGTGTTAAGACTATGATGGGGCAACCATTTTATTTGTTTGACAAACAGTAATTGAGTTCAAAACAAACAATTAAAATCGTATGAACAACTTTGTTAATAAAACTATTGTATAAAGTTTATGATTACGATTTACGACGTTCTATTTTCGTTAAAATCCTAACAATAAACATATTACATAAAAAACAATAATACAATTACTGTTCACATAATAGTAATATAGTAAATAATACTTAAGTATCAGGTGATTACCTATAAATACATATAGTTGGAGGCTAATGATTAATAATTTAGAAATTAACTAGTGCTATAAATTGGGATTAGTGGTCGAGGACGGTGCAACTCGTTTGTGCAACAACATTAAAAATATAGGAGTATTCTCAACTATAAAATTAAAGTGTTTAGATAATATTTCTTTATACTGTATCATATAGTATCACCAAAAATATAATTTTTTAATAATTATTTAAATAAATTGCAATTAATATAAATTATTAAAAATAATCACAATGAGTTACAATAATAAATGTACCCACCTGCAAATAAATACGTAAAGTTGTAATAACAGGCTTTATCAATTGATATTGTTTATGGAAAATTAGCTTCACTCCAAATGTGATTTTTTTAACCGAAATATTGAAAAAATTGTTCATTTATTTTTACTATTTATTAATTAATACAAACAAATAGAATATATTTTTGGAAAATGGCGTTTTAATAGACGAAAAGAAAATCTAATTATCTAAAATTTTTCGCGGGGATCAGTATTATACGGTATTATATGAACAAGCTGTAAATGCAAATGCACATAGGTGTTTTGGTAGGTACTCGTAATGACTGTTTTCGGTGTTCGGTCGCGTCAGTGTCGCTGGCGACATGTGTTCAGGTCAGGTGGCGGTTTGCATAAATTCACAGTTCTGTGTGACAGGTTGACGCGCCCGTCCCAACCGCACGAAATAATCCTTTTAATTACGGCCAGTGCAATTTATGTTTTTACCTTTTTTTTTATCAGTCTACAGCTTGGATACAAATGAATACAGTAAAAATAAAAAAAAAAAGGTTTTTCTAGTGAATACGAAATAATAATAATAATAATAATAATAATAATAACAAATAATAATAATAATATGAAAAGGAGGGAACATATTATTACTAATGTTTTTACCACCCTAAGGGTCTCGAAACTCGTTGTTTTTGATTGTATTGTTTTTAATTACATTTTATCGAATTAAACTACATTACAGACTTGAATAAATGTCTGGTAGCCATAAAATTATAAACTATTTTATCTAAAGTTGTATAATTGTACTTACAATTTGTTATGAAATTACTAAAATTTATTGGTGTGCAATAATATAAATTGAAAATTCGTAAACCTTGTTAAGTATATTATATTTTAGGACTATAAAAAATATAGAAATATGTGATTTATAATTTTCTTAAGATTTTATGCTAAAATATTCTTGAAAGATATGATAAAATATACAATTATATTAATAATAATTTCCAAACTGTCATAAAGTGCCAGTGAAACATCTTCAACTTTTAAAAAAGATTTAATTTGAAGACCAAAGTTACTTCTTATGTACCTAAGCTAAATCATTTTTTTTTTAGTCTTACTCTTAATAATTTTATGAACTTAAAATTAGCAGCGTATTATGACGTTCACCATTTTAGTTTAAATATACCACAAAACATGCATTTATCGTGTTTATAGTATATTAAAATATTATGCAATAAAATTAATTATAACAAAAATAAAAAATAAATCATTTGTATCAATATCAGACGAATTGTGGTCTCCACTAACTAAATTTGTAAAAGGTCATCACAAAAAAAAAACATACCCATGTTTATAAATTCTATTTTATTTTTTTTATAGTCTTAATTATTATACATATATCAACTTTAATTATACTAAATTATAAACTGATATACCTACTTAACTATAAAATACAAATTTTCTAAAGAATTTTTCTTGATATATTTTAGTTTTTACCAAGTATATAGGTAGGTATAATAGATAAATAACGTGGTGAATATTAGTATTATTAAAAGATCGTTAAGAGGATGTCAGCGCACTATTTGTTTTCTCTCACTGACCTATGCGCAACATTGACAAAACGCATTTTCGCAGAATCGGTTTTTCTATGTTTTTAAGTAATCATAGAGTAAAATTACCCATTACAAAAAAGATAAAGAATAATATTTTCGAAGGAATGACATATCGATTTGCCTAAATATTGTTTCAATTTGAACATCACTTAAATGTACAAGATTTTTGTGTTTATTTTAAAAGTCGAATATAAAGTCAAACAATAATAAAATATAAAATCGATATAATATCATTAAATCTAAAATATTATTCTCTATCTCTTTTTTAATGGATAGTTTTACTCTAAGATTACTTAAAATCATAGAAAAACCGATTCTGTGAAAATGCGTTTTATCTATGTTGAGCGTGGGCCAAAGAGAGAAAACAAATAGTAGGTACGATGACATCCTCTTAATTATACTTGATAAATTAATCCTAAACTAAATGTACCTATATTTAAAACAAGGATTTGATGCACATTGTTCAATTGTTGTAACTGTAGATTTTATACAATAAAATCATCAAAAAACATTCAATATATAATTTTCAAAGTTATAATTAAATTTATATCATACACTCGATATCTAACATTTTTGTTTATAATAATACATTTGCTACAACTTTTTGTATTTCGACTTGGTCGTCCCATAAAGGATCATTAAAATAGTTAAAAACAAATAATGGCACATTATATTTGCTAAAAATGTATCAATAAAGAAACTGTTAAAATCGTATCGACAAGTACATAAACGTGACTAGTGTCCGCGACCCTCTTCGAAAAGTACGAACCCAATAAATGTCCACTTAAATTCGTCACAAAACTAGTCAGAAATCTGGGTCATAGTGATTGTGTTGAACGATTTAGTGGGTGCT
Organism: Macrosiphum euphorbiae; assembly: GCA_949089665.1. Taxonomy (NCBI): domain Eukaryota; kingdom Metazoa; phylum Arthropoda; class Insecta; order Hemiptera; family Aphididae; genus Macrosiphum; species Macrosiphum euphorbiae. The sequence goes on from CARXXK010000001.1 coordinate 31,280,683, forward strand.
TGTTAAAAGTAAGTAATTGGAGACCATGCGTCCACCGAGGAAGGGTAGTGACAACGGCGTCCGTCAGAAAAATGACCCCTAAAGTTCACTTGTCAAAATGCCGGTGGTTGGCAGGTCGTTAAGAACACGTCAACAGGGCTAAATGACGAACTTTCTTCCTATAAACGATGTAAATTATGTAAACCCGGGATCTATAGTTCTGTCACGTTCGCCAGACTATATCATCCAACTGGTTTTTATTATTATTATTACGAATGTAAATGACTTCAACCCAGACGCAAAGAATGTCCCGGATTAAAACAATGGTGTCCTAATTTACATTTTAGTGTTTTGAGACATGACATCTCGTTTTTAACTGATCCATTTCATAGGTACTGACTAATCAGACGCGAGTAACGTTGGTCAGGTAAAATGTAGAACATTGTACAAATTGACGTTTTCGAATATTGTTTCATTTCCGTTGCACACCGCGGTCATAAATAATTTTTCATTATCTTGTTAACTGGTTCTGAGAGGATAACGTGTTACCGGATTATTGAATGTAAGTAGACATTATGTTGCGTTTCGGAGCACTAAAAAAGGAGAAGCCAATAGTCGTGGGCAGAGCTGACAGTATTTTTTAATGAATAATCGGAATTACCGGTTTCCTAAAATACAACTGTAATTTGTTAAGCAAAGATACTAGATACCTAACAACATTATTTCAGGATACTGATGTACTGATGTCGTTTTCTATCTTTATCGGAAGCATAATTTATGATCACATGTGAATCAGTAAAAATCCATCAAGTATTTATTAGATGTAGGTTCGAACCTATATAGTAAAAATGGTTCGAATCACACATTACCTGATAAAAATTAGGTCATATATGTTTTTAAACAGTATTTACGATTTAGTATTCACTATAACCACCGCTCAGAATGCAATCAAGCATATTTTATCATCAAAACCTGAAGGAACCCATATCTCAGCTTAAGCAAATATTATATATTATTATATTTATATACAATTTTTACATATCATTATATTAGCATATTACTAGTTGGATACTATAGTATACAATAATACTCATGTAACTTGAGCATTTTTAAAAATAAGTCCATACATAAATCGCACACATTAAATATTTTATTTTATTCGATAAAAACATAAATTACTATTTGAATAATATACATTTCTCTTTCCACTTTACACTTAAGTAAATCAATAGTTATACAGATCAGATAAATGAATTATTTAATTAATTGTTGTGTACTTATTTATATCGTATAATATCACCCTAGGTATTATCTACAATAAAAAACCGTGATCACAGCTCACGGAAAGCTTCTCTCGAAACAATTTCGAAATCGAAACGGGTTGAAAACAAAAAGCCAAATGTATCGTCGAATGAACTCGGAGTGTTGAAAATATTATCTCACTTGTTCAGTATGAAATAAATATATAACGACTTAGAATTGACCGATCAAAGCGGAAATTCGCAAAGTAAAAAGGGAAGTAAAACAAGTATTATTTTCTTTTTTTCCCATCAAGAAACACGAATTTCTTACGTTTCTCTGTTGTACTTGTACATTGGAGAACACGACCCTAGTACTCCTTTGATGTCAAGTTCGAATCCCATTTCCGTTCGATTCCTTTGGAAGAAGCAATTCCGGCTGGGGGAAAGCTCTTCCGGTCCGTATCTTTTGTATATACACCGTTAACATTGTGTTTTGTATACTTATACCCGTGTTCTACGTATGTTTTATTGCATTGCTATAAACCAGTCCGCCTTCTATATATAATATAACTCCCAAGAACTATAAGCGTATTCATTGAAAATAATAATTGCGAGTTGTGGAGGTACACATTTTCCACATAAATACATTTGTTTAATGAGTTTTGCGTCTTAGCGTCGAGGAAAAAACTTTATACAAATTGTTGTGTAATTTTAAACTCAAAAATTTATTATTATCGTTCATTAGGGGCGATGTTATTGCTGACATTAATACGGTTACATAATTTTCATTAGCTTATTGTCGAAAAAGATCATCGTTGGTGTAAAAAGTTTGAAATTTATCATAATTCATAGTCAGTTAACAATTATATAATTATATACAGTACAATAATAAACTATCATGTATAATAATAATATCCGTTTGCCATAGTGCCTACCTATAAAACGTAAAATGTTCATAGCTAATATTGTTCAAACTTTATACAATACAAGTTAAGACGGACAGCCAGTAAAATAATATTGAACAATGTTAATTTTATTTAATATATGAATAACCGCAATAGACTTATAACAAGGAGGAACCTACCAACTCTTAAATTATCGAATTTTAAATAACAGAAATTTTGTGATAAAATAAAGACAAAACAATCATATTATTAGTAAGTTACTTGTAAATCTACTTTTTATTATATACCTTATATATAAACTATTCTGTCGGAAAGAGAAAAGTTTTTGACAGTTGTTAAATGTAAAATAAATAATAATTTATTGTTTCTGTACACAAATGAAATGTAAGTTCCAATAATAAAAAATAAGTTGTCATTTTTTGCGAGTTTTTGTAAATGATGCGTTTTTGTTTTCAATTTAATTTATAACGTCCATTGGATTTATCTCGAAACTATCAACTTAGATAAAGTTAATAAATTCAAAGTTATAGTGCTGTATTATAATATTACCACCATCTGGCTGATGCATTGCCGTTGCTACGGTTGTTGGTAAATTAATTTATGATAAGTACATACTCGTCTAGGCGATACTCAGAGAAGTTATACTTACTTCGATTTCAAATGACGTGTAAATATTGGGGCGGTAATTTTTTTAACACATTAATTTGCTGAACGATGGACAAATCTACAGCTGGAAAAAAAATCCCAATTTGTATAGAACAATAATACAATTTCCATTTCGGTGTTTGCAATTGTATAGTTTTTTCTCTACACTTCTGGTACAGAACTAATTGAGTTTCGTGAACTTAAAAGGAAAGAAAATCTCATTTTCCAGGCCACAAGTCCCCGAGTCTCGGCATTAATGAGAATACGCAAATTACTGTGTGCGAATCCTCTCCTTATTAACTTCCCTAGTAGGGGAGGGTAGCTCACCGGTACCCCCTCCCCCTATCACTGTGTACAAGAAGAAAACAATAATATAATGTCTCGCGTGCGTGCGTGCGTGTTTGTGTGTGTGTGTGTGTGTGTGTGTGTGTGTGTGTGTGTCTGTGTGTGTCTGTGTCTGTGTGTGTGTGTGTGTGTGTATGAGCGTTTATTAAGGGTTCCGTTTACTGGGAGGCTAGCTGAGTCTTGCCGAGGAAACAAACACAAAAGCACCATTTCCTTTTGCGCCATCCGAGTAAAACAAATTACGTAACAAAAACCAACGGTCTGACGGCGGCGACGGTGGTGGTGGCGGGGAATGTGAAATACAAACCCTTAATGTTGTTTTAAGGGTAGACGCTGGGGCTCGTTATCTTACAAGGTAAATCACTTCGGCGGCGCACGCCAAAAACAATAAAAGATCCCGACCACCCGAACTACGCAGGGAAGTCGCCAAAAGGAAGCGAAGGCCTCGGTATGTGTAATCGGTTTTAACTGTATAAAAGCTCTGCGTCGTGGCTTGTCTCTGCAATACAATTATCGCCGGCTATTGATTCGTTCGGAAGGTTTATCTCAATATTTATGTTGCGCACTCGACGATTTGAGATTACGTATGCACTATATATAGAGTCGTGCTGAAGACGATTTATTTTGAACGCTTATTGAGTTATGTTTCTGCGGCTCCCGCTATTTAATACGACAAACATAGCATAACATGCATTAAACAAATTACATATTATTATTATTTTAAACCCCAAATAAATAAAATATAATATGTGATATTTTCGTTTTGTACAAACTATATGATGATATAACTGCATAATATTCGAAAACTAATATGGCGGAGTTATAATATATTTTCGTTTCGATATATTATAGTATTGTGGCACAATATAATTACAATCGAATCCTAAATAATCTACTAATTTACTTGACGTTTTCCGGTAAAATAGTTTGTATATTATATGCACGACTTCCAGCAGTAATAAATCACGTCGGTGATTGGTCACTTTATGTTTATATCGATCGGTGTACATTAAACGCTATTGGAATAGTTAATTAAGTCCTAACCATATACGCGTGAGTCCGGTCAATTGTCTAAAACTGTGCCTTTATTGTTCCTACCTAGGACATTGTAAATTATGATTAATATTTGATAAGTCAATCATTATAACGCACCATATAGGTATACATGTGAATACATTGATTTCGAAATTTAATCAGAACAAACTAATAATAATAATAATAATAGTAAAATATTTTCAGACCGTTTATCGACGCATGCTAATCATATTATACTGGATATGCTTGTTTGTGTAATGTTTGGTGTGTAATTTGGCAAGAATCCAGCAAATCTTTCTTTTTGGTATAATATTTTCAATGATAATAAAAAAAAAACATTTTTCTTTCTTGAAACTGTAGTAGGTACATAATATATCAAGAACATATATTTATTTTTTTAATTAATAAAGACAACATAATGACACATGATCCCCTCGAAAATCTAAACAATTTTAGTCTAAAAATATAATATTTTAAAAAACTTAATATTTTATTCTATTTTAGTAATTCTCGTACAATCTGGAAACATTAAATTATCGACGAATGAGGTTGGGAGGTATTATCAATCGAGTTCATCTATTAAAAACGTCGGTCCATTTGCAACTTGTATTGCCTAAAACTATTTAAAACTTTAAAGCATTTCAAAACGTTCCATTTGGAGTATTACCAAATTTTAACGAAACTTTATATATAATAATATATGCAATGTGCTTTATTCTATAACGAAAACAACGATTAAGTTCCGACAGATAACTTAAATAAATATTAGTACGCTCCGAACAGATGATAAAATTGAATTGTTTTTTATCATTATTAAGAATTGATCACAACAGACGGCGCGAAACAAAGTTAGTCAAACAGTGCAGTTGTTTATTATATTATTGTTTGTGACTCTCAGTCATAATAATTTATATTTATTTTTGTAATTGTTTATGATCGAACATTTTTTTATTAATCACATACATGTGTATGGATTGTATACATGGTTGTACGGGGTACTGTTTTAGTTTTTATTATATTATACGATGATCGACATCATAAATAATAGAATGTTTGAAATCTCCAAACCCTCGTATTGTATTAGTTTGTATTCTCAAATTACTTCCCCCTAATTCTTTAAAACGTAAATGTACTACAGCACTCTTGAACGGCCTCCTGTATATTTTTGTTAGACTTTTGTGATTGAAAATGCATTTATTTTTTTGATTTGCTGTAGTCAAAACAATCAAATCACAATTAATTTAAAATTGAACACAATTTTATTATTATACTATAATAGATTGTATTTTATAAATAGATGGTACTTGGATTCAACATCTTAATTGAAATTGTTCAAGCTGTTTTTTTTATTCTTAAACAAATATTATAAATGTTATGCCAATATTACATATAAAAAAAAATATTTGTATAGGTACGTGTGTATGATGATTATAATGTAGATACATTAAACACTTTTAAGTTTTCAATTTTAAAAATTTAAAATCATCTTATTTAGATCTTAAAAGCTAGCCTAACTCATACAGTGATATATTATATTGTATAGTAATATATCTACTTGATTTTTATTACAAAAACGTATAAAAAGTATTAATTTTTTTAAATAGGTAGGTAATTACATTACGTCACACGGTCGAAAGACGTGTTAGTTTTTTAAGTGGCCATCGCAGAAAGCCAGCGATAAGCTCATTATTAAATGTCTGAGGTGTGTTCACGGAGACGGCGTATTTTCGGTGGTTTATTGAAAACCCCGCAAACTCGATTTTAAAATCGATTAAGCGTCGCCGCATCCGCCGCCAGACAATATAATAATTATATGATTTATTGTAAATCTCCTATATTATAAAGGGTTATCGGAATACACATTGGACCGTTTTTAAACACCGCCGCCGCCGCCTCGAGACTGAGTTTAAAATTCCGCCGAAAACTTTTACATGCTCCAAGAGAGGGCTAAACGCAGCTAATGGAAACGGAGACCGGCTGCGCGTTCGTTTATTAATTGGCCCTTTCCGCGCTCAGCCGATGACAAACTTTCGGTGCGCATATTATAATAATAATATACGATATGATATTATAATATTATGTACGTACACGGAAACACACAGACATTATAATAATAATTTTGCCTTCTCCGAAATATTATTACATAAATTCGAAAGCGGCAGAAGCGGCGGCGGCGGCGGCGAACATCTGTCCGGGCACGCGCGGGACCCTTTTTTGACTGGCAACTATTTTTGACAGCACGCTAACAAGCCTCTTCCTTTGTCGGCTACCGTTTCCCTGCACCTTTCCACGCGGCCAAAATAATCGACGGAAATTTAATTATCCGGCAGCCCTAATTTCCAAAAACATTTTTCGATCGCTCCTGCAGCGGCCCCTCCACCACCCCCTCTCGTCCGGCTTTAACCCCATATACTGCGTGTGTACACAAAAGGCTTTCAGGGGGTAGGTATATACCGCACATACCCCTGTTTCAAACGCGGTTATATATGCATGCCGAGGTCATAACATTATGATCGCGACACCCCAAGTATGTGTTTTCGAATTGCTTTTAAACGACTTGTTCTACAACGATTTCAATCTACCATCATATCGATTCGAATAAAATAATAATAATAGTAATGATAATATCGACCACAACAAAATTAATATAAAATATTATGTTGACATATGTTTACCGGTAATGGCGATTTCGGTTGACGACAACTACAACTGTGTAATATTATGTTCTATTTATTATAGGTGCATCACACTACTAAGAAATGTATTATATTATTTTCAAAATGTATATATTATATTATTGTAACTTTTAAGTCATGTAATTTATATTAGTTTAAAGTTCTTGCGATAAAACTAAAAATTAGATTTAACTGAGTGCAAAACTTGGTTTAGTAGAATTAAATTTTCCATTACTAATCAACATTTATTACAGAGTTGGATTTTTCTTTTAACTAAAAATTAGAACTTTCTCTAATACCATGTAGTACTATTATACAGCTATATTATTATATTAAAAAAAAAACATTTCATTCAATTTAATACACCAAGACCGACTAAATAACTACTAAGCTCGGAAATTCTAAATCTGTTCACTAAGATTCCAGTGTATATACCGAGACAATTATATTTGTAATCTCCACAATATGAATGGGCGACAATTTGAATTTGTCCTTGCTAAGGAACGCCTAATTACCGTATTTGACAGACGATAATTTAAACAATTGTCTTCTCTCTGACATTCCGGAGGTGGGGACCGGGGGATGTACGGTATATAATATGTAATATTATACACGGATACCTCAACAAGTTAAGTCTCTTGTCACTGAAGATTTATAAGCCGGCTGACCGTAGACGGCGGCTATCGTCGTCCAACACTAGTGGCTTGACAGTGAATATTTTGTTGTTTCCCAATTTATCTACAGTTCTCCTTTTAAAATTAATCATGACCAGTCAGTGTTTTCACTTTATCTTGACAATTGATTGTAGCATGTATTTTATTTTTTTGTCTTCCATTAATATGCGGTTTTCTTACAAGCGTCGGACGACCCCGCTAGTCATACATACGGGGTATAACATTTTTCTGATCCTCGACCCGAACTAAAGACCGCGTGTTTTTGAAACACCCTAAAATGATGTATTACATCGTGTCCGGTTGATAAACGACACCCTGTGTGAGATTAATACTTGAGAAATATCTTAAGTGACATCGAGTCAGTGGATTGGAAAATGTATTCAATCGAAATCGAATAATATTTAAATTTAATTATAAATTTCTAACATGATCAAGATCATTAAACTCTTACAATTTAAATTGTTTTAAAATATTATAAAAATATTTCCATCCAAATGTAAAAATACAAACGCTATATTATAATAACAATTACGTTTTTTTTATTCAATTTCAGTTCTGTCTTTTAAAATTGTATTATATTAAATATAATATAGGTAGGTACCTAATATTATATTATTGCAAGTTCTTTATCATCGTGAAATGAAAAAAAATAAAAACTATATAAAAAAAACTTTTTACTTTCAATTTCAATTTGGTCATTTTTAGATTTAATATTATATTTCTCCGGAAAAAAATAATAATTTTACACAAATTCTATAAGTTGTAAAAATAAATTAATTTTCAAGTAAATGTAATTTAAACTTCTATTGTATATATATATACATATAACCATATTATATGCACGTGGATGCAACTTGTCAGAAATGTTCAGTCTTCATTGTTTTTGTTCACAGAAGAGCTCCAATCGTTACTATATTGTTTACAGAATGTGAATCACGGTTGTTTGGTTATTATAATTATTAATTAAAAAAAAATTATTAGTTCTTGTTAGCAAAACAAGTGAAACGGAAATAATTTAATGACTATTATATATCATGATTACCTACCTACCTATAATATCAGTGGAAGTGTTTTAAATCAACAATAAAATTGATAAGTGTGATCTATCGATTATTTTCTCAACTTTTCACACTACCTGAATGTGTATATTTTGGTAAAAACGCCTACTCGTTAGAAGTCAGTATTGGTGCTGACGGTTTTCTTTATGTTTCGCAATTTTTTTGTACGTCGAAAACAGACAAATCGATTGGTAATTCTTTTCGTTTAGCCGGCGGACAAGAGCGGAAAACAATATACGGCACTATATTGTTCGTCGCAGACTTGAGACTAACAAATTACCCTTTCTTTGTTTTTTATTTCCTCCGTGTACGTGGTATTTGTATGTTTTTCAAGCTTGGCTTTCAAAAAAAAAAAGACATCGTTTCCCAAACGCAATTACATTGCCTTTTCGAGTGTAACCGACCGCACTGAGGTGTTTAAACAATATAGTTCAAATATTGTCATATGGTTTACAACGACTGCTTAATAAAATAAATGAGCAACACACACTCACCGCGGTTTTTCCTCGACTATCAGCAACAAATTGATTTAGTATTTTATTGAATTTTCAAGTATATAGATTTATAATTGCGGTTAAAGAGCCGAGATAGATACTTCGCACCTAAACATAATACAATAATAATAATTAACAATGAGCCCCACATTATTTATTATTATAAAAAAAGTTTGATCATTTACACTATTTTCATTGAAATCTTATAAGAATATATAGGTAGGTACCTCATAACATTTTTTTGTTTTTAATATTGATACAATTTGTTTTTTTAATCTTTCGCTAATCATTTTTGTCAAACCGTTTTGGTACAATTTGTATTTTGTCCTGGAAAATCTTAGATATTTGTGTAACAATGATATTTTGTTTTACCGACGAATAAAAGTTACCAAACGTTTGTTAGTAACAAAATCTTTGTCATTTTTGCCTAATTTAAGTTGCTCTTTGCCTGATAATATTATTTGTTTGCTTTAAATATAAATACAACCGCACCAATTGTAGTCGAACCAACTACTGTATCCCACGGATTGTGTGCTTGAGTTGTGTTGGTAGGACTTTATAACATTTTTATATTGTTTGTATTATATTTGTTAGAAACCATTTATTGATGTACATATTCGTGTAAGATGTATATTTTTTAATTTTAATTTGCCCCAGGTAAATATATAAATGTTCCTTACGTTATATACAGTTAACTGAATTCATGATAAATATTAAATATGTTTTATTTGAGTAAAATACATTATGATACACCCGAGTTTGAATAATGTTCTATTTAAAAGAAATATCCCTCAGCGAAAAATTAATTTAAAAATAGTAGTTAAATTTTATTCAGATGCAATGTAATAATTTAATGTGTTCATATTTTGCAACACCAAATCCATTTATATACATTTATTGTTGAAAATGTTTTAGTGCAAAAGTGTAATATTATATTATACATAATAGATACACAATACATATATATATATATTATATATATATGAAAAACAATTTTTTTTTGTAACTACAGTCGAGTACTTCTATCTAGATTGTAATATTTTATCATTTTTAAGCCGATATGTTTTCCACTCGGCCATTTTTTTGAAATCATATTTAGTTATAATATGGTATAGCCTTGTATAAATGGTAGAACGGACATGGATAAAAAAAAAAAAAAGTATGGGGCAAAAAAAATGATTTACGATAAAGAGTATATGAAATGGTATATTTTACATGCATTATACCGTTGGATGGCTCTCGTCAAACGTTAACTATTCGAGTGGAAAGCCAGCAAACAAGTTAAGCCGCTTTGTTGGAGCACTTTTTTGTCGAAGAGATTACGATCGGCGAAGAATAAGCAAGGTGGTCGTTGTCGACGTTTCGTGCACGTTTCTGTGTTCAATAAAGAACCTAAATCGAGCCCATATACATCGTCGAATGGAACAAAAAAATAAAAATCGATTTCCAAGCACGCGGGCGGCACCGGGAAAATGCATTTTTGTCTCCGACTTTCACGTGTGCCCCGATGGAATCATTATCAACGACGAGGCTAACATTAACCTCACCCAACGTCAGACTTATTAACATTTCGTTGGCGATTCAAACGGTTTTAGCAAACTGCCTACATCATTTAGGTATATAGGTATGTTATTGCAGGTGTGCGCAGTATAGTCGTGTGTGCACTGATTTTATCCCAGGGTATCGCGATCTCAGCGGGATCCGTGTTTTAACGTGTAAAATTAATAACGTTTACAACCGACCCCGCGGTTTTTATCGCAGCCAGTCCCATTGTAATGATTTCGTTTTTCGACGTTCCACCATCCGTCTCTGATTTATGGACAATAAACCGAATAAACGCGCCGGATTTTATTACAGTCACTTTGTATTATAGCAGCGCCGCGCCGCGGACCATGTACATAGCAATATTATATACAGAGTGATTCGCCGACCATGCTCGCCGCCTTCCCTCCATTTTTTTTTAGAAAATTTAAAAACGAATTTATTCAAAGTCTGACTTTTGTAGGTATAAAAAAAAAGTATAAAGATTTACAATAAAAAAGGGAGGGGTGTTCTCATTTGAAAAACAGAAGTTTGTATCTCCACAGGACACCCTTTAAGTAGGTTGACTGTATAATCCCGTAATGACTGCGGTTCAGTAAGAAATCTGCAGAGCACTTCGCTTGTCACCAGTTTGTAACCAGAAAAATTTGGCGCTGTGTATTAAGTTCCAACGACGGTGTTGTATGACGTATAAAATGTAAGAATTAATTAGTCTGTTAAAATACTTAATAGCAATGCATACGATTTTCACACTCCGACAACACTGTATACTTTCTAAAACATTTTAATAGTTTGGATGTAAGGGTAATGGATATTATTATACTTCAATGTTCATTGTGAATAATGGGACCGGTGAAGTTTCCTTATTGTTATTTTAATTTTAAATAATAAACTAATAAATGTATTCATTTTTATTTACAGAGACTTGCAGGGAAACAACATTACGGTCATATCGTCTACTGACTTTGCCAACCTGACTAATTTACGAGTCTTGTAAGTACTTTTGTTTTTACCTTGTATTTATATATAAATATGTATCTTTAAAAGTCAACTTGATTTATGTTTTTTTTTGTTCCCCTCTTGCGTCCAGTTTGTTGGTTTTGTCTGGCGACCTGTGAAAATTTAATAGAGCTCCTACTGAGTATATGTAGAGGGTCGAGTGTATAAATAGAGGATGGTTTTCCGGGACTTTTTAAATACATTATATGCTTTATTATTCCAACGGACATGGGATAAAAGAGAAGAGAGTGAATAAACATAAAAATTGTTTTTAAAATCATAACTTCGAGTGATTTTTGGCAGTGACTTAGTATTTGAACCACTTGAAATTATTCATCGATATTTGTAGGGAAAAGGGATAAAAGACAAACAGTAAAAATGCAGGAGCAAACCCAGTTTCTCATTATTCGTGTTAATAAGAACGGAAACTTATTTTTTCCACTCCCTCGAACTTTGCTTTCAGACTTTTATTATTTATTCTAAGTATATCTATACTGTGGATATAAACCATTACAAGTGCGCCTCGCAGCATCTTGTAAACATAATCTACTGGTTGCTCGGTATCTTGTTAAAAATATTAAAATCCAATTTTATAACTTCTTTTTTAATATCAAATTGTGGTACTGGTACACTCTACTCAATTTTCAACAGTCTTTCATCCGAACTTAAAGAAAAATTCATCTGAAATTGTCAAGTTAAAAATACAATATTAAGTGTGAGTAGACGTTTAATATAAACAGTAAATAAAGGAATACACACACACACACACACACACACACACACGTGTTACCAGTGGTTTTATATAACTTTTGTATTGTATGGGGGGGATCAGTGGAAAAACCCTTACCTATATGTAAAATAGACGTTTCAAAGTCAAACGTTCTAAAAAAAAATAAGTATTATAAAATTTGTATATGAAAAAATAATTTTAGATGAGACTCTCAAACCCTCCAAATTCAAAGGCATATAGTTACACACTTACACCTTTGTTTATACATTTATTATAAAATTATATAAAGGACAACTTTAATAGATTTTTGAGTTTATATACCAAATACGCCTGTACACTATAACAATAAATAATTTATTTAATATTTAATACACACAAAATATGAGTATATGACATTATTGTTACAAGCAATTGTCAATTGAATCATATTGTCTCAACAGTGTCAGTGACTTTAAAGTTTAAACCATCATGGTAATACATAATTAATATTTTATGGGTAGGTGCCACAATCACAACTTTTATCTATTTCATTTTACTATCATAGTGTGGACTGTGGACCCTGATCTAGAGTTGAGCTATATCAAATTTGCATATTACCACAATTTATTATAGTAAAATATCTAATAATTTATAATTAAGTTTGTTTATGAATATATTATATACAACAATATCGTATTTTCAAATTTTTTCTAAACAATAATATTTATAAGCAAAGGGTTTCTGACACCCCGCCCCTCTCCTTTCCCTCCCACCACATAACCTCTTTATGGGTCACATAATATTATGTAACGTGAAGATTTGTATTGAATTTCATTATACAATATTGTCAGATCAAAAAAATAGAATATAAGATAATGTCGCATGGGTAATGAGCCCTCATCAGTCACCAGACAAACCCCTCTCTTCATACCTACATTATTGATATTATTAGTATCGATAATTTTTATCAAATTATTATCTAATCGTACGTAAAATATAATATCAAGTTTCACATAAGTATAGCATATGTGCAGTGTCGTTCCATTTTCGGCACAGCTATCTATATAATATTATACGACACAAACATTCCCTCTGTATGGCTTTTCCACCCCAGGCATTTCTCACCATGCTGGTCGATTCCATCCCATCCCCGGTAGGATTAAAGGGATTAAATGTTCGAAATTTTTTTCAATGAATTTTGGATCTGACGGCGTCGTTTTTCATAACAAGTAGACGAATATTTTCGATTTAAATAACTGCAGCCGTCCAGCGAGTGACCCGCCCAGGGTCAGAGTATACTATAGTGCAGCCTAAAAATATAATTATTATTTTATACTTTTTTATTTGGTTTCGACCTTCCTACGCGTTCTATTTATTATTATTAAAAACGAATAATAATTATCAAAAAATATCCAAATGTTAAAATAATAAGCTGCGAAGGAAAAATTCCCGTTCAGCCGCTAAATGTTCAACGCATCTATGGTATAAAAATGTATACGTTAGGAGGGGAAATGACAGTCCCACATTTATAATTATTATATTATCTATTATATTTACTACCTATAGTTATGTATGTTTCTGATAAATAATTTTTTAGTTTTATTTATGTTTGAAAAAAAAATGTTATTAATTACTCTCTGGTCTAATTAATTTGATTGGGCACAGGTAATAATTACCACTGAGACTGAGTCCGGTTATTTCATTTCATTTTATATTTTTAAATTACATTATATCTCTAAAGGAGGTGTACAATAACATGAACAAAGTATTTTTTGAACCTTGAAACTTATATTGTTGTGTATTCGAGGCGTGTTTTTATCTCAAATATAAGGGTGTAAGTTTTTGAACTGTAAGTCGGACAAAAAGTAATTTTAATAAATGGCAATATTTCTTCGATACTGCTGTCAAACAGCAAGTTGAGAATCATTCTTCCATGCAGTAGGATTTGTAACCAATTAAATTCGTTTTCTATATATTGTTTGCTTTATTCTTAAAAACGCAATCAAATCATTCGTATTTTTCTCTTCTTATATATAATATATACGCACCCCCTAAAAGACCCTTTTTATAAGAAACTTTATAATTGAAAAATGTTTCTTTTTAATTGTTTTTTTTTTATTATTTTTTCAAGGCAATTGTCGGACAATCAAATCCATACGATTGAGAAAGGAGCTTTCAAACATCTCGGTCGATTGGAACGACTGTAAGTATATTACCGTCATATAAATTTATATTAATTATAGGTACATAAATAGTTTTTCTCGTCATTAATCATGCCTGAATATAATAACAATCTTTGCGAACACAATGGTCGTTAATTAAACAGAATGACCTATTAAATAAATATATATATAATATAGGTATTGTTTTTTAAGTTGAGAATATCAAGACGCTTAAGTATAAATTATATAATATTATTACTATAGTGCCGTCGTCAAGTTGAGTAGGACTGAAATTAAAATGTCAAAAGTTACTGCTCGTGTTAAATGTTTATGCATACGTAATCCAACGCATGACTAGAAATGTGTGGTAGACATCTCGACGTTTTGACAAATGAAGAAGATAATAAAAAAAAAACACATGCTTATCGAGTCAACTACCCGTGCGATTATAGAACATTAAAAATAATTTTCATAATATAGTGCTTGTTTATAGAGGTTGTATATAGCTTTGGCAACATTTCCACGACATAAAAAGTTTATTGTTTGTGGAATATGTAGATGAATGAATAAAGTTTGAAAAATACACTATTTTATTCATTTAAAATCAACACTTTACGTACCTATATGATGTTAACAGCTTCTGCACGAAACGATAATCGTGGTCACGAAGTCGATAGGTACCATGTATAACTATCAACTACCTACCCTAACTATAACTACGACTCCGTGAATAACTTAATAATATAATATTATTGTTATTAATGGGTTCGAAAAAACTGAATTATACGTAGTAGGTACTACGGTATTGTGTAGAGGTTGTAAAAAAGGATACGAGGAAAATCCTTATTGATCCCATGACTGTTGTAAAATATTGATGTTGTGGAGGCGCTGACGTATGGCCATCGGCGAGGACGATCGATAATTATTTTAAAAATAAAATCAATCGATCGCCACGAATAATTGAAATGTGAATGAAAAATTATTCACACGAACGCCGGTCGGTGTCAAGAAGTTGTTGGGAATAATATGTGTGTGGGCTGCGTGCTGGTGATTTTCACCTACGTACCTACTTGCGTCTGCTGATGACCGAACATCTAGTGAGTATAATAATAATGATATATGGGTAGGTAAACAGTAGAAACCGTTTATAATGACACCGGTTGTAGCGAAACGCCGGGTTTAGAGACCTAAAACTAAAGGGCCCCGGGGAATAACTCGTGCTATGTTTATTATGCCAAATTTTATCGTTTATTATGACGTTCGTATAATGATCATACGGATGTAATGATAAGTATTTATTTTTGGTGAATTTAGACGAATGGCATACCCATAATGACCGCGCAATATATACCTTCCACGTTAACGATGGTTTATAGCAGTATTAAATTTCAAGATAAGAAAAAATATCAAACAACCTGTAGTGTCAATTTATGTGGCTATTAATGATACAAGGTCAAAAACAAACTCTGAAAACGTAGAAACGAAAATAGTAAATTCTACAACATTTTTCTAATAAAAAACATGTTACGAACAAAATTATCAGATTTTTTTTTAAATTTATACCTAGTGAATACGCTTCATTTTTCAATGGTAGGTAGATGGACTTAAGTGATTTAAATTTTAAATAATATAATGAAGTATACTGTATTGTAAAAGGTGACTAATAACTTTTATTGAATTTCGGTTGTTATGACCATTGCTTATCGGTTAGGTATTATGACCTATTTTCCCTGGTCCCTTGGACGGCATTATAAACGATGTCAACTGTAATATAATATTATATCGATACACGTCGCCGTGGTGAAGGGGTGTGGTAGGATTTCAACAACTGTGCAATTTGTCATGAATGGACCCCGTTGATTATTTACGTCGCAATTTCCACGTCCTATTCGCCAGCAGGATCCCCGGGATTTTCTGGTATATACCGACTACCAATGATACCACACACACACATACGCACGCATCCAGTATATATAATATCATCCTCCCCCGTCAAGCCCTTATACTCGCTTATACCGCATACTAAAACCACCGACGGCTAATTAACTTATAATTCCACACGAATATAATATTTACGTATAATATTATCGTCCAATATATACACATCAGTATTCAAAACAACGATGTGTACACTACAGGACAAACGTGCCCATGAACAGTACATACACACAATACACAGTGTACAGAGTGATTCACTCAAAATCAAAATCAAGTATGATTAGGTACCTCCATTATTTCATTTGGTAATGATTTTTATTTAAATTCAGATTTTCGGAATTTTTAAATGATAATATTATACCTTATGACCAGTTTTCAAATTCCTGAGATTTTTCGTACTACTTAACGAGTATTCAATGGCTATACAAACTTCTGTTTTTCAAATGAGAACCTGCTTCCTTTTTTTACTGTAAATTATTTAGTAGATTTTTTTAAGTTTTTTTTTAATGATTTTGTTGCACCTAATTCAAAACTAAAACGAGTAGTTTTTCAGTTATTCAAATGTTGATATTAAGGATAATAGTCCTTAAAAATGGTTTTAAATAGATTTAATATCGGATCTAATTTTTATACTTGGACCATATTTATAAATTATAAATATTGATAGATATTATAATATAAATTACATACTAGTATTTTAAAATAACCATAGCCACTGTGTCTTCCAAGACCAATAGTATGGACAATGTACCTATATACTTCGTATTATTCTTAGTACATAAAGTTGAATAATTCAAATGATCGTTTAAATTTTGATTTTGATCCATACTTTTAGAAAAATTATCTGTATATTAATTAACTGTATGAAAGGAGTGTAGTCAATTTTAAAAACAAAAGTTTGTATCTTCTAAAGTAGTACAAAATATCTCTAGAATTCAAAAATATTATAGTCTATTTAAAGATTTTGAATAACTGTTTTGTTACTTGTTGATGAAGGGAAATAGGGTGAGTATGCCTGGAGAGCCACCCTGTATGCCCTGTAACTGTACAGGGTGATTATTTTGATGGTGCGCTCATCGCGTCAGCTGTCAATCTTCATATCCATCGTAAACACTGTCTTCACTTGTTATAAATAGCTAGGTAGTCAGTGTAAGTACTATAACTAGGGCTGAGATTTTAATATGAAATTGTACAATATTATGTTTTAATTTTTATACTTTTGGATTTTTGTCTGTAATCTCTACGAGCCGTAATAGGTTTAAACTACTGACAACACATTTTTCTTGCAAATGTCTGCACAATATAATTTGATGATAGAATTTGATAGCATATTGAAGACTTAATAGTTAATATTATATTAAGCTGATTTCAAAATGTGTAGATATTTAGACGAGAGAAATAGCAAGGGATATCCAGTGAACCACTCTGTATACGTAGGTACGTTGAGCAATATTAATACACATATAGGCATTATGACGTATACAAACATACATGATAACATAATATATTATGCAGCCCCTTCGATTTCTGTTAACATTATTGTT
Organism: Macrosiphum euphorbiae; assembly: GCA_949089665.1. NCBI lineage: Eukaryota > Metazoa > Arthropoda > Insecta > Hemiptera > Aphididae > Macrosiphum > Macrosiphum euphorbiae. Next base: position 31,298,628 of record CARXXK010000001.1, read on the forward strand.
GCCACGTGGTAATGCGTCAAACATCAATGTGGTCCACGAATCTATATACACTGAACCTAAAAATACGTTCAACCGTCTGAAATATTACTTTCTAACATAAATATTTGTCTGGATTTAACTAATACATTTTGTTTGTATTTTGTAGGTGCCTTCCTTAAAATATTAATTATATTTCGAGTGTCAAACAATTTAGCCGTCGCACGTTTGTGAACGCAAATTCCGATTGATTTAGGTAAAAAAAATCTTTCTACTTTTTGTCCGTGTTTTTATCTACTCAAATATTAAATTCTTTTTTTATCATTTTCAAGCGTCAAACTTTATAATATTATGTCGAAATTTAATATTTTTGACGATTAGTTGTACGTCCGTCACTTTTGTTTAAACAATTCAGCATTCTTCATTTATCATTTAAACTCATAATCATAATATTATAATGTATGATGTTATTATTTAAATGTTGAATTTTTCCTCATAAATCATATTTTCTATTTACTATTGAATCAGACCGACTTCCGTACTATGACGAGGTATACACTTGAAACCTTCCATAAAGCAGACCGAATTCACCGGGTTTTTAATATATTTTTTTACTCTTTGGTTTATTGAAATATTCTTAGTTTAAATGCGCTTACAATATTGTTTAATCTTTAATATTAACAAATTCATCATTATTATATTCCAGAATAATATCAATTTGTATCAGGTAAAGTCAACTCTTTTGAGTTGTTACTATAATATTATTATATGAGTCAAGAAAAAAAAATTTATTAACTGTACTAACTTATTCAAAGTTGCACAACACTGTCTAGGCGTCTTATCGACTGCAGAATATAAACTTAAAATTGTTCTCAAAACTATCTCACACTAATATGTTAATATTTTATATTAACATTAGTCATGCAAATTCCCAAAAATTATTGTTCAGCTTGTTCGAGATTCAAGTAGTGCATTATTAATTCATTGCATAAATAAAAATAATTTATGTTCATTTTGACAATAATTTATAATTGAGCCGACTAAATCACATTTAAATTAAATGTTTCGTCGGCGTTTAAAGCGTAATAGTTCTCTTCCAGTCCGTTTGTTTATTACATTTAATGAATCCAGCAGTTTATTTAGCATCTCTCAAAAAACATAAAGCTTCACAGAAATTGAAACCTATGCCAAAAAACTTTTTAAAACATTTCACACTAATAATATGCCAAATGTATACTTTAATTTATTAATGACGTTTTAACTCCCAAGATCACGTTTTTACAAAAACTAAATATTTTTTGTTAAGATTTTTAAAAAAAAAATGAACTGAAACTAACAATTTGGCACTGCCTGGTAAAAAGGACGTATTAATGCTCTGCCCTGAGGGTTAAAATTTATGGGCCAGTTTTTCAATTAACTTTTACACGGATATTGTTGTCACAAAAAATCTTTTATCGTAAAAACACTCTGGCCATAATACGACATCTGAAAGTACTTAATATCTCTTGTATTTTTTTAAACTTTGTGTTTAGTCGTTCTATTTGTTTTTAGAAACATTTAAAGCTTTACCAATGATTAAGAGCATTATAAAATAAATGTTTTATATGAATATTAATATAGTTTATAGTGTTTATACAATATATTATACAAAAAAAAAAAATCAGTCAAACTTTTTCATCAATTTTTCTATTTCAGACATGCTAATAGTATTACTATTAAATACAATTCATAATGAATTTGTTCATAATATTAATATGCCTTACAATCCTTAAAATACATGATAACATTGATAACAATACAAATTTTACTTCCGGCGTTCGCTTGCCGATGCTGCCGTGAAAGATGTTTTCACACTGTAAGCTGTTGGCTAATTTATGTACGACCCAAAGGCACATTAATATCGCAGGTGAGATTGCCAAAGGTCACCAAAGGCTGAGGATAATTGCGTTTTGAGCCCTTTCACCCGGTCGCCGCGCCATGCGAGCTTTCATTAAAGTCCCGTCACGGCCGTCCATTATGGGGAGCCTATCGTGACCAGGACACTTTTACCACCCACGGGCAAATTATTATTAATATACTCCGAAATTCCCGTTTAATGAAAAGGATAGTCGACGAATAGACCCGACCCCAGTCCGCCTGTAGGATAATATAATAGTTATTGGAAATATTTCTCAACAACACCACCTATAAATATATTTAATATACTCAGGCTGTGATCATCGGGCACAACACACTATAAAATATATATATATATTTATAATGGCCGCATTAAGCGTGAGGGAGTATATAATATTATATATATAGTAAATCAGGATCTTTATCACCAGCAAAACGCTTCCCCTTTTTGTTTTTCCCGAATTAATTTCCAGAGGCTTTAGACCCGAAATCGGCCACCGGTTACCGGCGAACCGAAAACAACCGGAACTACCCTCCACCAAAAATAAAAAAAATAAATTAAAATAAAATAATGCAAAGTTTAAATTAAAACAAATGAACGCTATTTTTTTAGGACTTATCACAGACCCCGCGTATATAATATATATACAGCTTACGTACACACTATTAATTTTCATTCAATAACACTTGTCGAAATTCTCGCGGTTTCGGTGTATAAAATTGAAATTAATTTCTTTTTCTCGGCCGTATATAAAAATGACGTGGATCACTATATAATATTATAGAACAGTATATTTTTAGGTGTTTTCGCTACTGCTGCAGTATAGGTACATGGTGTACGCACACAACGCCTACCTATATGCCATTGAAATGTTATCGAGTCGATAATATATTATAACGATAATAATATAGTATTATTATAATATAAGATTTCGGTATTTTACGTCACCCGCCTCGCAGTTGACATTTAAAGTTTAGGCGATAATATAATGTGGCTGTCGTTTGCAAAAGTCTTTTGTGCGGTGAGCGAGGGCGTAAACTTTATTGTTGGTTGACGGATTATTAACGGACGTATAAAGCGTGTACCACAGACGCCTTGCCAGTCCCGTGGAAAAGCTAATATATAAAATACTATAGCTGCGGGTGTATAACGAACAATAATATCATATCATTAGGTACCTGTCCCGAAAAAAGGAAAATTCGAAACTTGGTGTGGACAGAGACTTGTACTGACATAGGCCAGGGCTAATAATCGACAGCACGCCGTCACCTAAGTACCTATAATAATAGTGAGTGTGTACGGGACGATCCACTTAACGCAAGACATATACTCTAATATTACTATATATTACTATCTATATTCTAATTTATTTATTACTTCAGAAAACGTTTTTGATTTCATATTTCTAAGCAGGACGTAATTCAAAACATTTTGATCTATGAAAATCAAATTTCAGATAAGTTGTTTATTAGGTAGTAGTTATACTAGTAAGTCGTTATTTAACGTTTACATGACCGGGAGTAGTGGATCGATATTTTTACCATTTTTTATGGTTATGGATTTTAGTGTCTTAATTTTTTTTTTCAACCAAAGCATTTTAACTTTTAAGATATGGAAACGCGATACATTTATGGGGCATGGGCTTTAAGGGCAAATGGGTGATTTTTTTCTTACTCTTTTGGAAGCACTAATTTTTAATATAGAAATACTTACTTGAATATTTGATACCTAATGAATTCGTATGTTTCTAGTTCGTGTTACTTAATTGTCATTATCATAAGCGTTAATAGGGGAGGGGGATTTGGACGCTCTAGCTACCCAATAGTTTTAACAGCCTCCTCGTGTATATTCCAGACAGATATGAAAATATGTACAGATAAAAGTAGGAATAAGTATTTTAAACAACAATTTATTATTTCTGAGATGCACATTGAGAAAAATAAATTAAATCTATCTGAATATGCACGTGCGTCATTTCGTATTTTATATACGACATTGCCACCACTATAGTCTCAAAACCATAGTACCACCAAATGTCCAATTCCCGCAGCAGCCTTTTATATAGTATAATGTTGGTCGTGTGTCTTGTATATACCTATTGTAATGTGCACTATTGAGCAGTCGTTTGGTTGTATTCACCAGACACTGACCGGATGTAATATCCACGATGTTATAGTGTTGATACCCCCTTCCCCGAAATATAAATTGTTAGTACCATCTATGTATCGGCTATTCACCAGCTCGGCAGTACGCTTTTTTTCTACGGACAAAATTGCCCCCACGTGTGTGCCTGCTGCACCAGTCTCAAAGAATTCCAAATAAATAATCCAGTCAATGAATTATAAGTATAAATAATGATTAAACGTATGTAAAGGGGCACTTGTCAATTTTTTTTAGTTTTCAGTAGATAGAGGAACGTTCTAGGATTATAATTTTTCAGTTAATTTAAAATGTTTTTTTACTTACGTTTATCTTATCTATGTGTGTGTATAATAGATATTGCATTAAGCAGCTCCTGCCTCCTATAATATTATGTAGGTACATATTATAAGACAAAAGCATTTAAAATATATAAACAAAGAAATTACGTACCTACTAATAATATAATAAAATAAATAACGTGTGCTATTTTGCGTAAAAATAAATCAATAATTTTTAGTTTTTGAGTGACTGAGTTATGAGTTGTGACCAAACAAATTTCTTAAAAAACTACGATAACAAACATCGTGCGACGACGATAATGCAACCATTCGATCGGACGTAAAATTTCACACAAAACGAACGTATAAAAAATAATGCGACATTTGACTTGCACCCCTTTTAGTAAAAACCGTCCAATTATCCATACCAAAACGCCTGTGCCTACCTATAAATATACCGACAATTAGTGACATGTGTAATGTTGTTATGTAAATTATATTATGTTCAATACTCTGCGTTTGTCACGAGGTGTTCGTTTATATAGTGCTCTCGACAATAATGTTATTATTATTATTATTATTATCATTGTATTCGAACTGTCCGCGGGGGGATGAGATCGTGCTGCAGCAATAATAATGTATCGTTGTCCGGCGATAGGTACACTATACTTTACACCGTGTGCTATATTATGGTTCTTATCGGAAATGCCGAGGCCGTTTTGCGTTTATGGAAACGAAATGTCCATATATTATTATGTAGGTATAGGTGCTATAGTATTTTTTATTCGTTCGCCACCACACCGGAATCATTATCCATAATAAATATCGTAAATCATTTTTTACGCGTGCAGTACCCCCGCACTATAACCTTTAACTGCGTATTTTCCTCAACTACAAAATAATAAAATAACAATTTCATGTATATAGTATAGCTAACATATTATCATTGTACTTTGTTGAGACCATTATAGAGGCATTCGTCCTAAATACCTACAGAGGTATTTTCGAAAATATAAATACCATAATATCACATATTCATTTCCATACTTAAAAACGTATTAAAACGCTGTCTCGTGTACGAATTTCAATTCGATTTTGTTATTATTAATTAGATTTCTTCTTAGAATTTTTACTGAATGTTTCGGTTTTATCGTTTAACTAATACCTACCAACTGTGAATACGATTTTAATTATAATAAGAGTAGCACTAAACACGAAAACAGCCATATACGTTTATAAAAAACATTCTAAGACTAAGGTCACATATTATATAGAAGATTAACAATAATACTAAAAAGAAAAAACGCTTTTTAAGAGGGTGTTGAACGAATGCCAAAACAAATGAGAAATGAAACACCCGGTTAACGTATGGTAAAACGTTTTTAAAAAAAAATATCTGTCATTTAGAATATTGTGGGTTTTTCGTATAATAAAACAGAAAGAAACAAACGTTACATTTAATAGGTTGTCTGTGATTGGTTATTTTAGACCCGAACTTCTTTTGGTTACATCAACACAAACTATTTAAACACGCATTTCCCTGATGTGATAAATTTTATCAAATTCGATATCTATGGAATGTCGGTAGACTTCCTAAAAAGAAATATTATATTATTCATCTTAAAATAAAAAAACTCTTGATTTGATGATATGCTATATTGTTGCTTTTTTTTTCGTGGTTGTTTTTTTACGTTTGTGCAATTAAACAATTTCGATCTGATATCATTGTTAATGTGAGTGCTATTTTTTTTATATATATATATTTTCGGTGGCTATTGTAACGCATATCGCGATATATTTCTCTCTCTGGACCGCAATTAATAATACAAAAAAAAAATACGTTCTTTTTTTTTTTTACCCCGGACCCACGACAGAGCCGTCCACCAGATAACGGTAAAATATATGCTCTTGTAAAAAATCGTCTTTCGAGAGCTATTTTAAGTGCAAAAGTTCGCTTTGAACACAAAGCAAATGTGGAGAAGGGGGATAAAGGAATTAGTTTTAATTAAAACGCCCAGCGAAAAGAAAAACGATTTTCCGCCAGGTAATTAATTTTTAATCAGTTCGGGAAAACTTTTATATTTTAATAGCTTTTCTAACTGTTTTGTAACCGGACGAGGTGGTTAAATTTAACTCGTACATAGGTATCGCTAATAGATTCAATGCAGTAATTAAATGAAAAAAACATATTTAAGTTGCCTATACTTTACTTCAAAGAAACACGATACGACGTATAAAACCATAGTAAATCGATATAATATTATCTCAATACCTAATACAATATTATTTACACTCGTTTATTTTGGTTATATTACACGAATCTTGTGTTTCATGCAATTTTAATATAATCAATTCCCACGTGTTCATTAGACCCGACTGAAAGGATGTACAACGAACCCGCGAACAGATAAATAAAATATTTTGTTCGAACTAAGTATAATATATTATAATTAATGAAATATCTTATTTTGGTCGGTTCCTTGGAAAATATTGATAAAGTAGTGATTGCTGACACCGGTGTTTTATACAATATTCTATATTATACAGCTGCACTCCACCGCTGCTGTATAATATAACACTATTATCCATTAACAACTAATGCAATCCATTAATTTACTTATTATATACATAAATACTCTCAGATAAGTATACTATACGCGTCGTATTCTCTTAATTTAAATTCATATTTTTTATTACGATAAAAAAATATACTATTACTTTAGGTACTATATAATAGCAAATTAAAGTGTTGAGCTTACAGTAAAAAAATAAGAATTTTTTATTTTATCAAGAGAGAAATTTAAAACTATCCATTTTATATTATATTATTTGCGCTGACAATTGAATTTGGAGAAAATACTAAAATAGTATGAAAAAATATACTAAAACTGTTATCGTCTGCGAAGAATATTGTGTCTTATATACATTTACCGATATAATACATCCACCGTATATATGACCTATGAAAAGCTATACGTATATATTCAGTTTTGTTTTTATTTTTTTGAAAAATGAATACACAAAGTGGAAGAGAATGGTATTTGAAATTGAAGATATGATAAACCTGCACTGTGCTATAAATCATGTTCACGAGACATTGGGTCCATTTGTCTTAAGAACCGATGATTTTTCGGCGTGAAATGTCGAGGGAAATTTAAACTAATTCCACATTTTATTCACTCTTTCTCTCTCTCCCTCCTCTCTTTTTATTTTTTTGGTTATTTTTATTTAACGCGGGGGCGATAAATTTCTTTACAGAACTACAGTCGCTTTCAATATTGCTAACCCCGACTAAGGAGATCTGTCGGATTTAAGTTGATGTAGTTATGTTAGACCAAAAACTTTACTGATAACGTCTGTTTCAAACTTTCACCGGTATCGAAGTTTCCTGCCAAGGTTTCTGGTTTGCAAACAGTTTTCGGAAAAGCTTATTATTTCTCATTTTAGGACCAACTTAAAGGATCCGTCGAAGTGTACAATGCGCTAACTTAATCCCCCCTCCTGCAGCTGACCCCTCAAAGATGTGCACTAATTGCTAATCAACCATGGTGGTCCTGAGACACCTCGTTAATCCAAAAGAATCCTTTTTTAATAAGAACAATAACAACTACACCAATAATAACGTCCCCTATTTTTCGGTAGATATAATATAATTAATTGTAAAAGATTTTATATATTTTTTCGGTCGTTCGTTTTTATTGACCTCGAGCAAATTGAATGTTTGACCAGGTGTTGTCGCAATGCGGGTTAGCACAATAATATATAGAGCTGTGCCACCACAGATAATCCTCTTAGTGTCTCTTATTATTGCCACCCTCTCTAAGGTTTTATGGATGAAGAAGCCGTAAAAACCGCGGGTAATTGGCTGTTTGACCGCAGATGTTCTGCTGTTGATTATATCCAATGCGCTCTACGAGTCTGAATTGTGTTTAATAGAATGGATTGAGTCGAAAAAAGTCGCAACACTTGTTGTTTACACGACATTCGGTGTGATATAGGTACCTAACAGATATTGGAAATCTGCAGAGCAACACCCTGTCATGAATAATCATTTATTGTTGCCATTTAAAGCGCTTTGCTCGACCAAAGAAATTTACCCAAACTGTTGTCACAATACATACACACTCGTCCAATGTAAGATTAATGTTATTTTCACTTCCAGTTAAAACGTACACTCCAAATTTAATAAAGTCTTGAGTCACAATACGGAATATACGCCTGTTTTTTTCAATTCGTTTTGATTTTATGTTACGTATAATGTATACGGTTTGAAACTCTCATACCCTATCGTAGTTCTGGAAAGGTTTCATCAAAAACAAAATAAAAAGTATATCCAATTATTAATAATGTATAATATAATAAATGTTTGAAAATTTAAAAGAATAATTTATTTTTTAACAAATGTTTTTCAAGAAAAAATATCTATATGTTTATTGCGAATTAATAATATAATAATAATAATAATAATAATAATGTTTATTTGCAAAAAAATTGTCTTTTTGTACATAGATAACATAACCTATTAAGTATAGTATACAAATAAAATAATATAAAGAATTAAAATAAGTAAGAGTTTGTAAAAATTAATTGATGATTAATAGTTTTAATACAGTCCTTATATTATTCCAAATGCAATTATATTCTGTCATCATTATAGTCAATTACGGTTATTAATAATTACAATAAATGCAAAATATATTCTATTTTTATTCTAAATTATAGGTGAATAAGAATTGATTTATTATGTAAAATAGTATTACTTTTTAGCTAACCATTTAATGCTCGCTCCTTGCGGGTGAAATCTGGTCGTAAATAGCAATACATTTTAATGTGTCATAAACTCATAACTTTTATAACCAATGCACTTAGTAATATAGTTTTTAGTATAATTATACAATTCCGAACCATATATACAACTCTAAGTTGATGTATGTAAGCACTAAAAAAAATAAATAATAATAATAATGGCAAATAAAATATATTATATTTGTTGAGACGCTTAGTCGATAAACAAAAATAAAAAAACGAAAAAACTAAAAAACAAAAGACCATTTGTTTTACTCTGCGCGAGGAGCTGTCTGCGATGAGAGGACCCTACCCCACTCGAAAAACATGATGTAAGAATAGAACCTTTTCGGTTAGAGTTGCCATCGGATATAAAGTATATTACTCCTATAATCTGTAAAGAAACGGTTATATAGTCGTGAATAATTCCGAACTCGGCGCTTAAGTAATACCCCTGTACATTATCTCGAAACCCTTAACCCGAAGACCGATTTGATTGCATCGCGAACACGGGTAATCACTTCCCTATAAACGTGCTCCCCCACGCATACGTATATAAAAACAAAGAAACGCTTTCAATTGGATTAAACCCAGTTTAATGTGCCATGTCCTTAAGGACGTCGGCGTGGGCTATCATCGACCGAATTCGTATTTGGACGATGACTCATTAAGGGTTAACTAATATTCTATTTTTCCAATTTGCAACACAAAGAACAATTAAATTTGTTACTAAATATTTATATTATCGTATGGACATATAGTTACAAAACAAAAAAAATACTCATATTTTGTAAAAATATTATTGCTTACAAGTTACAACCAATGAATACGTTTAATTTATTATTAACCCATTTCATTTAAGTCAACCACTAGTATAATATGATATAGGATACTATGAATAAATTTATTCGAAATATAATGGATTCATCATCTTAAAATATTTCAATATTCATATTTTAATGTATCTATATATATTATATACGTATAATTAATTCTGAATTATACAAAACTTTTAAATTCTAGGTTTTACTGTTTGAAATTCACAAATTCTACTCAATATTAAATATATAGTACCATAATTACCATAATTATTTACAGAAATATTATAAGATGCTTAATGAATTGTAGTTTAAATTAAATTCCGTTCTCGTGCCATTAGATATTTTTACATTTTTCCCATCAATTTGAAATAATTAATTTTATGGTAGATATATTTTGTTGTAATGCCATGGCATGCTATTTCCTCGTAATAAATAATTGAGTAAATACCTATATTTAGTGTATATTAATATAATATTTACTTTTTGTATTAACCTAACAAAAACAAAAGCATTACCTAGTGTATGGTATAATATACACATTAAAAACGATTAAAAACGCAATTAAACCATTTCAATTAATTTTTAATACTCTCTCAGTCCTATTCAATTGCTTTTATTTAAACGACTTTGACGAAAAAGTATTTTCAATTTATTAAAAATAACTTTCCAACCGAACGAAATGCATAATTCATAAAGTCCTTTGGTGCGTTCTTGTTTGAACAATCTTGAAACAAGTTAAGTTGTCAAGTTTGAAAAAAAAAAATGGCACGCAAGTATATATATACCTCTATACCTATACCATAATACATTAATACCTACACTAATGGATATAAATTACACTATACGCATTCCGACCCTGTTGAGCACTCGCAAAAATAATACTAAAACGATTTAACTGTGTGTACGTGCGCGCGTCGTTTTTTTAATTACGAGAAAGTCAAATAATATTATGATGAAAAAAAATTAAAAATAATAATAATCATAAAAAAAAAGGCGTGTTGAAACACGCGTGCATAACTTTGCGGGACAACAAAGAGGGACGCCCATTACATACATATATAGTTGTCTTGGTCGGCGAGTACTAAAAGCGGCGGCGGCGGCGTCGGTACATTGCAATTTATGCGACCAGCTTCATATTATAGGTACTATAGGCAGGTACACGACTCGGACATAATATATTATTTCGTTCGTTTCGAGTCGCACCGACTCGATGATTTCGCGCATTGCCGATGACCTTGAGATCGTATCCGAACAACTTTTGCATTAATTCAAACGCACTACGACGTTCTACAATAAGAAGTCTGCACTGATCGAAGAGTCACTCTGGTCTCGGAGCGCGTGGGACTGCCGTTTGTCCGTCTTCCTTGTCGCCGGTTTGACTCGGCATTTTCGCGCCCCTTTTTCATTTTCCGTTACGTTCGTCGTGTACGTATATATTATATAGATAAACGATAGTCATTTAGGTACTTGACGATAGTTATTTCCATCACACGTGATCGAATCTTATATTATAATATCTTATTGATATCTAGTATAATAATTATTATTATTATCAAAAGCGGCTTCAACGATTCTATTCAAAATCCGATTTTAAGAATGTTTAAACTCTTGAGATTGTTTTATACTCTAAAGAAATGTCCAGTGGAGATCTGTTTTTCAAATGAAAACCTCCCTTTAATACTGTAAATTATTTAACAGATAATTTTTCTGAACATTTTGACGTATCAAAATCAAAATTCAAACGAACAGTTTTTGAGTTAGGTGTAGGTCCATAACGATGGATTCGGAAGATATGAAGGCTAAGGTGATTTTAAAATTGTAATAATTAATATTAATGTCTATCAACATTTTTAGTTTGTAAAAATGGTCTAAATATTTTAGTATTAACTAGATCCTATTTTGAATTTTTTGTCAATGTCATGAACTGTTACCTTGGTATAAAGTATAAACATTTATATCTGAAAAATAAATCGTTCGAATATTGAATTAGGTATAATAGAGTATTACCTATAATTTGTAAAAGAGGGGGTTCTTATTATTTAAAAACAATAGTTTGAATTGTCACGGGCCATTCCTTATGTAGTACAAAAAATAGGTTTAGGTACCTATTAAAATATTTTGAAATTCCGAAAATCAGAGTTTGAATAAATTAATTTTAAAGGAAACAATGGGGATGACCATGGTCAGTGGATCACCCTGTACACCCAAATATTACATAGTTAGCAGTGCAGAGGCGATGGAGTGCGGGCGCGTGTTCAAATTTTCGGTGGAAAAAAAAATTAGATTGCCCGCTTGGCCGTGCGCTGTATAATAATAAACTCGTCGGGGTCAATGATGTTTTATTAGTATTCTGTGAGGGGAGGGGAAAATAACCACTAAAATCTGACGGGCCGGTGATTAATAGAGGTATATAATATACACACTGCCACCGCCGCCGTCCGCTGTTGTTTTTGCAAAAGTGCCGGACCGCCGCCCCGTACCCGCCACCACCCACCTCACTAGCACCCACAACCCGCGAGCACCCTGCTGTGGATGAGTTTGCATATAGTATGCGTTTTATGTCGCCGTCGTTGCAGCATTATAATATGGTCGCCACACGCAATACGTTAACATATAATATAATATACGCGGCGGCGTACATTGTATAATAATAATAGTAATAATAAAATGTACGTAAAAAAATATGACTTTGGCAATTGGTCAACGTCAACCGCGTGCAGCCGATATATTATAATATTATTATATTTACATTAACCGCCGGTGAAACCGTTCGCGTCATGTTTGAGGCGATGATATATTATTATTATGTACGATGGGCAATAATAATTATCATAAAATTTGGGACCGAGTGCGCTCGTGACACCAGCGGCAGCGTGATATTGAACGCTGCAAATTTTTGTGGTCTACCAGGCACAGACGTTCATGTAGAGAGTTTCAAAACGTTGGTTGCCTTACATCTTAGTTACTGCTCATTTTTTATAATATCAATTTTTAGAATGTCCATCAACAGTGATTTCCTGCAAGAAAGTGACACTCACAAGTCACTTCTTGCATTTAAGCCTGTGAATAATAATTTGCATAGACCACAGTGGCGCCGAAGCCATTTTTCTAGATTTACCAGATTTGAATTCTGCTATGACAATTGATATAAATTGACAACCAACCATCCCAACCATCCCTTCTTTAGGAATAAACTACAATCATCAAACCCTCTCCCCTCAAATAATAGAAATCTATATGCTATGACATCTGTCTTGTTTTTTTTTTCCATTTAAAAGTCCAGTTTAAGGTTTATCAATATTTGTATCTGTCTATAGTTGAATTTTGGGCTGCATAGGCCCAAATAATAACTAGACTGTATTGATGATTACTTAAATTTTAGGGGAGGGGTCTAAGCTACAATCTGTCTCCACCTATGTCTATGGAACACAATAGTATTGTATATAACCTCCTAAATATGTTTAGGCGGGGGTTCAAAATGGTTATCGTGGCACTGATATTTACTGCACCATTTCACTCTCTCGCTCTCTGCCACTCACTCTTCGTGCCAGCGCATTATCATGATCGGGATAAGAAATATCGTAATAACAATAATAGTATAGTAATAACGTAAACGTAAAAGACTCGGGCCCCGATATGATAAAACGACCGACGCGACGGTGATAGATTCTTTTACCTACCGGGGCGGGTACATTATTCATAAGCGCCGGTGACGCGAGATTATAATCAGAAAAGAAAATGTCGTGTTATTATTATTTCGCGCACACCGTAGGTATACCATTTTATAGTAATATATTTATATATACACCTGTGCATGTACGCATATTATAATATAATAACGTGTTGTTGGTTTTTTGTTTTCAGACGATTAAACGGCAACGAGCTCAGCGAAGTGCCCGATTTGGTGTTCTACAACAACCTGCAGCTTTCTAGACTGTAAGTATTTCGTCATTTCTATAGTATATTATATTATACATAAAGTACAGCCGCGTATACCTCTGCGTGTACCTCTATGAATAGTGAGTGGTGGAGCTATACAGGGTTTATAAAATAATAAAATCAACAGAGTACACGACCGTATACAATATACACTTTTATAACAGACGTGCATATTTCGACGTCGGCAAACATATGATTTAAGTTCACCCATACACATACAAAATATATATTATATTTAGGTAATATACTTATGTATAATAACATATATGTACGCGCTATATTTCCATAATATACGAACCGTATGAATAAGTATATTATATTATTATTATTAAAAATTCGTCGTGCGTATATAATATATTTTAGCTTGTACTATATAGCAGTAGTTGGTGTGCGTGACAAAGAAATCGATAAAAAATAATGTTATGGTCCAATATAATCCGGCCGAATTCGGGCCTGCACATACGAATACAAATAAATAACTACTTAACATTTTGGAATTTTCCGGGCCGGAAAAGTTTTTTCGTTCGCGTACATACACACGACGATGCGATCGTATCCTCGTGTACAAGGACAGACGAGCCCACGACGGCTGCAGTCTCCGAAATGTTTTCAGTCTCGGCGGCACCGATGTCAAATTATTCGCAAAAGGGGTCGATATTGACGTACGGGAAATTCCTCGGCGACCGCTGATTATTCACGGGCCCCGGACTCCGTTATTGATATTCCATCCGTGAAATTGGATTATACGTGTTTCCCCCCGCCGGCCTTTGTTCGCTGATTAATTACCCACGGGCAGGGAATCGTCTTCTTCGCCCTCCCCCACCCCAATTGCTCATCCTCGTAATCACCCTCCACCTCCTGCTACTACTACTATACGTCGTCCAGCCTCCCTCAAGCTCTTTTTTGGTTTACGCTTGCTACTATATACGTATAACGGGCCGTCCGTCGAGGCTGCACTGTCCCCCCAACCAACCAGCAACCCGGATGCAGCGATCAAAGTGTAAAGATCATAATCTGTCGATTTAAATGCAATCGGGTTCTTTTGATGCACGAGAATAAAAATGCTCTTTTCGTCCGACGGGCGACGGTATTAAATATGAATGATTCACATCAAAAGCATGTGGTTTGAATGAAAAGGAAAACATTTTTAAAAAACATTCATTGGACGAAACTCGTTAAAAAGTGCATAACTCACAAAAACAAATTGTTTAATGTTCTGTTTTATTAAACAATTTCAATATAAACTCGTACGATGAGTTTTTTTTTATACGCACTATAAAAACGAAGAGTAAAAAAACTTCATAGGCACGTACATTATGTACACACTTTTAGTTGGTCATGAGCACTTTTATGTTTTTTATATACTCGTTTTATGTGTTCTATCGATACTTTTCAACACATAGTTTGTAAACTGATTTCCGCGTTTTGACTTTATGAAATAATAATTTGAATAAACAACAACAACATCAACAACAAAAGTTACGAAACTGTTTTTTAGATACTTTTTAGGACCCCCTAATGAATAAACGTGTCAAATTATTAGTTTTTATGCCTATCGTTTTATGTTGTTATTTTTTATTATTATTTTATAATAAAAAAATAAAAACTGGCACTAACATTATGGGCTTTGTACGAAAATATACGCCTGGCAAATACAATCCGTCTGAAATAACAACTTAATTTATTATTTACTCCGGTTCGCCGTGTTTATTATGGTTTTGATTTTGAATGCGGATGACATGTTAATTTAATCGAACGGTAAACAATCGACATGGCCGTATAATTATGCCGGAACGCCGAAATAAGAAAACTTTATCACTAACTCGACGACGGCCGTCACGTCAAAAGCGCCACAGGTTATTTCGAAACGCAAAAGTTTGCTCTCGCAATTCGCTGCGTTCAAATTTCGCAGTTCTCAACAACTATAAACGAACGTTGTGTTTGTGTGTGCGTGAGTGCGTGTGTGTCTCTCTATTTCTCGTCCCCTCCTCTCTCGGGATGAATTCGATCGAGAAGTGCGTCTAAGAAACGTGTCCGCTTCCCTCTCGCGGCGTTCAAACGGTGGCGGCACATAAAAAGAAGTGTTGACACTAACTTATTCTCCCCTCGATTTGGTACAAAGTACTCGGAAACCCCGGCAACACCCCGGGCAAGCCCCGAATAAACCCAATTTGCTACTGAATCTCACAAATCGCCCGTTTCGAATTCCGCGACTAGCATATAATATATACATTTTACCTCTATATGCGTATAAACTAATTACGCGCACATTATGGTAATGCGACAATAAGGAGGAACACGGAAAAAACCTGTTTCCGTCTTTGTAGAATTGAATTCAGCGGGCATAGAAGTCGCGTCGCAAGTACCGTGATGATGACTGACGTCCGAATTTCCAAGCGAAAGTTTCGACGTTTTTTAAAAGATATCATATTAATATATAAATAATAATTGAGCGTAATGGTACGTGTATACAACGATATAGGACTTTAATACAATATTATATTAAACCGTATTGGGTGCAAACAAATACAGTACAGTGCTAGGGGTGGCCAAACTTTTTTTGATTAAGATTTACTGAGATTATAATTTTCCTTTGAGGATCGACTTTTTTTTTATTTTTAAGTCTTTATCACTAATATTAATAATAAACGTAGGTACAATAATACAATTCAAGTGTATTATAGTTAGGTAGGTATCTAAAGATGAGCGTTTCACATTAAACTTCTAAATAATTTCAAAATAAATAATTAACATTGGCGTAGAAGCGTGTCAATGCATGTCGTTGGCCAGTTAATTATAAACTGTGGAATGTTCACTAACAACTGCTAAACGAAGACGCTGCTGCAGTTCTAAATTATCATCAGAAAATGCGTATGGCTTGGTATTCAGTTTAAATTGGGGCTTCCATGTGAGAAAATGCCATTTCACATAAACCGGTTAATCCGAAATATGCATGATATTATGCAACTATAACTGTGTCTACCAAATTCATAATAATAAGGTCCGGATAAAAGGGTAGGATCTACTTTGAAATCGTCCTAGATCGACCCGCCGACCGCGATCGACCGTTTGGCCACCCCTGCCAGTATACTTGTACACGAGTTGCACGCTACTATACTTGCGCACAATTAAGCGGATATTAACAATAATGACCGATGAGGTCGGAAGCTATATTTTGGGACCATTATAATATTATAGCTGGAACTTACTAAATGAATCGGAGGATAAAAATCCACGGGTTTGTGTTCGCACAATAGGACAATTGGTGTATACTGTATAGCTCTTTTTGAATGCAGCAGGTATAATGTGTATACATACACAATGGACATTGGCACAACAGTATTTGTTGAGGTAATTCAAATCATTCTCACAGTGTTTTCCGAACATTTGTTTGACAATGATTTCATTGTATTCTTATTGGACTGACAATATTATATTATAATAATATCCTTTTTCGAGTTTTCTTAACTCGGAGGTATAGTTCATTCGATACTAATTAATAGATAATATAATATAGTAGAACTATAATGATGTGTTATTTATTTTTTTGGGAATAAAAAATGAGATAACACATCATTATTATTTTTAAAAAACTTAGCATAATGTTAATATCTCAATAATAATATAATATAAATAATAAATAATGATTAGTTCAAAAGTTTTGATATTTATTTCTGAGTTTTGTGTACATAATTAAATTTCTTCCCCCAAACCCCAAAAAAGATTGTGTATAGTTCCATAACATGATATTTGATATATATTATTTTATTCAAAGTATTATTATTTTAACTCGCACTCAACATTTATTAAAACCATTTAACATGTTTTTCTTATTATTTAAATAAAAAAAAAAAAAAACAAAAATAGCACAAACTTTTCCGTCAGCGTGTATATAAATTAGATTTTAATAAATGTTCCAATTTTATTTTAAAACAATAAAAAAAGAATGTTATATTAATTTAATAAAACAGTTTATTATTAAAAAAAAATGAAATATTTCTTAAATGATTTATGTACATCGTATAATTAATGTGAATTAAATTTAAATCACCCGTATACAAATTTAAAGACAAAATGTATGCCAAATGTATTAAGTAAAGTAATTTTTGAGGCAGAGACATTTCATCTAGGTATTCCAAATAATGTTCTTAAATCTTTTATTAAAATATAATACGATTACTTGACTAACATTTTTGAAGAATTATAATTAATAACCAACGAGAGTTTCTCATGCATTTCTCACGGAGTTAGGTTTTATGTTACAATATAGTATTTATTTCAGTGTCGTGCGGATTAGTACAACGAGACGAATCGTTATTGGTTAGTAATATAAAATGACGTGTTTACTTCCATCCTGCATAGTACATAATATTAGAACATACGTCGGGGGCCATTTTTTGGTGCCGTTCGTTTATCATCTCATAAAGAGTTTAATACGTTTTAAATTGACGACTGTGTGGTGTTAAAATACTAATTCGTCAACCGATTGGTTATAGCAGCCATCTATTATATATATATATATATTTACATTGTACATTGTACATATTATATTTATATTATTCAGTGTGGCTTACGAATTACGAACAAGACACGTGGCTTTATAAATAATATATATCATGCGTGGGCATATGCATATGGTAGCAGGCAGCTGGACAGAATGCTCAAAATATTCAATTGAAGGGAAAAAAAATAGAGGAGAATTTAAAGGTCGTAACCGTGCAGTGCGTCTAGACCCTAAAGCGAGAGAAGCTGTGAATGCGAAATACGTACAGTGCAATCAAAACGAAATTTTCGTCTGCCGCCCGACGACGACGATAAGGACGAGAAAAAAAGGGTTTTTATTTTACGTGACCGGATTAAAACCTATTTGCGTGGACAATGGCCCGTCATTCTTATCACGTAACGCCTTTTGTAAATGGCGTCTTAAATGGACCCACAGACGGATTAATTTCCTACGAAAACCGCAGTGTGTCTGGGGAAATAATTTCGTTGAGTAAAGGAGTTTTCAGCTTAACAGACATATATAAATATATATATATATATATATATAGGTATATTATATTACATGCATGACATATTATGTGTTTGGAGCTTAAGCGGCTCTTCAAGTCGCCGTGTTCAGGCTGTTCAACACTATAAGTACGTTGGTGAAACAATTTTTCTAATTAATTTCCAGTTTCAACAACATAATATTATAGGTACCATCAAAATAAAAGCTTTAACTATTATATTATACTGTTAATTTATAAATACGAAGACAATTGAAAGTATTTAGGAATATAATATTTTTAGAATTTATTTAATTATTACTACTTGAAGTCACGAATACATTCAAATTATGGTACGTATTTATACTTTATTTAATGATAAAAAAATAATTATCAAAAATATAATATACAATGTTACGGCCAAGAAACATGAAAAGTAGTAGACATTAGAGATAATGTTTCTTTTTTTTTGGTAATTAAAATTTCTCATTTCCTCGACTAGAATATATTTTATAATTTACATAAATAATATAATGTATTTACATTGATTTTAATTAAACCTGTCTTGCAAACTTTCTTCGCCAAATAAATAAAAAGTTATGTCAAGTCAAAAGTGCAAAATGAACCAATTGTATAAATCACTTGAGCACCGTACAAATTCTGTCTTAGTACGTTGTGTTCAATTAATTAAATTTTTCAATCATGCAGATTGACGTGTACGAATAATAATAACAAAGACCGATTACGGAAGAAATTCATCGGAAGCTGTTAATTAGCAGATAACCAGTTCATAAGTTTGATAAAGGGTTCATTTTTCATTATTTAAACGAGCTGTGCGGTGTAAGGGTTAATTAATGTTTTGAATTAAACAAAATTTCTACAAAGGAAGACCATTCCATTAGAGATGTTGTCAACGAAAGGGGAGAGAAGTCGCTGTCGAGCCTGTCATCGGCAATACTGCAAGTCGACACGAAATCCAGTCTATTCACCGTCTTATCAAACCCATCAAAAGCCAAAGGTCTGCACGTAAAAATATGATATTAAAAAAATTCATCAACCGAACATTTTTCACATTAATATACCAACAACTTCATAATTCATAGTAAATATAAATTAAATTATGAATATTTTTTCATTGGAACATGCAAATTCACTCTATTGTGTATTATCGATTCAAAATAGTGATGGTTTTTAATGAGATGGTTTTCGAATCATGAAATATTCTTTGGGGATGTGCGTGGGAAAACATTAAACGGGTTACCAGGTGGTCGTGAGGGGGATTTCGGGATGTGCAAAAAAAAAAAAATCGAAACATAAAATATTAATGGATCGAAAGCTTTTTGTTCCTGCATCACACGACCGATGTGTATAGGGGGAAATTGTTTCTTACTCGACAATGTACCCAGACCAAAGTATTGAATAAATAGAATAAAATAAACGAATGTCGTGTCATGAAAGCTTGATAATAATATTGTGGTAATAAGTTATTATAATTGACTAAAATGTTGGTATTTTTTTTTTTTTGCTTATTTTAATAACTATAATAAGTAATAACCGTACGATACGATCGAGTTCTAAAATTATTTTTTTAACACCTATCATTATAAAATAATATATTATATTACACAACTAATGATTGTATCGATTTAATATATTTCATATTTGAGTTACCTAACATACTCAACGACTATGTTGTATCTCACTTTTAGTTATTATTTTTAACTTGAAATTTAATAAAAAAAAATAAAAATATTATTGTATCTAATATAATATTATCTATAAAAATATTATACGAGATATTTTCAAAACTATATATTTTAATATGATAAATGTTGAAACTTTAAATGATATATTTATTAAAAAAAAAAGTTAAGACAAATATTGAAATATACATTACACAGTGTATTTTGTGTTAAATTCACAATAATATTTTCGTACAAAACCTTTCTATAAGTAACTAAGTACTTTAAAATTTCAAATATGACATAATTTACGTATCACCCACTCCATTTAAAATAACTGTGGAGAACACTTAAGAAGCACTTGCCCATATTCCATAATTCCATATCGTACCCGAAAACGTATTTTACACGACGCCTTACTGTGAAACTAACCACTTCTTCGCCCTCTCTAATTTCTATACAATATATTATAATTACATAACTACTTTCATAATTTTATAATATATTTCGATGTTTATTACCCAAACATGAATTGCTATTTGAAGAAAAGACATATTTTATGTATCCGATACACGTTATTATTTTACTGCTGTCACAATTGAAATATATTGATTTCGTTTCAATTTGTATTGATACAATAGCAATATGATGCAGTATTAGTCATCCAGTACAAAATATAACTGAAACACAAAATAAAATGTTTTGTATATATTTTGTATAGTGGTGCGCACAACGTCAAATGATTACGGTTCCCGCTATAACACAATGCGCACCATGACTTACCTAGTTTGTATATTTTTTCCCTTTTACCGTAGTCTATCGCCCATTCCGCCTATCTGCAGTAGTAGTTTTATATATTTTAGGTATTGCACTAGTATAATTTTTTACTTTTATTGAGTTCCTCGTCAAAGCACCGCGTTCGAAGCCCGCACCTCTGCCGTTTCCGTTGCCGTTTGTATTCCCCGAGAACCCTATCCTCCATCATACGTATCCACACCGTCGCTCTTTTGGGGTGTGAATGATTGCCTCCGTGTACACACAATCAAGAAACTGTTGATTCCAGCGCAGTGTATAGCACCCCTCCGGGGGATCAGATATGTATAATGTACTCTCGTCTTGATTATGCTCGTCGGGCGCTTTCCAATTTCCCAATGAGTCATACGGGCGAAAGTGTTTCCGGAAAATTGATACACACGCGAACCCCATAGCGCCCGGAGGGTGAGAAGGAGAGGGACCCTGTGCGATGATCCACGGGTGGGGATACAAGACCAATAATAATAGTGCTGGGCAATGGTCCGGAATTTCCATACAAAAGTACTATAATATGTGTATATATACATACCGTCGGGGTGTGACGGATAGGATTGTCGTCATCTGCACCGTGCGTGTAACACCAGGAACCACCCCGACTGCTGGGGAGTTTAAACAGTCGTGTTCATCTGATAAAAAGGTATTTTGATAATTTATGTTGCGAGCATAAAATGCGACGACAAGCTCGACGAAACACATACATAAATATTATATACATACACGATACACCTCGTACATGATATTATATTTTTTAAACGGACGGTTCGAAATGTTTTTAATGTTATAATATTACGAAGTCTCTGTCCATGCACCTTGGCTTGTTAAACCCCCTGGAAGCTTCACCCCCCTTAAATCTTATATTTTAAAATATTTAAAAATCTGTTTATCGATATTTTTATATTTTTTCTTTTTCCATCTCGTTGGCTTAAGTTTTTCATAATTAATTTTGACGCTCAGTTTTTGTCGTAGCTTTTTTCTTCGTCAAATAATTTAGGCCCATCTTTCCAACAATATTGTGCTGTATGATGTATTATATAAAATATGTGAAAGAATAAAAATTATTGGATGATATAATTACTATTAATTGTTTTATAATAATATGTGGATGAAAACAATATACAAGACTTTTTTAAATAATAGAAACAGATAGACCAAATTTAAAAATATTAACATAACTAACAAAATAAGTATTATAATATATATGCTCAGTACGAAAACAAATCGTATTGAAACAATCCAACCGCGCTTTAGATTTGGAATATTATAATGTAATTTTATTATTCCATCGGTTTTTCGTTTATACGATGAGACGCATTTCAACGCTGTGCGCTGTATTTTGTTGACGTGTATTTTTCTTTTATAATATATAATATGAACCATACCTATCGATACGTTATTATCGAGGACATTGTCGATAATGTTGGACGAGTTGATTGGCTATATTATTATTATAAAAGAACGCGTTTTTTAAATTGGTCTCGGAATTCGAAAAACGTAGGTTCACATTTAATTGGCACCTACAACGGCTGTCGGTCTCGTAATAAACGCGCGTGTGTTATCGTACGTTACTTTATACGACGTGGCCATACACGAGGGTCAAGGGTGGTTGTCGGGGGGGGGGAGTCGGTCGTCGGACGGCAAACGGCGCACTTATATTATGTGCCTATATAAAATGTGATATTATTCACGGGGCGGATAAGAGTGAGGTGTGACGCGTGTGTGGCCCGCCGGATACGATATAATATAATATACATATATTTGTATTATATGTGTGTCCCGTGGCAGCGTTCCATAGCCACAAGACGATTTACATTACACAATAATAATATTATATTATATCATCCTGCCGATCGGCCTCGCGACCTAGGCTAATAATGGCTCCATTAGCGGCTCGTCGTACACTCGAATTTACGACGATAACGACGTATAGTAGTCATTACGTCGTCGTCTTCATCTCTGACGTAGGATTCGTAAGAGCCCGAAACATGCCGCACACAGTGCCCACTCGGTATACGTTTTTGTTTTTTATATTTTATTCTACAATTAGTA
This sequence comes from Macrosiphum euphorbiae, assembly GCA_949089665.1. NCBI lineage: Eukaryota > Metazoa > Arthropoda > Insecta > Hemiptera > Aphididae > Macrosiphum > Macrosiphum euphorbiae. Next base: position 31,321,995 of record CARXXK010000001.1, read on the forward strand.
AATCGCTGTAAAACAAAACGTAAAACACATAGATTACGATTCTATCTCACAACTCATGTCTCTCCTTCTCTCTTTCTCTCCCCGTGTCTCTCTATGTGTCTGTCTGTCTGACTGCCCTCTGTATCCGTCTCTCTCTCTCTCTCTCTCTCTCTCTCTCTCTCTCTCTGTCTCTTTCGTTTCACCTCGGTCCCGGGACCGCCGTCGTGTTTTTCTATATCAAAAAGACGTAACCACAGAGGCAGCCCATTAGACGGGGTAGAAATAGTGTGTACGTGAGCACCGCGGCGACCCTTGGCGCCTGCATAATGGAATCCCAACGCGCGGACGAATAATAATAATATTTTCCTTTTGTGCGGCGCCTTCAGTTTTTTCTCTCTCTCTCTCTCACTACACGTGTTTTATATCGGCCGACAAAATCTAGACGTAGAATCGCTACACACGCACACACACGCACGCACAAACACGCAAGACCCTTCTCGTCGTATAGATTATTATATTTCTTTTTTCACACTCTCCTCTCCCCGTTCTCCTACACTGAAATATTGTCCCGGGGACCCAATGTGCCACAAGTGACGGACGTAATGCGATACACGCGCAGATAAAACACACACACACACACACACACACACACACACACACACACACACACACGCACGCACGCACGCGAATTTTTATAATGTTTTGTGTGTTTATGTGTGTATTTATGGGCGCCTGAGCACGTTTTATTATTTTGTTCCCTTTCTTACCATTTTTTTTAAATGTACCTTTTATTTACACACGCTCCGTTTTGGTGGACAATTCGTAATCGTCGGACTGTTGTTCACATACGACGGTTTCCCCGGCGAACGAATAACGCGCACATTTTGGATTCTATCAATAGATACATATCATTGTTATTTTATTCGTCCCGTGGACTCGATAATAACGGTATTGACCTACTTCGGCACTATATATCATATAGGTATAGGTATACTCATAATACAATACATGGTTTCGTTGAAACACTAATTTTTTACTGATTCTCTCCTCTTTCTGCAATCACACCACCGCCGCTGTCTTTTGTACACTATCCTTTTTAATTATTAACTGTAATAATTGATGCACGAATGTACAATCAAGTTTAGTTGTGTAATGTATTGTATAATATATTGTGTTCTGTATCACAAAACTGCAATTCTCAAAAATTCATTATTTCACCATAAATTCTCACATAAACTTTCAAAACACAAACTAACTGCTATCATCCTTGAGATTGTATGATGAATGATGATTATACAAAAAAATGTTTCGTTAAAATGATGATTTTATATACCTACCTATTAGAATGCATTTTGTATTTTAGTGAAAGCACGCGATTGAGTAGTTGAACATGAATACTTATATCATACCACGATATTTGTAATTACTAAAGGTCTTGCACGTTTTACACAAATATTTCTGAAACATTTATGCTGCGCAACGAAAGTTTCAGAAATCACAATAATTCAAAAAATTCATATTTTCATTCAAGCAAAATTCAAAATTAAATCGTAAGAATACAATGCCAGCACACAATGAGAACGAATGGGAATTTCGAGTAGGTATGCTTCTTCAAAATTATTATTTTAAAATATTAATAACGATTTACCTGGCTATCGTGAGGAACGGATTGGGGGGTAGGGGACGCATGCTATAGGTTACCAAGCAACGCACGCGCATATTAAACTGATGATAAATTATGAAACAAAAATTAACATTAAAACGATATTGACAATAGGTCAAACCCAACGTGTGCGTCTCTTACCGCCGCCACTGCTGCCGGGAGAGAAAGGGTGAGCCAAAGTCTGTGTATTTAATATTGCAGTTTTGTGACATTGTAAGGGGATCGGCCGCGGTTGAGAGGGTGGCGGAGACGTCCGTGGCGCATTGTTCTTCTGGGTTCTTTAAATAAACATATTATTATTAAATACAGGGTGGGCCGCCGGCCGCAAAGTGTGTTTTTCTCGGTAGCCCAAAAAGTTTTTTTCTTTTCTCTGGAAAATATTCATACATTCATATTGTTAGCTGTTCAAACAAGATGTCAACATAGCTACATATTAATAATACTTACAACAACAGTGAAATGGAAAATATGACGAAACTATTATTATTATTATTATTATTATTAAATCTGTCCTACTATAATAGGTACTGTAGTTTTTGTATTAGAATTCTACCAAATCAATACTTTCATTTTTATTTTTATATTGTGCTGCTCTGACCATGGAGTTAATAAAAAAAGATATACACGAATTTAGAGGATTGTAGATTTTTTCGTGGATGCTCATTGCTCATGTTTGTCAATATTATAAATATTATTTTAAATTCGTAGATCGTCATGTAGCAAGCAATTTTTGATACTATTATCTTATAGGTGCAATTTGTTTATCGGACACGTTATGCCTAGAAGAAAAATTGATTTCAACGACGCTATAGCTATCGGTGTAGAGTGATTTCAAAATGAAAATGTGTAGGTGTATATTATTACCTAAGAGTCACCAGCAACGACGTTTTGTGGTTAAAAAATGTTTCCTCACGAGAATGGAGTGTGAAATAAAATTGCATAATCCACTGTTCAGCGTTTCACGCTTATTGGCTATGTACAAAGTTCTCACAGCTTATGCGGTGCAGGAAAACATAACGGCCCACCCTGTATGATGGATACGTATAATATAATATTGCAATACTTATGTACATATACATATACGGTGGCGTCGGCATGCGAGTTTAATAGTATGGAGCGTATATATGCGGAGTAGTGACTCAGTGGTAAACCCTTCTATACCGATCGGTCGTCGGCGGGGGTGGATGGTAAAAAAAACATCTCCTCACCCCAAAAACAAAACGCAGACACCAACGGTATGCATCGCCGCGCGACATGATGCATACTGTAAGTACGAGGGCGGCCAGCGTAGGCGACTATGATTACACGGATCACCCGGATTTAATTTATAGTCTGGCTTTACAATTATTGCTACTGCGGGGGAGCGTGCCCGAAGCTCTCGGGTGACGTCATTTTTATGTACGTGCGGCAGCAGCAGTAGTTACGCATATGGTTTTGGGGGGGAGAGGGAGAAACGGGAGGAAAAAAAAAATACTTTAAGTGTCGTTTTGGGAAATCTATCATTGTAAGTTAGGGAAAGTGTACAAGCAAAAAGAAAAAATTACCTAAATTACATTTCGGACATGAAGTGCAAAAACTGCTGCTCGCGTGAGCAATGAACCGATTGAAATTTATTTCGTTGAATCATCCTGACCAACACACGTGTGCACGGAGCGTGCATACAAGAGTATACTTACGATTGAATGTGTGTTAATTCGTTTTTCATCATAACACGATAATATTATGAGGATAGCAACTTGTTTATTCAGGTTGTTAAGATAAACTTTGAAAAACAAATGAATGGCTAATTGGTAATACGAAAATTAGCCAATGAGTAATGAATTTCAAATCAAGTTACATATTTGATTCGGATTGAGTAACCTATAAAAACATTTTTATATTAATAATATAATATTAACAATTCCGTGCATCCCGTAAAATTAATTTCATTTTTAAACAAAACTTAAACTTATACAATTTATTTCTTTAGTGCAAATAATTATTCATTTTTGGTTAGACCTATAGTAAATGGTGATCATTTTTACAATTTAATATTTATTATAATATATAATTTAATGTTTCATCGTATTCCAATCGATTAAATGATGAAACTTTAAAAAATAATATGCATTCTAAAATATTTTCAGTTACAAAAGAATCTATTTTAATGAACGATTTGAACTTACTATTAAAATTATGTTTACGAATATTGAGGAGAAATAATATGCTATTAATAAACGATCGGGTGTAACCAGCGGGATTCCAAGTCTAGACTGAATAAAATAGTTTATTAAGTTCATATTTTTATTTAATCTATAATATACATCGTCTAGTAACAGTTTTATAATAGTTAGCATTATGATGGCAAAAATGGTAAACACAACTATAATATTATGAAGAACGCTTCGTAACGTTCGGTACATAAAACAATGTATGAACTCCACTTGAAAAAAGTATACGTATATATAGATAGTATAAACCGAAATAAACAAGTAGCGATTAAAATATGAATTTTATTTTATCAACGAATACACTTTTAGAAACGATCATTTAATAATTATTACACTTTGTTTTTAAGTAATATTTCAACAGATTTATTTCGACGCACATTCATCAGACAAATATTTTTTAACAGAACCTGCATGACGTATCTAAGCTACCTATCTATAAATATTATGGCATTGGATGTTTGAGCGTTTTTAAACCAAATATATAATTTTTACGAGAGAAACAAATATGTGGCATATATATGTAGTAGCATTCTATGATTCTATAATGGATTCAAGCTGTAGAACCATGCGTATTAAATCATACAGTCGTATTGCATTGTTTTTATTATTATTATTATACGCGGCAGTATAATTATTATGCAATTACGATTTTTATCTTGTAACGAGTTTAGAAATTCGTGTTCCCTCTGGAAGTGATAAAACCATGTTTCAAATTGGACAAACACGATGACATCCCTTAGCGTGAAAATTGCTTTCATTAAAAACCGCTATTACCGCACCACTACTAGAGGTTACCCCCTTAGGCCCGCATACACGTGCATGAAAAATTATGCCGTTAAAAACGTACACTATGACTTTGGAAAGGGTATACGACGACGATGACGAAGTCGGTGGCGGTGGTGGCGGTATCACGAGCATGACCCTTGAAGCGACTTCTCGTGCATTAATTCTTATGTAGATCCATTAGCGTCACACAATGAGTAAATCACGTGTTGCGCACGAATAACGTTTTACGGGTAGGTACATAATATAATGTGTACACCGAAAGACGCGCACGTTCGGTGCTACAAATTGGTCAGCGGAATACAATATTATTATATTATGTGGTGAAAAAAAAAACCCGACTAGAGCGAGAGTGAGACTTAGGGAGGGTGGTTGGGGGAGGGAGATAAAGAAATTGTTTGGAAAATAAATAATAAACAATAAGATAATAATATAATAACGGTCGGGACGCCGGCGTATAACGCGATGGGGGTAGTTGCAAGCGGGCACGACGGAATTATGAAAAATTACTTGGGAGCGTATAATATGTGCTAGCCGGGGCCTCGGCCCTCTCTTCGTCTGAAGTGGATAATATTATTATGTAGTGCGAGCTCTTCGAATAGATAGACAGACACCATTGTTATTATCATTTCCAAACGAGCTGACAACATAATAATCGCGAGGGACCAGTCGCCAGTGTGCCTATATATGATGAAGGTATTGTGTGTGCGTGTGTGTGTGTGTATGTGATATGATTATAATGGTGAGTTTGAGCCTAAAGGTAAACGCAGGTGGAGGAAATGTATATTTTCCCCTTTTTACTTCGGCTCAAGACCTCTGCACAACACACGAGATTCACTCACACAATCGTACATATAGCCGCATATACGTATATGTATTTTATTATTTATATATATATATACATGTACCAGTTGCATCATAAGCCGCTCTGACGAATTTTTCAGTTTTTATACGTCACGCGAGCTTGTGTGTATGTGTGTGTGTGTGTGTGTGTGTGTGTGTGTGAGTCTTAGGTAAACAAGCTAGAGAGAACAACGCCCCGCGTTTATTTCGAATCGTATTATATCATACATATTACATATATATATCTGTTACGCCGCTAAGTATATTGAAACGAATGCGTATAGGTATATACATACATATTGTTTATAATATTATTATATATGATAACCCGTGCAGCTCAGTTTCGAACAATTTTTTATTCAGACGCTTTTTATCAGTTTTGTAGACGAATAATAAAAATATACTATATAGGATGCATCAGAGTACTGCAAACATGTATAATATAAAATATAAATACGACTATATAATACCAGTGTATTATATTATAGAGGACAGTATACCTATAAACTGTGGTGTTTAGAAAGTTCTTTAAAACGAAGGAATTATTTAGTTTATTCTTGACGAAGACTATAATAAATTATAACTTTGTAATTTCATTTCATTATGCTAAAAAATGATTCTATTTGCTCTATCTGTAATTTCAAAAAATTAAACGTATTTATAAAAGCAATAGGGCATACGTCGTAAGTTAACTTGTGGTGTGTAAGCTATATTGACTATTGAGTATAAACTATAAAGTGATGTCTTGTTTTATTTCATTTTTCAACTAATAATTAAAGAAAATTATCTCTTTAAGAGGATTAAAAGAGTTTAATCTCTTTTACTGAGTGTATTTATATTTCAAATTTTCAATAGACTATACTGATACAAAATAATTGTTCAAAAATAGATTCTTAACTTCTCACGCGTAGAATAAACTTCCACCATAAACATATCGAATATAAGTTGTAATCGATTGCTTATTATACCGGCTACATTTTATATTTTCCAATAGACAAATGTTTTAATATATAATTTAACGAAAAGAATAATAAACGTTAGTTCAGAGGTAAGTCGTCATATTGTTACCTACCATATACACGCACAAAAAAAATGACTTCGGTGCCGTTGTGGTCCGGAAAATTCGGCGTAAATCAAAGGAATCACTGCTGAGTGTAAAGGCCACATAAATATATAATAAATACGAGAGTACACACACTATGGCTGCCTCGTCTGTATAATATACGCCTTTGCAGTATGTGTACGAAGTCCCATACTGCAGCACTCATAGAAAACGAATTCAAATCCTCTGAGCCGTTATTTCCGCGTAATTTTATACAAGACACCTTTGCATAAAATATGTATCACAAATACCCCAACTGTTTTTCTAAAAACACGCCAGCCGCCGGTATGCGGTTGTTAAGAGGATTTACCCTCGTGCGCGATTACATATATAAGTACATAGATGTGTGCGTTTAATTCTCGGACTTCCGGGATTTCGGAACGGATTTTTGATATCCCTTGAAAGGGTTTTCGTACCCACGTCTGGAAGAAAATTCGTCGTACTATCTGCACTTAATGGGTATACCTATGAATATTACCTATGTTATAATGTCTACACTTGCAGTGCGTCTGAAATAAATGGTGGCCAAGGGCCACACACGCGGTGGTGTGCGATGGGTTGTCGAGTCGGTCGTAGTAAATGTATACCTACTATATACTATGGTAGCTCGTAGCTGGTAATATATATTATTATTATATATAGGTAGTGCTATATTAAACTAATAACTAGGTAATTAATAACTAGTGCATCGCGCAGCCACCTCCTCTGACATTAATAAAAACCATTTACCGAAACCATTAAAATATCATTTGATCCGCTGGTATTATACGTACCTATAGGTATAGTGAAACAGCGTTTTTGGCGTGTCCAATTGATAATAATTATCCCTATACGGGGTGATCCATTTAACGCGAGACACTCGTTATTACAGAGAACACTAACGCTTTTGAAAATATTACTTTTACATTTTTTTAAGTCGTTAAAAAACAACAATTTTGGAAAATATAGTTTTGTCTTTTTTTATCGTTATCATTTTTAAAAACTACTCTTTTAAATAACAACATAGCCTTTTAATTTCACATTCCGAAGCAGAATATTATACGGAGGATTTTTATCTATAAAAATCAAACTTTCGACAAGTATACCTATAGCTTATTAGTTATAATCGCTCTTTAAAGTTTTAATGAGCGGAGTAGTGGACCAATATTCTGCTTTGGAATAAGGAATTAAAAATGGTCGTAAAAAAAAGTTAAAAAAATATGATATAACGAAATACAAAATAGCAAAAAAAATATTTTTAAAACGTTAATAGTTTTGAAAATAATGAGTGTCATACGTTAAGCAGATCAACTGGTGTATATATAATATATACCTATCGTTTTCGACGTGCAGAAGCGGTGTACCCATACAATAACAGTGAGTAGTTTAGTGATTCATATTAAACACCTCGCTCGCGATACGACACATCCGATTAAAATGGTATGGTAACACTATATAATATACCGTCCAGCTGTATACGATATAATAATAATATATGTAACGTTATATATTATTATTTATTAATAATACGTATAAACCATCATGTTCCGTTTGATTTATGTACAACGCCTACATATATGTACTATGTACAGTATACCTAAACTCAAAGCTGCCACTCTATATACAAAAGCGTCATATAAACGGCGGCGGTCTAACCGTGGTTACACACAGTTATTCGTCGTTTTACACAAAAATGTCAGTCTGATTCTGTGTAGGTACATTTGCAGAATGCGCGTAGCCAGGATTTATTTTTTAGGGTTGTTATAAGTATAACTCGTGGGTGGGGTGCAAACTCGCTCCGTTGTAGTCGCGTCGCAGTCTTCATGATATAACATAGCAATATTCTCAAGTTTGAAATAGAACCATATAATATGACAACATAATATTTCTTATATTATATATACCTGAAGCACTCGTATTAAATATATTTTTTGTATAAATACGCGGCCATTGGGGGGGAGGAGGCACACCGCTGCATTACAGTTCTACAATAACACATACTCAATAAGCAGTAAGCACTCGCTGTGGGTGAGTGGATTTCAACTTGCCGTAGGTGTATAATTGAACACTGATTTTCATATATGCCAACTACAGTAGATTCCGTTAACGTGAGCACCGTTAATGTGGCCAGTCACCGCTTAATATGGGCAAAATGGTCTGATGAGATAAGAGTGGTTTTATTAGGTAAGATTATGGGACTGCTATCGGGAACGAAAAAAGTGGTGACGATAAACGTGTAGCTTTCTTTCCATCACATTAGAAAAATTTCAATAAGTCTTTATGTGAATTTCAACGTGTGTCATGCCCTGAAAAGATGTCTCTATTAAGCAAACAAATCTTAGTTATACTAATTTAAAAATGTTTGTTTGTGTACATAAAAAATCATTTAAATCTACCTTTTTGAAATAGATTTTTTTTGTTTTCGTTCATTTCGGTTTTTACGGACATTATTATTATATATGTGATAGTTACATTTTTATACATTTTAACAAGAATTATCATAAGTTTATTAGGAATTGTTTTTATGTATTCAGCAAGACGTGTTATTTCATCTAACAGTAAAATACCGTTGTTAAAATGGAATTGGTTGAAAGTATTTTTTTTTTTTATAATATATTTGTTATAGTATTTAAACCAGTAGCTTATCATAGCATTTAAAAATTGTTTTGAACTTAATGGATATGTTATTTCTTAAGACTATATAATTTAATTGTATTATTTGACATTTGAATTATTCTTACAATTATAATTGTATTATTATATTTTAATTATATGACTGAAGTATTTTTAAATAGGTATAATGGATACTATTGTGCGTTATACAATATTATACTATAATGATAAGAACATTTTCTTATTTTAGTCTACACTCGTTTGTTCAATATAGGTGTCGGTGCACAATATTGCCAAACGATATTTGACAGAAACGGGAATCGTATCTTTTTCATTTTTGGCTGAAAATGGCTATGCGTAAATCTGGGAACTGGGTTTTTTTGGCAGAAAAGGGCTATCCCTTGCTATCGTATACATAACACACCTACTGACCTACGTGTACCTATTCCCTGGAACTATATAGTATATATGTTATACTATAGTATAACATTTTCTGTATGCGCGTACAAAATATTGTTCTATGTCGCATACACTGAACGCATAGGCGATATATATGTATAATATTATATTATTATGTATCAGTTGTTACGAAGTAAGTGCAATATTTTATTAGCGGTACCATTTAATTTCTTATTTTAATTATTGTTATTTGTTATGAAGTGCCGATTTAAAATGAAATATATAAGTTATGTAAATATCACATGTGCATAACGTTATATGAAAAATATAATATGTGTACACTATTAATTATTTTAAACAGTAAATGTTGTTCTGTTTTCGATGTTATGAAAGTGATACCTATTAAACGGAATAAATAATAATATAAAAAGCCATAAATATCAACTTTTAACAGTATATCTATAATACAGCAAATGTAATCTATTCATTCTGTACATTAATCCTCCGTTTAGGGAGAGAGGTGGAAATCGTGAACGATTGCAAATATTTTGAAAAAATGTTACACTCTGTCGGTAGACGCATATATCGCCTATTCCTTTTTTTTTTTTTATTTCATGTATCCTTGTATATATGTATATATATTTTATACAACGATTGACGATTCTTAGTGTATGCAGGTAATTGTCCCGGTTCGTTGTACCGACTTTCGACCATAACATATTTTGTAATACTATACCCATAATATTATAACGTCGATTAAATAAATAAATAAAAACAATACGTATATACATGTTAAATAATAAAACATAATATTGATTGCGCCAAGAATTGACCGTTACCCCGGCAGTGTCGAATGATTCACCGCGTTATAATATAATAATAATAATAATAATAATAATAATAATAATAATAAAGTTTTCCCATAATCGCATATGTGACCGCACACACGCTGCTTACACACACACACACACATAAATTAATATCGTCATTTCTTCATAATGTAGTATATATAAGCATCGTTTTTCGCCCCCTTGGGTTCGCGAAAAGAAAACGGTACGACTCGATTGTTGGCCGACGTCCCCTTTTTTTTCCCCGCCGAAAATGATTATTATTGCCCGCAAAGCTGTCACCGTCGGCGGCAGTCTCACTCTCTCTTTCTTTCGGTCTCTTTCTCTCTCTCGCTCTCTCTTCATGGCCTGTCCCTATAAGTGCGTCGCACTCTTTCTCTCTCCCTCGTATAATATTCTTCGATTAATAATAATGCGAAGGTGCATGAATCACCTAGTTCGATCAGTCATCGTTGCAATGTTGCTATATATACTGCTACGGCGATGGCAACGACGATGCTGCCGATGACGACGACGACAACGACGACGCAGACGACTCATACGACGCAGACGACGACTACAAAAGAATATATATAGGGTCCCAGTGCTCCTCTCTCTCGAGGAGGGTTGTCGCGAAATGGAGATTACAAACGCGCAACGGGGGCGGGCGGTGACGAAGGCCGTCTGAAAGTTTCATAATAATATTCTAACGCCGATATTACCACCGGAAATCCCGTGTATATTATCATATAGATTACATCTCTATATTATAATAGTATATTTCGTGTACATATATATATGTATGAATGTGCTGAGCTGGATCGCTGTATTGGCGTCCCGAGAGGATCGGTGACGGAGATTTTTTTCACATTTTTTTTTGATATGATGTAAAAAAAACGTGTAAAGACGCAGTTGAATATAATATTATTATGACGTACACGATCCCACTGTGCGTATATAATAATATTATTATATAGATAGGTAGGTAATAATGGTGTATCAATGTATTTTCTTTTACTTGTCTCGTAATCTAAAGACGATCCGCGTGGGTCAGTGCATCCTATACGCATATTATACAGAGTGATTCACCGACCGTGCTCGTCCCCTTTTTTCTTCGGTAATGGAGTTGTTCAAAATTTAATTTTTGGGCTCAAAGGCCATACCTGTATTCCAAATCGTGAGTTTTTTTGTATCAAAGAGTGTCCAGTGGGGATACAAGTTTCTGTTTTTCAAATGAGAACCCCTCTTTAATACAGAAAATTATTTCTGAAAATGATAACCCATCATAATCAAACTTGGTGAATCACTCTGTATAAAGGTATAGTGTACCAATGTATTTTCTTTAACTTGTCTCGCAATCTGAACTCTGAAGACGATTCGCGAGGGTCAGCCAAGTATATATATCATATAAATCGGTACGTATTTCGTGTCGATGATTTTTAAATTATATTTTTTTTTTTTCATAGTCATAATAATATCCGCCTCCGTGGCATTTCCGCAGTACTTTTTGTACGTGTGCGTGCTTGGGTGGGTGTACCTAAGTTGAAATGTAATTAATAATCAGGCACCGTCGGAGAATACAAAGTCGACGAGCGCCCGCTCGCTACGAAGCAATTAAAATTTCCGGTTTCGAGCAGCTCCTTTTTACGTTTTATTGTATAGGTAGGTACGTTTCGTACTAATCGTACGATTTTTAAAATGTCTCTTTTATTTTCACTCTGTTTTTGACACTCAAAAGTTTTAGATCTTAAAAGCACTAGTGTGTCGTACAACAGGTATATAATATTGTAATGTAGTTCCAACAGCTGCAATGCAACCACACCGCGTGATGTGGGTATATATATATACAATATATTAGATACGGTTTGAAAGAATCTTGCCGCGTTTTGTGATATATTTTACGGCATTGAATTTGCAAACGTATCAACGGTGGAGTTTGTAGTTTTCACGAAAACCGAAAAGTATAATATTATACACAACATTCACGTCGTCGCCCATAAAATGCGTTGAAGAGATTTTACAGACATCTGCGCACTTGACACGACAATATTCCAAGATTGCTATATGGATGTGTGACGTTTTTTCATAAGAACCGTTGACGTGCACGTTTCAGTATTTATCGTCACGGTCGACACCGTTTTTAATGACGGTTCATATTATTATTATTATTATTATTATTATATAGGCGCATTCGCTGAAGTGCGGATTTTCATTTAAAGTATATCGCTGTTTGTGAGGTGGGACTGAGGGGATAGGGTATTATTAATATTTCAACCGGAATAAATCAAATTCACGAATGTTGTTGGAATTCAATTATTTAGTTATATTTCAGTCTTGCATAACGGTTTTGATGTAAAGACATTCGGAACAATTGCGGTAACATAAACCATAAATATTAAATTTAATTAATAAAACAAATTTATTTGTATGTATTGTTACGTCGTGTTGTATACTTGTATACCACTCTCATTGTGCGGTTACATTATGGGTTTTCATTTTTCATAATTTTACACCCTCCGGAACCGCTTTCATCCAGGTTTGAATAATGTTCGTTTTATTACTCCTGTAAAACGAAAAAAATATATAGGTATATATATATTATATATATTCCCAGCTCTTCGAAAATCCTGAGACTTTAGTGATGTAAAGTTAATTACCGGTAAACCTCGGGAGCGGAGCAGAGCGGTAACAGTCCCGGGAGATGCCCTTCGGCGACAACTAATGGAACGAACGAAAAACCTAATCAATTTAACGGGAAAATGGAGACTTTTCCCTTTTTTCCCTCTCGAACCCGAGACAGAAGTAAAAATACAATTCACAGTGAATAAAAATAAAAAAAACATGATAGTCAATTTTTACACCACTCTTATTTATTCTATTTGAAATAAACATCAAAATCCATTAGACGCTACAACAAGCGACTACCGATATAAATACGACTGCTGCCACAGTGTATTTATTTTTTAAAAAAATGTTGAAACTTTAAAAAATAAAATAAAAGAGAAAATAATAAACAAACGCTATTTTAGGGCACAAATGTGTATAATACGAGAAAGTGTCTATGGAATATATATACATATATAAAATATCATTCCATTACTCGCATGCACATACTGCAGTATTTTATGAAAAAGTGAGATCCTATACTTCATCGTCCCCCATATATCTGCGTTTATATTTTAATACTTTGAAATGACTCGTACACAATAAGCCGTATGTATTATATTGCGTATACCTACTTATGACGGTGTTTTTATGTTTACAGTGATCTGAGCCATAATCGGTTGCTGTTCGTCGGGAAGAGCATGTTGAAGGGTGCTCAAGCTTTAAGAACTTTGTAAGTATTTAAACAAAACAAACAAAAAAAAAAATTTCCAACGATCCCCAACAGGTGTATAATATTGAAACTTATTGACTACGCGGGGGGGGCTTAATTTCAATTTATGAGTTAATTTTTTTCCCCTTTTAAAAAAAAACTTTCCGTCTCCATTCTTTCGCATTGTAAAATCACTCTCGTTCGTCGGAGCGCAGAGTATTTCTTTCATATTTTTTAATCGACCACAATGAAAATGTCTGCAAAGAATAAAAAGAAAATTCAAATGTCTCGCCGGCTGCCTATCTCACCCTACGGTCGTCACGGCGGAGGGACAAAACTTTCCGATACATTATTCTTCGTTATTTCCTACCCGCCTCTGTCTCGTTCGCACTGTTCGGTTTCAATAACGTCGCGAATAATGGTATTATTTTTCACGGTTGACGATTAATTGTGAAAGAAACAGAAAAAAAAAAAGTTCATTATATATAATATCGCCCATTCGTTCGTTCACAGGCTAATGGACAATAACCGTCTCCTGTGCATTGACGAGCACGCAATCAAAGGACTCAAAGACCTGGAAATACTGTAAGCACTAAAACGCTCTGGGCGGAATTAAAAACGAAAACAACACCAATTATTTATACCTATGTGTGTGTGTGTTCATGTTAATTTCCGCAGAACTCTAAACAACAACAACCTGACCACGCTGCCGTCGGGACTGTTTTCCGACCTTTACCGCCTGCGAAACATCCGGCTGTCCGATAACAAGTTTCAGTGCGACTGTAAGCTCGAATGGTTGTACCAGCAATGGTTACCCAGGATACCTAGACTCGGATCGTCGACACACTGCCACGGGCCATCGAACATGGCTGGTCTGCCGCTGGCCGATATGCACAAACACCACATGCAGTGCGGTAATTATACGCGATGATAATTAATAATATTTTATATATTATATTATAACATTAATAATAATAATATTTCTATTATACAACATGACGAATACATTTTGAATAATCGAATATAATTTAATCTTAACGTTGATTTTTTTACGATATATCAGATGCTCTAATATAAACTTTAGTCATAATAATATACGTGCAGCGTATAATTTGATAATATTATACGTCGATAATCGATTTTAGCCAATGAAATCGATGGTATTTTTCTTTATATTACCTTTAAATCTATATAATATTAATAATATTGTTTGATTCCGATTAAAGCATACGAAATAAATAAATTCACTGGATATTAGATATTTGATGTAATTTCCGCCGTCGATATTATAAAACCGGATATTTTATCTCCCAGATCCAATGAGAAGGTGGTGTGAATAACGTACCTATTGAACTTTAAATACATTTTTGATCAGTGAAAATATAAATATTTTTAATTAAAAACTACGCTGAAAATTATTATGAAAACAATTATTTTTCCATGTGTATATGAAAGTCAATTAGGTGCTTGACAATTTTATTATTATTATGACTATAGGTACAATTTTCAAACAGAATGAAAATTAATTATTTGAACATAACTATATTATAATTTTTAGTATATTACATTCATAATTCTTAATTATAATATAGTACAAACAGTTTTTACAATTATTTTAATGAATAAAAAATAGCTTTTAAACACGATACATTGAATTTATTCGTACCATTTACCTCTTCATTGCGATAGGTACATTTCAATTTGAAATTAAATCACAATTAAATGTGTAAATTCGTTCATTTCTTTTTGTCCACTTTATGCATAATATATTTATACCTACTAAAATAATTGTTGAATCATTATTCACTTAAAAACCTGATATTTTAAATGTATATTTTTAAATCCAAAAAAATTTAAATATTATCGTATTCATCTGTACTGTACATTAGGACCACGCGTAATGATTAAAGTTTTATTATGCACCACGCCATATAGAGTAATGCAGTCAAACGCATGTACATATTATTATACGCATTCAGTTGATTAAGTGTATATAGCTATACCTAATATATATAATGTAGCCAACAATAATTATATAATAATAGTAGGTATCTAGTCTACAGGGTCTCATTAGACTTATAAGGCTATTGTGACACTTTGGCTAATACAGCGTAATTTACGATTGTATTTTAACTCTTCGCAGACGGTGATTTCGACGGGGAAACGGTGGAATGTGGTCCTGGCGTCGAAGACCAAAAGTCCTCGTGCCCGCATCCATGTTCGTGTGAAGAGGGGGGCATCGTGAATTGCAGGGAGAAGTCGTTGACCAAGGTGCCCACCAAATTGCCGGAGGACATCGTAGAACTGTAAGCACGACTATAATTCTCCGTACCCACCCCGCCAAATCATACACCCACCCATTAGCCAAATCAGCGCTCTTATCTAAATATATATACGTTATACATATTATATTATATGGCTTATGGTGCGTTTGTAAAATGGAATAAGTCAATAAATGCCCACTTTTCAGGAAACGAATAAAACGTCTCATTTCCTTAGGTATTAACTGTTATGACTTTTTCATTCTTCATGGATGAAAAAAAGATAAGAACAACTCAAGGCTGGGCAAGTTAATGATATTTAAATGATATTAACTCAGTTAAGTTAAGTTAAGTATTCTTTTTTCAATTAAATTAAAAGTTAAGTTAATACACATTTTTAATACACCAATTAAGTTTAAATTAAGTTAACAAATACTGTTAACTTAACTTAACTTCAATTAAGAAGTGAAGTTAATAATAATAGAAAAAAAAAGGGAATTTATGAGGTATATTATTTAATAAAATAAGACGTGATAATCATAATTGTACTAATAAAAAATAGTTAATAACTAATGAAAATAGGTATTATGATTTATGAATATAATTCGTGGCATCGATGTCTTCATATGGGCTACTTATGTTACCCCTATATTAATATTTATAAGTAACTTATTAATACAATATATTAGTTTTTATCTTTAAACATAAATACGGAGTTCTTTGTAAATATGTCTTATTTTTTTCCTGATAATTTTTTCTAAATTCCACGAACTTATATAATAATTATTATAAACCAAAAATTCATAATAAACAAAATATGTTGTTGGATAGTAGGAATATTCAAAATTAACTTAATTGGGAAAATAAATAAAAGTATAAGTTGATTGTAAATTAATGTAGAGGCAAATAAGTTAAGTTAAAGTTAAGTTAATTAAAACACCGAACTAGTAAGTTAAGTTAGTAAGTTAAAATTAACTTAACTTCTAACTTATTAACTCGTTAATGCCCAGCCTTGAGTCTGAAAAAGTATTAACATTAAATAATAAATGTAGAACATGAATATTTTATTTCTATGAGATAGCGTAGGTAATAATCGATAAATTGCTAAATGATTGATTTGTCTGTTCCACTTTACCCTCTCGCACCACCGACCATACATCGTATACCATTTATACCAATAAAATGGTGAAATGATAATATTATATATTATATGTATTGTGATTGTATTTTCTACGGTTTATCACTTTTCACAGGAGACTAGAACAAAATCAAATCACCGAAATCCTCCCCAAAGCGTTTGTTAAATACAAACGTCTGCGAAGAATGTAAGTACAAATACAACTACTGTAATAATAATTGTTTAACACAATACAATTAAAAAAATACTATATATATACGGGTTCAATAATTTTAAAAACACACGACATAATCGAATGACGATGGTATTTTTGCTGTGTACTCGTGAACTATAATAATAAAATTGTTTTTAATGAAATAAAATAATAATATAATATACAACTGACGTACTTACCTATATTT
Source organism: Macrosiphum euphorbiae (assembly GCA_949089665.1). Classification (NCBI taxonomy): domain Eukaryota; kingdom Metazoa; phylum Arthropoda; class Insecta; order Hemiptera; family Aphididae; genus Macrosiphum; species Macrosiphum euphorbiae. The sequence continues at coordinate 31,339,509 of CARXXK010000001.1, forward strand.
TAGCATTTTTATTTGCTCACGAATGTTGGGTAACAACCGGTTAATATGAATTTAAATTTAGTCGTTGACGAAATATGTATATATTATATTTTTTCAGACCGTAAATATATTAATTCACGCAGTACCTATATAATTTATTCATTACAACAAGTGTCACTATTGGTCTTGACATAACTGCGTACATCATTCGACTAAATTTAATGTTTTCTAAATTGTACGTTTCTCCGTTCTTTGTGTGCCAATTACATTAAAATTTTTATATTGTAACGTAGCCATCTTTAGTCTTTACTATATAGTTTAACGGAAGAAGCTCTTTTCTTTTCAATAAAACAGATAGGTAATTATTTACTTTACTTGTTAATATAATTTATTAATGTGTATTTACAGTGACCTCAGCAAAAACCAGATAACAAAAATATCAGTGGACGCCTTTCAGGGTCTAAAGTCGTTAACATCTCTGTAAGTACACACTGTTATGCATATGATTAACTATTTGAAACACTTTTTTTCTTCCTCGCTTAGATCATAAAATAATTTTACGATTTAGCTCCCAAGAAAATGTCTTTTAGTGATGTTAAAGGTTTTTTTTTCAAGTTACACATTAGTCATTCGCGATGGGAGTATTATTATAGCGTGCATAAAACGTCATGTACATGTTATAAACGTGGGTCTATAACTGGTTTTGCTTTCGACCTATCACGCGCGTAATTGTTGGTTGCAAAAAAATCATTCTCAATATTTCTGAAAAAAAAATACTCTGTCCGTTTTATTACCTTTTTTGTTCTGTATCGATACACGCCTAAAGTTATTTTTCCCGGTGTAAATGGGGTTTTCAAAAAAAAAAAAAAAAACATTTTGAATGGTTTCCAAATGTGCCACGAGCTTTTTTATGTACGCCAAAGGGTCGGTGCGCTCTTGTTTAGGCGCTCGTAAATTCGCTAAAAGCCATTATCAATGACAATAACAGGCGGCGTGTAAGTTTGCCTTAGGCTTTTATCTGCAGACTTATTTATTTACTCGTTGGTTAACAAAAAAAATGTAAACGTTTATCACATCTAGCACTCCTATAAATGGCTAAAAACGTCATAATAATTTTGTTTTCCGCACCACTGCTGCAATGTTCCTCCCTGCAAACGTTTTACACTATAAAATATATTATTCTAATAATTATATTCCGAAAACCGTCAAATAATATGTATAAACGGATAATCCACCTGTTGTATAGGCGTGTGCTGCATATGTATTAACAATAATAAAGTTTGCAATTTGAATATAATATACGTGCGTATTACATATTATTATATACCGGTTTTCCGATATAAACGTGACACCAATATAATATATATGTATACGCTCCCGATAATAATATTACTTATATAGTATTATAGTAGTTGTATTAAAGATATTAAACGAATTCGACATATATAAAAAAATAAAAGGAAAAACGGATACTTTACAACTTCCCTGCAAGCTATAACTTTTCAAACCTTTATATTTTTATACTCCGCAGTATATAAGCTGTATAACACTATACCCCGGCTGATATTCCGTGAACCGCAGTACCTTTATATATTATTTTTATTGTCCTGGAATCGAATTTTTAGCCATAAAATTTGTACGAACGAGAAATACGCGCGTAATTTTATCAGGACGAGGCGACCCGATTATTCGCAAAAATTGAATTTATTATGTATTTTCCATTTTTTTTCAGAATGCTGTACGGCAACAAAATAAAAGACTTGCCCGGTGGCGTGTTCCACGGCCTCACTTCGTTGCAACTGTTGTAAGTGTGAAAAAGAGAAGAAAAAAAAATGATACAATACATAATCCAAAAACTATATTATTATTATTATTATTATTATACGTTCGTGTTTTTATTTTGTTTTTCTCAAGGCTTTTGAACGCAAACGAAATATCGTGTATACGAAAAGACGCTTTCAGAGATTTACACAGCGTCAATTTGCTGTGAGTAAAAACTGTAGACGGTTTTGTTTATTAATTTTTTTTTTCCTCCCTTTACGGCCTTGTGTGTAATGAAAAAAAGAAACCGAGTCAGGTATACGGCGGACCAAGATTGAATAAAATTGAAATGTAAAGATACACACAGGGCTACACGTATACCTGTATAGTACATATACAATATGTGCGTATATGGGCTCGGATTACCTGTGAAAACAATCGCTTTCGGATTTCCCGAGCAGAGTTTGAATATTCATGAATATTTCCTTGTGTTTTCGCTCTTTCCGTTCGCCCGTCTCATCGTTCGATATTCAATATGTCTCTCGTTTAAATCCGACACTTGTTTTAAATTAAAATCAGCCCGTGGACTCCATCCTACAATATTTATACCTATACCAAGTGTATTTTTGAAAAAAAAATACTTACAGGGTGTTTCACCAAGCATGCTCACCCTCTTTTTTCATTTAATAACGCATTTATCGAAAAACTGTTTTTAGAATTTGTAATAGTACTTGAAGACCATATTTTTGCATTTTTAAGATTTTTATACCACTTAAGGAGCGTCCTGTGGAGATACAAACTTCTGTTTTTTTTTTCAAATGATAAGCCCCTTTTCTACAGTAAATTTATAGTGGATAATCAGAATTAGACTTCGAACGAGTTTTTGAGTTATTTTACTTTGGAAGGTTAATTAAGATTTAAGACCCATTATCGTCAATGGTTTGGAATATATGAGGGTTTGAAAAATGTAGTTATTAATATCAATCCATCAACATTTATGATTCCCAAAAATTTTCCACGTATAATAAATACTAGATCTAAATACTCAATATTACATCCATTTTATATTTTTTTAGAACCATTTTTAAGGACAATTGTCCTTAGATTGTACCTATAAATATTTTAATAACTCGTCCAAACTTAAAGTTAAGTACATAAAAATGTTCAAAGATCCACTAGGTAAATAATTTACAGTAAAAAATGGGTTCTCATTTGCAATACAAAACTTTTTATATTCGCGTAAGACGCCAAAAGTATTTTACGAAAAATCTAAAGAATTTGAAAACATGGTCTATAAGTAGACAATATAGTATGATTAAAAATTCCAAAAATCAGAATTTGAATAAATTAATGATCAATAAAGAAACGGGAGTGAACACTGGTAACTACTCTGTATAATACCGATATTAATATTATCATTGCGTGTTCCTGTACATGTGCGGAAAATCGAATTGTTTTTTTCGTTACCAAATCTACAAATGAATTATTTAATATCTACTAATGAAACATCATTTCTTTTTACAGGTCACTGTACGATAACAACATTAAGTCTTTGGCAAATGGAACGTTCGACTACATGAGGAGTATCCAAACTCTGTAAGCATAGTATAATTTATATTTTGGAATTTTGTTTGATTAGTCATTATCGATTCAATTACACAATAATGTCACTTACAATAACTGTAAGCGCCTTGTTACAGCAACTGTTGTCAGTAAATTATTTACAATTATTAATAAACATCAAAGTGTAATAATTAATAGATATAAATGGAGGTATAAAGATACCTAATCGAATTCTCATTTTCAATTCTAATAACTTGATGTCAAATGCATTCCTTCCGTTCTCCTTATTTTTAAATACCGATATTTCATACGAAATATACACATAATTACATAAATAAGTAATATACCTGTTATAGACTATAGAGTAGATCACTCTTTGTAAAAAATTTATTCTCGGTAATAATATGAAATGTAATTATGCTGCCATATATAATATAATACCTAAAATAATTGAAATTCACCTTTATTTGAAAATATTAATATCTACTGCCAAGACGTATCCGTAATCCAACTAATATTTTAAAACATCCATCTTCGTTAAAAAAAAAGAAATGATCAAATATTTCTGAATTCTAAACGACGACGCAAAAAATATTATTCGTGAACCAAGCTTTAAAATGCATCGTTCCTTATAGGTACGTACACAAAAAGCTTTCATGAATAAATTTGATTTTCATTAAATTAATTAATGTTAAAACTCTAGACCTACCGAATAAAGAAAAAAAACCAGACGCACTCTGCTAGGACATCTAAGACTCTCGTCCCCGATCCTGTAAAAAGTAACAATCAAAATACCTCGGGTTGTTATTTTTATGTGGCAGTCTTATGCTAATCTCTCTCGGCACCGTGGAAAAAATTAACAGTTGACATTTCGCGGCCTTGATCCAAATTTATGCGATCAAATTTATTTTGGCTTTTCTCGCTCGGAAACTCAAAATAAACGACTAGCTTAAAACAAAATTAATTCAAAAATGGCCGACCCCGCATTTCCATATATAGGTATACTTCGTGCACCGTAATATTCGGAGGACGAAACCGTCCACAATATTCAATATTATGAACTTTAGACAAAATCTTGTGTAGAGTGAATATAATATGGATTCCTTGATTGTATATATATCCATAGGAGATTATTCTTTCCACCGGATATTTTTTTTTCAGCCCGTTTCCTGTTCATAACGAAATGCGGTCGGAATGAATACATGTTATTTAGTTGTGGTATATTATTAGCATTGAAAAACTTTTTGCACGAAAACTTCTTGAAAAATGTCTTTTTCTTTAGTTATAAATAAAAACATCGTGAATTCTACCAGATGTGTCTTCCATTATTATTTCTAGACACAACCCGCCATCGCCATTGTTTAGTATTGTTTACTTTGCACTATTTGTCTTAATAGCCATCAAAACAATCATACTTCAAGGGGGTCATTAGCCAAAAAGATATACAAGAATTATTATCCCTTCAAATAAATAAAGTGAAAAATAAAATGTATGAGATTTGATTGTTTATTATTTATTTATTTCAGGCATTTGGGTAGAAATCCATTTAGTTGCGACTGCAACTTGCGTTGGTTATCAGAGTATTTGCATAAAAATCCAATAGAAACGTCCGCCGCTCGGTGCGAGTCGCCGAAAAAGTTGCAAAAACGAAGAATAGATGGCTTGAGTCATGACAAATTCAAGTGTAAGTTATCATTTTCGTATATAGCGTAGAATTATTATCAAGAAATTGTCCTCTGAACCATAATAATAATCTGGAATTTGTTATTTTTCCTACAGATATTAAAATCGATTTTATATAAAGTAGAAATAAAATTACTGTACGCAAACACCTTACTAATATCATAAAAATGTTCTAGGAAAATAAAAAGAGTATAAAACGATTTTCGGTTCAACAATAATGAAGGTATATTGAGAACACATAAATATAATCTATTTGAAAACTTATCCATGTTTATATTAAACGAGCATACAATATAATATTTTAAAACCATAATACTTATACGTGCATACCTTATAAATGTTACAGCGCGATAAATTACGTTTTATACGATATTTATAAATCTGGATTCTTACATATTTAATATTAAAATTATGCAATATCTATAGAACAATAGTAAAAACGAGTACCTGTGTAATAAATTACTAAAATAAACTTAAATGTTATTATAAAGGTAATTTTGTTATTAAAAAAAACTTATGTAGAATTATACAATATAAAAGAAAAATATGAATTTAATTCTAACGATTATAATTTAAAAAGTATAATATAGGTAAGACTATAAGATATTAAAAATGTTATAAAAACTAATGCATAATATTTTTTGATGTTTAATAAATTGTTTTTTTGAATATTGAGGTCATGAAATTAATATTATAAAACGCCTGTATTACTATAATTAAGTTATAAAAAGAATTTAAATTAGTGTATTAAAATCGTAATTTCAATATAATGTATTGTAATAACTTGATTTATTATAGTTTAAAACAAATTTAATATGTTTAAATATTATACAAATTACAAAATGTAAATAAAACCTATTGTTTTTGAGTTTTGTTTTTATAAATATGAATGCATTGCGTAAATCTTCAATACAAAATATCTGTTATGATTTCGTTGACAGGTCTAGATGACATGAAATCTAAAACCACCGATTGTTTCTCTGATGTCCCATGTCCATCGAACTGTTCCTGCGACGGTACGGTTGTCGATTGTTCCGGAAGATCGTTAACTGAAATACCAAAAGACATACCAATTTACACCACCGAATTGTAAGCATATATCTGTTATTACAGTTCGTTAAAATATTAATTTGACTTTGACAATCATTATTTTTTTATTCCACTAACAAAGACTTATGAATGACAACGAAATCGGAAAAATCAAGTCTGACGGTTTGTTTGGTCGGTTGCCTCATTTACAAAAACTAGAAATGAAAAGAAATATCATTAGTAGCGTCGAAGCGAACGCTTTTGAAGGTGCCATCAAATTATATGAATTGTAAGATTGTCATTCATTATATCATAAGTTTTTTTTTCCAAGTAATTAACGTTATTGTTTTTATAGAAATTTATCCGAAAACAAGATTCGACAAGTACACAACAAAATGTTCATCGGTCTTCACAATCTAAAAATGTTGTAAGTTGAAAACGTTTTTAGTGAACAAAAAAAATAAATAAATAAAATGTGTGTTGTATGCTTTATTTTGTTTGGTTTTTTTGTCTTAGAACTTTGTTGAACAACGAGATTACATGCGTTATGCCTGGATCTTTCGATTATCTACCAGCCCTCCGCACCCTGTAAGCTTTAATCGACTTTGTTTGTATTTGTATTCCAATAATTATGAACGCATTATGTGTACGTGTTTTCAGAAACTTGCAAATGAACCCTTTCAATTGCAATTGTCATCTGGCTTGGTTTGCCGAATGGCTGAAAAAACACGGACTAATTGCCGGAAGTCCCCGATGCGCCGGGCCAGCTCGAGTGATGGACGTCCCTATTCACGATTTACCTTCGTACGAATTCAAATGCTCCGGTAATTATTATGAAATGTGTATTCATTCAGCGAATAACGTGTTAGTTGGAGGTAAAAAAGTGCCCGCCTAATCGTTCATTTTCGAATTTACGTCTACGTGGATGGTTATAACCATTAGTGCAGCGTTGCGTGCTCTGCAGCCGCCTTTATATATATACTGGTCTATACCTACACTGTTTGTCCGTAATTTGTCGAAGTCGGGCTTAGCAAATTGACCGTGAAATCGTTTTCACAAATCTTTAAGTCCACCGTACGCCGAGTGCTTTCTTCCAGAAACTTGGAGTGAAAAGACAAATATAATTAATTAACTCGACGACGTTCGTATTATTAAATTTCAGGTGACAACGATCAGGGTTGTCTTGGTGACAACTATTGTCCTCCGAAGTGCACGTGCATTGGAACCGTTGTCCGCTGTACGAGGGCGAAGCTAGTAGAGATACCAAAAAATATTCCCGTCGAGACCTCGGAGTTGTAAGAACTATTTTTTGAGTTTATTATAAAATTATTTAATAGTTTTCATATCAGCGGATGAGTTATAAATGTATAATTGTGTCATTTTTATTTTCAGATATTTGGACGTGAACGAAATTACTTCGATTAAAGTAGACAGACTCAATCATCTCAAATCTCTCACTAGATTGTAAGTAAAACGTTAAGCCAAATATGTATCACGTAATAATCTTTAATATTATTATTATTATTTAGGGATTTAAGTAATAACCATTTAATAGTTTTATCAAACAACACGTTTTCACAGTTATCAAAACTATCCACACTGTAAGTAGCAAAAAATAATAATTTCTTCAAAGTTAACGTGTACCTACCTATAGTATTATAACGTTTATATCAATATTTTCAGACTGTTGGGTTACAATAAATTACAATGTCTGGAAAAAAATTCACTAGCTGGCCTTAAATCGTTGAGAATCATGTAAGTATCAACTTCAAAATCTTGCGAATAAATAGGTTTATTCTAAATCAAATTGTATTCTTTCAGTTCGTTACATGGAAATAATATCTCATTGATACCGGATGGTACATTTTCCGGCCTCGACTCGATTACTCATTTGTAAGTAAAACCTTTATTATCCAACCTCTATATTAGCCTCCTACATAATATTATATTAAGTTCTAAGATTGTATACTGATAATCCAGGCTGTGAATTCAATGCACTAAGAAAACCGCTAAATAACTATACCTACTATAAACTAAAGAATGCCAAAATATAGGTACTTACTTTATTATATGATTTAAAAACAAAAAAATTAGCAAAATCGTGAAATTAATTTATGAAGTTTGAGAATATTAATGAATGAGTTTAAAACAACATACTAGGTACTTTAAATGAGCCACTATATTCAAACAAACAAATGAAATAAAAAATACTTCTTTTATTAGCAAATAACGTTACCGTGGTCCGTGTCACTGGTATAAACTACTGGAACACGAAAAATAGGGTAGGTATATTTATTGCGTTAAAAATATCGGCTAAAAATTAATTGTATGGGATACAAAAAGATTATACATATCAATTGTGCCGAACGATATTGTGACACGTGTTGGAGTATACATCGATTGCTATATCCATACAATCTAATAAGATAATGATCGGTTTGTAGCTCAGATCTATTATAAAAGCAATATTTTATAATATATCTGTTGTAGGAATATGGGTACTAGCATGTAGTATTGTTTGGTGGTATTTTTTTTTTATATATAATTTATAGTCACTTGCTCTATACGTATAATATTTAAACAAATATTTTTAATGTTTAATACTGAAAATAAAAAAAAAATTAATTTTATTTGTTAATCTGATTATAAAAACAATTCTGATTGTAAAAACATTTATCTAAGTCAAACAGTTTATTTTTAGACTTTTTTAAAATATCAATAGTTTTTTGAGTAAATTAATTTAGAAGGTAATAACTGTTTTCAAAATATTATTTTTGGGAATTTCCTGACATGAGTTATATTTCTTAAATTATTTCTTAATCATATAATTTTCACAATTTTTATAGTAGCATCATTTTTTTTGGTCAGTTCTTCTTGTTAAATCCTGTATTTTAATATCTATACTCTATACGTAGTATGTAAAATGTGAATCGTGAATATTTTCAAAATAATATGTATTGAAAATTTTTAAATATACTTACCTATTTTGAAATTTGTATTGATAAGGTATTTACTTATTTTAACTGAATCTTAGGTAAATACTTAATTAAAATAAAATATCAAAAAATTGATATTTACCCAAGTCTAATAATAATATCTTATAATATAATACGTGAATCAAAACACACGTTCATGCCATAATTATGATATTTCCTTGGCGCGATTAATGTAATATATCTTTTAAATACAACGGGAAAATATGTGAATGTATTACATTAACAGCCCTGCTGATGAATGTTTTTGTAATCATTTCGCAGAGGTATCGGCTCCAACCCACTGTACTGCGATTGCGGTCTACAGTGGTTAGCGGAATGGATAAAAAAAGATTTCATCGAGTCAGGTATAGCCAGATGTGCGGAACCCAATTCCATGAAGGACAAACTCCTACTGTCCACGCCGGTTTCGAGTTTCGTCTGCAAAGGTCGGTACAACGAGCTCGTTGGTTTGTGTGCATTCACGATTTCTATAATGAAATGAGTTTGTCGATTTTACAGAGCCGATCGGCAAAGACATTCTGTCCAAGTGTAACACTTGCTTCACCAACCCTTGTTCGAACGAAGGCTTCTGCGAGCCTTTACCCGAAAGACAGTACAAGTGCAGATGCAACCCAGGATATCACGGCAAACATTGCGAAAACATGATTGACGCGTGTTACGGTAATCCGTGCAGGAACTCGGGAACTTGCAAACTGCTCGAAGAAGGCAGATTCAGGTAAATGCTTACGTCACTTAAACCACCTAACCTGTGCCATATAATTATAGTATATAAAAGTATAATTACATTTTTTTCTCCAAATATTATTTTTGAACAGTTAAATATAAACCTGATTCCGACTATTTTTTTTTTTATTATTCTCGCCCTTTATTTTTCGTTGTAACCTTTGATTTTTAAATAATATTTTTTTTAATAGCGATTCAATACTGAAAAAAAAATATTTTATAACGTTTTTTATTAATTAATGAGCTTTTTTGTTCAATGTTCGAGAGAATTATTTTACTATATAAATCTTTGTTCTCCAAAAGGAAAACGTCGAGTAGAATTAATACATTGAATGTACTATCAAGTGTCAACTAATGAGTATATACTGTTATAATAATCACTGTGTATAATTATTTATGTATACGTAATTAAATTGATTGTATTTTTTCTTAATAGCTGCCAATGCGCACCAGGTTTTACCGGAGACCGTTGCGAAACAAATATCGACGACTGTTTGACCAACAAATGCGAAAACAATTCGACTTGCGTTGACCTGATTCAAGCGTACGAGTGTCGTTGCCTACCCGGGTACACGGGTAAGAATAATTTTTAATTAAAATTTTTTTAAACCTTTTTTTAAATTTAAATCTCCGTGTGTTCACTTAATGTCTAATATTAAATTACGCCGCAGGTGATTATTGTCAAACAAAAATACAGTTCTGTTCGAAAGACTTCAATCCGTGTCACAACGGAGCCAAGTGCGTCGATCATATTACGCATTATGCTTGCGAATGTCCACTCGGTTTTTCGGGCGACAATTGCACTGTAAACAACGACGACTGCCAAAACCACATGTGCCAGGTGAGACGAGACTATGTTATTATTGTTATTATTATTATTATTATTATTAGGTAATGTTATAATTTTTTTTTTCCAATACAACAATAATTAAGTTACAATTTTATTTACTCGTCCTCAGAACGGTGGTCTGTGCGTGGACGGCATCAACGACTATACGTGCAAATGTGTAGGAGAATATACCGGAAAGTTCTGCGACATTTCTCCGAGTGTCGCACTTATGTACCCGCAGACTTCGCCCTGTCAACATCACGAATGCAAAAATGGAATATGTTATCAACCGAACGGTTCTACGAACGACTACTTATGTAAATGTGCTCCAGGGTACTCAGGTACTTGTCCGCGCGTGTTGAATGTTGTTTGTAAATAGCACGGCACATTATCCCACGTCCTTTTATTTGCAGGCAAAAGGTGCGAATATCTGACCAGCTTGAGTTTTGTACATAATACTTCGTTCGTGGAATTAGAGCCTTTGAGGACCAAACCCGAGGCCAACGTGACTGTTGTGTTTACGACAACGCAAGAAAATGGAATTTTGTTGTACGACGGCCATTCCGAACACTTGGCCGTTGAATTATTCAACGGGCGTATTAGAGTCAGTTACGACGTGGGGAATTATCCCGTTTCGACCATGTACAGGTCAGTATTTCACTCAAAATTCACCGTTTTACGGCTTATTTAACACTGTGTATGTTTTTTTTAGTTTTGAAATGGTCGCAGACGGCAAACAGCACATGGTTGAACTGTTGTCGATTAGAAAAAATTTCACACTGAGAGTCGACGGAGGCGTGGCTAGATCGATAATCAACGAGGGATCAAGAGATTACTTGAGACTCACCTCGCCGTTGTACATAGGTGGCACACCCCCAGATCCCGGTGCAGAAGCCTTTAATCATTTTCATTTAAGAAATTTGACCAGTTTCAACGGTAAGTAATTTTCAAACACGAATCTGCAGCTAGGCGTAAGCGTAATAGCGTGGATTTACATTATCATCACAATAAAATATGTTCATTCCAGGGTGCATGAAAGAGCTTTGGGTGAACCACAAATTAGTGGACTTTATGAACGCGGCACGTCAACAAAAAGTGACGCCCGGCTGTTCCTTGCTCCAGGACGAAGAACAGATGGTGGAAGAAGAAGGGGTCAAGTCTCCGAGTGTCGCCGAACAAGAACAGAGCTCGACTATGGTAGACGAAGAGCAGATGGAACCACAAGAAGGTCCAATTGAAGAAGACGAGGACGAAGAGGATGACGAAGATGAGGACGAAGATGAAGACCCTTGCTACAATAACCAGTGCCATAAGGGCAGCAAGTGCGAGTCTAAAGGGATCAAAGAATACATTTGCAAGTGTCAACCCGGTTGGTCGGGCAAGTACTGTACTCAAGGTAAGTTCCGTAACATCAACATCGCCTTAATTAATAAACGGAAGCTCAAACTCCATCGTGGGTGCATGTAGGTGTAGTTATCAATATATACAGACAACTGAATTTATGGATGTATAATTATTACTATTCAAACGGACCTACTGATATATAACTGTTAGAATTTTTTAATTGTCAAATTTCTGAGTTAAAATTGTTCAAAATTTGAATTCCGACAGAGATAGCACTACAGATTTTATATCAGGTGTGACTATTTTTTTATGTGGCATTTTAATGTCTCCTGTATATATTATATAATTTTATACAGGAACTTACGTAGTGTGGTTTCCATTGGCTGTCCCAGGGGATACTTAGTACATACAAGTCACAAATTAGTACCCTTGGCTTATTTTAAGCTAAAATACTATAAATATGGGATATATTGTATCCCCCCCTGAGAATCAGCTCGAGACAAATAATTGTCACATCCACTGTTTTAGACTAAATGAGTGCGCCAATGGTGGGCTTCTAGTTTCTCCCACTGATTTTACATACTCTCGCGTGTTGTAGTGAACTATACAGTGTCCCTGTCGCACTCCCCCCCGGGATAATATTATAAGTTATAACCATATAGGGGCGCAAATAGCCCGAATTTTTAGAGTTGACTGAAGCCCTCCTAACATAGTATTTTCTAAAAATTATTACTTATGCTTGGAAGCTTAATTGGAACTTGGCAAACATTTTGGTCGGACCCCCCCCCCTGTTAGCGCCGATGGGCATTAATAATATGGATAACACGTCCCGCCGAGTACGCACCTATATAGTTATAATAATGATGACACTTGTTCGCAGGTCCCACGTGCAAGAAGGTACAGGTGCGTGAGTACTACACTGAGAACAACTGCCGGTCGAGGAAACCGCTGAAGATGGCCAAGTGCGAGGGCGGCTGCGGGACGAGCTGCTGCAAGGCGCGCAAGACAAAGAAGCGGAAGGTCCGGTTGATATGCAACGACGGCACGCGGTACACCAAAGACATCGAGATCATACGCAAGTGCGCGTGCGCTAAAAAATGCTATTGACTACCAGGCCCCTCCAGAGCACCACCGACACCACCGCCGCCGCCGCAGCCGACCACAACGCCGCGCACCGTCGTCGTGCTGCCCCACGTCTCCCGCGGGGTGGCCGTCGCAGACGCGAACCACCGGCCGCGACGCACCAGACACCACCAGCAGCCGACGCACCGTCCACAGCGTCGCGCGTGGACCGAAGACGTGTTCGCGTACGTGACAGCGTACGCCGCCGTCTCCGTCACCGTCGAACTGTTGATCGTCGTCATCTGGTCGGTCAGCGTTTGTATATATCTTCTTCTGCCGTAACCAACCCTTGCACCTTAGTATTATTATTATTATTATTATAATTATTATTATTATTATCGTCGTCGCATTCGTCGTCGGCGTCATTACTATATTAATATATCCAAAGCTGGGCGAGTTCGTGATTTTGTTTACTCGGTTCAGTTAAGAAAATTTTAAAAGTTAATATACAATTTGTTTAGCATATAACACTAGCAGTATCATTCTATTTCTAGACTTCTAGTAACTTCATTAAAGCTTTTCGTCACGAAAAAAAAAAAAAAAAACATTTTTGACCATGAAAAAGTAATTGATAACATAAAAGTCGTAAAAAATCAACTTGACTTTTTAAAATGAAAATTTAATTTGTTCATTTAACGTTAGCTAAAAAAATGTCTAGTTGAGTTAGTAGTTAAATTAACGGACGCCCAAAGGTAGTTAAGTTTAAAAGTTTAAATGAAATTAACACGCCCAGCCTTGAATTTATATCATAATATTATATTGTACCTATTGTTGACCACTACATTGTCATTAAACCTATATACACTACATCAGCGACTTGTCGCCGACCCTGTAATACTTTCATCATCTTAACTATTTTTCGTTTTTTATTTCATTTACTATTACTATTATTTTTTAAGTAATTACCTACTAATTATAATTTAACATATTATAATATTATTATTATTATTATTATTATTTTTTTTTACATAATTTATTAACGATGTATTAATATATACTTAAAAAAAACCGTCTCTCTCGTTTCGACAACGAGAAACCATTATCATTATTATATTATACTATACCTAATATTTATATTATGATAATAGTATTTTTTCGGTACGACGATCTCCGTATATATTTGTGCACTATATTATTGTACGTGTACTTTGTGGTTGCACTAGATATTCGGCTCTGCAGTACCTATATTAATATTATACTCTCGCTTTATGTGTACCTATATAATGTAAACTGTAAAGTGAATGCCATTCGACGTCAAAAGTCAAAATACACTCTCTCACTCCCTATATGTTCGCGTATCTATATTACGCGGAACTCTCTATACCACGGTATAATACTCACCCTGCAGCTGTGTCCATATTAATATATTTTATGTTGTATTATATTATATTATTATATGTAGTCGAAATTTAGTAGTGTTTAGTCGTTAATAATAATAATCGAGGAATAATAATATTATTATGTCTTAAGAATCCTGTTTCTCAGTGTAAATATTTTATATAGAACGTTTATGTTCATAATATGTATTCTCTGGTGCATTGGTTAAAGCAAGAAGAAGTTTATATACAATAACAATACCGTATATATATAATATATATATATAGCGCGTGTGTGCGTGTGTGAACGTTTCCGGAGCAGAAAGGCACATTCTTTTTTTATGTTATGTGCGGAGGGGCCTTTTTCAATGTTTTTCCATTTTATTTTTATACATCATCTTTTTGTATAGTGTACAAGTGTAGAGTTCGTTAAAAAAAAGTATATATATATATATTAAATAAAAAGTTTTAAAATTTAAAAAAAAAATATATAATATTATATAAATGGAATGACCGTTATTGTGTTTGACCGCATTTGGTTCTGTTTTGTGTAACAATAATATTGATGTAATACTTTTTCCCTTTTATGTACGAAAAATATTAGTATATAATAATATATGCCTATTATATAAATATTGTATGTAAATATACCGGTGTTAATTGTTTTTTTCAGTCAAATCTGTATCGAATCGAATACCTATGTATGTAAACGAAATTGTGTTTACCGTTTAGTATGTATAACTGTATTAGTATATTAGTAGGTGCCTATAAATGTATAAAAATCAAAAATTCTAATTTACAGCCCGCTTATAGTAATATTTTTCAAAGTTACGTAATGAACAAAAATTATGAACGCACAAAACTCGTCGGATGATCACATTTTGGAGAAAAAAGAAATCAATTATTATTATGTCAAATTTATTTTGTTTTTTTCTTCGCATAATATTTTGTATATTTTCACTAAATTCTCCTACTTAGCCACAGCCACCGAGAAAAAAAATCGATTTTATTTATTTATACTACCTATGCCCATCTACAATATATTATGCCGTTTCCCGATTTCCCGAACCCACTAGACGTATTATAACCGCCTATTTATTTATGATAAGACTTGAATACTTTATTTTTTTATGTAAAACTTTTAAGTTAATTTTATTTGGTATAATCATTTCTATTTTGTGTTTCGAATAAGTTATATTTTTAAACAGAGTGGTTTATTGACGATTTTCCGACTTACAAAATATAGCATTACGTGTATATATACTATATTAATTAGTTAACAATATAATAATATTAATATTAATTATTGTAATAGAACTGCACGTCATGGAAATTAAAAGTTAGATAACCCACCATTATTAGCTGGTGCCGTTTTTCACTTACCACTTTCTCGCCACAACTGTAAATTCCAAAATAATATTTTCTCTTCCCTATATATTATGCGGTACCTATATTTTCTATAAAAAGAAAAACCTTGACGATTACTACCATTACTACTACCTACTACTACTGTTACTACCTATTACTACTTCTACTAGGTACCTAGTATTTACTACTATTACTATTACCACTGTCCACTACTGTCTACTAATGTCTAATGTATAACTACCACTACTGCTACTATACTATAGCTACCTACTATTATAGTACTATTTATAATAGTTGCTTTATAGAGTAATAAAATATAATGCTATGTTATAAATTTAAGCTCCAAATAATAATATAAACACTATTGTATTTTACATTGATTTTATTGATGTTTTTAAATTAATATAAAAATAAAAAATGTTTTTAAAACCCAAGTGAAAAAAAAATAAAAAATGTATATAATATACCTATAACTCGTGTACTTGTTATAATTTTTTTTCAATAATATAAAGGTACTTACTATCTACCTATACGTCATGTTTATCATGACAAAATTACCATAGTGTGCAGAAAGAAGAATAGACCATAATATAGGGTCGTAGACAGTGTTTTTGAGTTATGTGAGTGACTCTTATGGAGAGGTTAAAGTGGAGGGAACGCAAGAGGACTCAGCCCCCCTACCACTAATAGTGGTTAAAGCGCAAACAAAATAATATTGTTCTTCAAGCTGGAGACTGCAGTCAATTTTTAATGACATTCCAAAAAGAATAAATACAATTAAATGGAAGGTAACACAAAATATATGATCAGAGATCATTGGTTATAGATGGCAGTTAATACTGAAAAACAAATAATTAAAATATGAACTTAAAACCGAGAACAAAAATAAAATAGTCATGGTCATTACTATCCCCGGAGAAACCCCGGGTAATACAGCTAGTAGATAATATAATTTTTTCGCACAATGTGTTGCCCGGCGAATTGTATAGGCAAAATAGGTACATTGCTGAAGTGTTCAATATTGTCCAAGACATTATTCGATTATTGCAAGTATACTTCGTTTGCGACAGAAAATGGTTGCAAACAACCCTAAACAGGTCGTACCCGTTCGCAATCCCCCCCAATCCACACTTCTTAGATCCATTTATCGGCGAAATCGTAGGTACATGCACTTATTCAGGCGCCACCTGGTGGTTAAACAAAATGATTTGGCCAGATACTGAAGACCATAATAATAATATGCTCCAGTTCCTTTAACCCTAAAATCTATTAACAATAATAGTTAATTCATTAAAGAATGATTATGCATAAAAAAAATTAACTAGAGTTAAACAAATGAAAAGAATGGAAAGGGAATTTAGCGCTATTATTATTATTATTAAGACCAATAGTAACACCATGGCATTTATAAACAAAAATTTCCATAATCCTGTTTGAGCACCTCCCCTGGTTGGAATTTACCCTTTTTAAATTAGCCGATCTTCTTCACAGAGATCTAACCTATCTCTGTATCACATTAAATCGCAATTGACCCAGCCGTGAACTCTTCCTAAACGGCTGGACCGATTTTGATGAAATTTTTTGTGTGTGCTTTAGTGGGCCCTAGAATATTTTAGATTCACAATCGGACCCGGTAGGCCCATTCCGTGGAGGTGCTCAAAGGGGAATATTGGGATTTATGGTGGATATTTTTGTTTATAAATGGTTGCCGTGGGTTTTAAAAAACTATTATAATAAAAAATATTGGTTGCCGTGAAATCATATATAAATCATTATATAATATATAATGAATGTTTGTGTGTAGATTAGACCTCTGGGAAGAAGACACTCTAATTTAAAAATGGTTAAATTTGGTTTTTTTTCATTCGTCTGATATTAGTACGGTTAAGTTAGGTTAGGATTTTGTATTAATTGATTATATTAATCCACCATAGGTGGAATACGACAAACTTGGCATAACTTTGAATTTTGATACATCAGAGTTAAACCATACACTTACGTACAAACAGCACGGGGTCCGCGATCTACCACAGGTAGTTTGCCTACTTGATACTATACTGCTGCGAATTTTTATTCCTGGCCACGGAAAAGTTAAGATAAATTTTGAGCACCATAAACCGAATACTAAAATAACGAATCGAACAAAGTTTGAGTCATATACAGTTGCAAATTGTCCGCGATCTGACGTACTCGGATTGCCTACCAGGGGAGCTAAATTGCACTTACTGTTGCGAGTTACATCCAAAAGGATCTGAACAGTCACAATTTTTCAAAGAGTTGTCATTTTTTAAGGGACACAAAGCGCACGGGTCACGGGATCAGCTAGTAACATATAAAAATGGATCCTATTTCCATAAATAATTTATTTCTACTAAATTGTATTCTTGACATCCAGATTTCTTACTTTTCCTAAAATTGTATTTCATATGAACCTTGTCCTGATAATTACGAATACAACGCAAAAAAAAAACCAAAATCGGTATAGCCGTTCACCCACGACCTAGGGAAATAGGATCTATTTTTATATATATATAATAATTAATAATATATAGATAGATATAGATTTGGTACTGGTCTAGTTGACCCCCACCACTCACATTTCGTATTTTCGATAACCAATAATTTATATAAAAATGTACGATTATAATAATACATTATACATTTATGATTATAAAAAAAATTATGACAAAAATTATACATTTATGATTATACAGAACAATTCAAGTGATCAAAATAAAAATATATAAAAAATATGGTAACAATAAATAAAAATTAAAAATAATAATAAAAACTGTGCAGGTGGCCAAAACTCTGCTATGTCCAGAATAATTCATATATGAATAAATATTTAAATTTAAAAATAATAATAATAAATTATTAATATAATAAAAAAATAAAAATAAAAATAATTATAAATCATGCAGCTGGCCAAAATTCTGCTATATCCTTCAAAATTTCTTTAAATGGATCCCGGCCGTTTAATTTACTCCGCCACATAAATTCTGACAAATAATAATCTAGGAAGTTTCTCTTAGTCCTTCTACGTTTTTTGTTGCCCCATTTAGCACTTCCCCACATCCTCTCAACATTCTGTGTATGAGCTCCACTTATAGGATCCACAAAGTTATATTTGTGGTTTACTGTTGAATGTGTATAATGGCCGGTTTGTTGTATATTATTATAGGCTCGCCAGGAATCAGATATAATGGTCGATCCAACTCGTATACGTTCGCAAATTATTGGCAATAATGTATTTTCCGACCGATTGAGTACACATGCGACGAAACACTCATTGGTCTCACGACATAATATGCCACCAAATACCCATCGCTGTGGCAGTATTCGACCATCATTATTTTTGCGTCTAACAAATAACTTTCGTCGATCTCGAAAATACAACCAACACCTCCTATTTTGGAATCACCTTGAGAAATTTTCCATACACAAACTTCCCTCACAAAAAAATTCCAATCTACTACAGTTTATTTGCTAATTCCAAATTCACGTTTGCAAAATTCCACTGATGTCAGTTCATGAGCCCAACCATAAATGAAGTGAACAATAGTTGGCAACTTTACCTTGGCACTTCGTATCCAATTATTGGTCTTGAGACATTTTTCTGCTCGACATCATCTTCAATGACATCGCAACCGACCCCTTTGTGCATCCAAAACCATCTCATGTCCACTGTCACGAGTCCTAGTCTTATGGACAATAATATTTTGGTTTTGCAAAAAAATTATTGCCGATGAAACATCATGCACGTCACTATAAATTTGTCGGAAATTCATTTTCTTTTTGTTCAGATGACGACAACTGAATAACTGAGGTAGGTACCTCATAATATTATATACGGCACCCACTGTTATACCTATCTTATATAATTCATTTTACTACACGGATTTTACCAAATATAATTCTTAAAATATATAATTAGAGAATTTCACACAAATACCTAACGTACATGATTTCGTACCTTTTTTATCTGCACTCTACAGTATATCAGTATATTATACATTTTATAACATCAAAAATACGAGAGATGTAGATAAGTGGTGGCCGGCGGGCGTCAACTAAACTTGGTTGGGGGGGAATTGCCTTCCTGGAGGGGGTCAACTAGACCAGTTCTATAATTTTTGAAGTTATACTTCTTTACGCACGGTAGTGAGGAAAAAAAAAGCGAACGGGCGGCGTGTACGAACGGGCGGCGCGTACGAACGGGCGGCCGTACGAACGCGAAAGCGTACATGTCCGTAAATAAATAAATATTGTCATGGTAATGTTGTTATATTATATATTATATATAAAACAGTAAGCTTGATTGACTGCTATCAACGCACAGCTCAAACCATTGGACGGATCTGGCTGAAATTTGGCATACAGATAGCTATTATGATGTAGACGTGCGCTAAGAAAGGATTTTTCGAAATTCGCATTTTAAGTAGGTGCTCAAACAGGGACATTGGGATTCAAGATGGAAATTGGAAATTTTATTTTTATTTATTAATAGTTGCCATTGGTTATAGTCTAATAAGAAATTAGCATTTATTTATTGGTTGCCATTGGTTATTCGGGCAGATCAGGTACAAGCTTGCATCAAATCAAATTATTGAACATTGCCTACCAGGGTGGCTGAGTTGCACTTACCCCAACAAGTTACACCAAAAGGAGTTCAACAATCATAATTTTTTTAAGAGTTGTGATTTTTTACGAGCAACCAAATTTGTTATATTAATCCACCGTATTATATCAAAATAAACTTGTTATAACTTTGATAATTTAGAGTTAAATCATACACTTCCGTACAAACAGCACGGGGTCCGTGATCTACAGCAGGTAGATTGCCTACCTGATAATGTACTGCTGCGATTCAGAATTTTTATTCCGGGCAACGGAAAAGATAAGATAAATTTTGAACACCATACACCGAATATTGAATAACGAATTGAACAAAGTTTGAGTCATAACTCATATTGAGTTGATACATTTAAAGGGCGACGAAGTGCACGGGATCAGCTAGTATTATATATTATAATCGGGCCATACTAATTAAAATGAATAATTAATGATCGATTATCATTTATTTGTATTATTATTATTAGTATTCACTCACAAATCTATTGTCTGGATAAAAACAATACTACAAACAATTATCCATCGATCTGTCGAATAAAAATATAAAAAATAAAATAAAACTATCAATAATAAATAATCCCGGATACTTCTTCTCATTTTTTAAATTAATTAATATTTTTTTCTTTCTTTTTCACTCACTCACGTGTACCATTCAAAAGAAGTTTAACTTCCCGCGCGCGTACTGGTAACACACATGGTTTATTTTTTTTATTGAGCTCTTGAGCCCGGCAGCTTAGGTCATTACCTATTTTTTGTTTTTGTTGGTAGGGGTGGAAACACGTGTGTGTTTGTTTTTGGCAGAATTTTTGATTTGGGCACCCGAGGGTATCTGCCATGCCGGGTGGGGGATGGCGGCACCTGTTCTCCGGACACCGTGATTTGCCCGAAGAAATATGCCACCCATGGCCGAGGTATTGCAACAGACTCCTTATTCCGCTAGGCCACTCCGTCCCCCAGATATAGATATTATATAGATAGTGTAACAAAAATTTTAATAATCCGACTAGATTTTATTACTTATTTTAACAAAAAAAAAAAAAAAAAACATTAAAATTTTTTATTTAACTTATTATTCATTCTTTGAAGATTCTTAAAATTGAAGCATAAATATAATAGGCTTATAATTATTTATAAATATTTAAATAACACAGTACTTTGGGATACTAAAAAAAATAGTATAATAAATAACTTATATAAAACGGAGTTCATTAAAAAATCAAATAAACAAATAAATAAAAATTATATAATATAACATTTATAATACATCTATAGACTAAATACATTTCGGAAATGAGAAATATAAATATAAAATCTGACATAATTTCTTAAGAAAACAATTGTTGAATGTGTTTAGTGGAATTGAAAAATCTGTTTCAGATCATCTATTGTTATTTTAGATTTGATACTGGTGCCCTTGAATAAATTATCGGCCATTTGTAGTTTATGTGTTTGAATGTTCATTATCCGAGTTTCGATCGTATTAGAACATATAAATTTGTAAACATGCACGGGTTTGTTCTGTCCTACACGATAAACCCGGTCACACGCCTGAGCCTCTAATTGGGGGTTCCAATGAATGTCTACTAAAAACATATGGTTGGCGGCCATCAAATTAAGGCCGACACCGCCAGCTTTCAAAGAAAGCAGAAGTATCTGGAAAAAGTAAAAAAACAAAATGTAGTCACAAGGCCCAATAAAGTAGCACAATATAACTTTCATAAAACAATTTATAACCTGGTAAAAATTAATTAACTATTTATCAATATCTTTTCCAAAAACTCAAAATCAGTAACAATTATAATCACATTTAAATTATTTTAAATTATAGGGGTAGCGGTTGTGAACAGGTATTAGAATAGTATACACGGGCACACAAAGCCCGAATACGCGGGCAAAAAATATATTAAAGCCAGTGTATTTAATATCCGTGTATAATACCCATGCATATAATGTATATTAATTCAGAATTCAGATATACTTTAATATAAATATTTTTTTTGCTAACTTTCCCCACTCTTTATAAGATTAAATAGCACAACAAGTTGATTATATTAATAC
This sequence comes from Macrosiphum euphorbiae, assembly GCA_949089665.1. Taxonomy (NCBI): domain Eukaryota; kingdom Metazoa; phylum Arthropoda; class Insecta; order Hemiptera; family Aphididae; genus Macrosiphum; species Macrosiphum euphorbiae. The sequence continues at coordinate 31,361,915 of CARXXK010000001.1, forward strand.
TAATTTATTATAAGTTATTTTTATAGTTATTAGTTATGCTTAAAAATTAGTATGATGCATTCGTTTATCGCATATTATATAGGCATTAACACTATAAGCTATAAGTATAATAATATATAAGAGAGTAATATTGAAACTGGTTTTAAGATTCAAACATAAATATTCGCAAAGTTATCTACACAATATATTATGATATGTATACTGTCTTATTGAGTTCAGAAAGTGGAACAATCTTAAGTCAGCACTACAAAATAGTGAAATACGATTTTTATTTAAATATATGAGTAATTAAGGTCATGGGTATTTAAACACCCGGGTATTTTTATAACACGGGCTTTAACCCCTACACAGGTAAAAACACGGGTATCCGTGTAGTTCATTACATGTGTAATCGCGACCTCTATTTTAAATACACTGAAGATTTAAAAATTGAATATTTTATTACCTGCGGCCCACTGTTAGGGTTATTAAATTCGTGGATGATTTTATTTCGTTTTGGTATGGGAATTGCACCCGAATACATTTCTATTTTAGCGTTATAATGAGCCAAATGTTCCCGAATTAAATGGAGAAAACTGGGCCACTGGGATACAATAATAGCTTTATCCCCATTGCCATCAATCAATACTTTTTCATTAACCAAATCACAAATTTTTTTTATCTAGAACATAATTGTATTATTAAATATATTAGTTGCACAACAATTTATACTGTTCATATTTGTATATTATGCATAATTTCATAATAGTAATGACAACATTCTACCTTGGTTGAAATCCAAGATTTTTGGAAAATGTTTTTTTCAATCACAGGTTTTTTCTTAACAGGTTCATCTTCCAAAGTAAGGCAACTCATAAGTTCTGACAAATCAATATTGTTTGGCAAAGTATCATTGTCAATGTCAGAATCATTATTAAATACATCTGTGTCATCTTCCAGAATACTCTCCATATTATCCTCTTTTTTAATACTTTCTTCTGTAATAGGCTAAAAAAAATAAGAGAAAGACATGTTTAACACATTTATTTTCAAATTTAAATATATTAAAACCCCGTACTCCTTTTATTAATATCGGATGGCAACATATTTGTCTTAGTCTTAAAAGTAATACCAATATATGGTATGTTTGTACTTCATCTATGTTCTTGAATTGTTGGAATAATTTAATTAATTCGGGATGATCTTTGAAAACTTCGGCTTTATCTTGATTTTGGTCTGTAAATAAATATTATCTTTATTTAATATTGTAAACATTTAATTATATTTAGTTTACATATTATGATCAGTTGTAATTCATCACAAAAAAAATATATGGATACAATTATTACACTTAAAATAAACATTTGTAGGACTAAAATAAAAAGAAACAATGAATTATAGTTAATTAAAAAAAATTTTATTATACCTTGGAAATATTGAACTTTACATTGTACTTTGATATTTGGGTCAAATACTTTTTCTTTTGCTACTCTATCGTACAGGTAGGTGGCAAACAGATTGCTGGAATAAATTACTTTAGTCACTATTTTTTATTTTTACTATTACTCCTAATTTAAGACTGATTATTACCTCGAGAATTTGAGCAAATTCTCATAAGCTCTTCGTTCTTCTTCTGATAATTCGATATCTATTGTATTAATTTCTTTTTTGGGTAAATTGAATGTTGTAAATTGTGTAAGCTCTGATTTTGTCCGTCTTAACATTAATGTTTTTACGAGTAGGGAAAGCCTGTGTTTCCCTGCATCGTCATTATTGCCGACCCACCTTTTCCAAACCTTCAAAATTAAAAAAATTAATATTGTTTATATTTTTTTCAACCACAATTTCCAAATTCACAAATAGCAAAATAATTTACAAAAACTCAATTTCCACAACATGTGCTGTACAATCAAAATTATATTTATAAATATTTAGGGGCCGTATTCATAGTTGATGCTTAATAAGTATTTCTTAAACTATAAGTATGACTCAAATGAGTTTCATAAACGAGACTTTGGCTTAAGAAAGGAAAAAGTATTACTTAAATTAAAGTTGGTGAGACCTACCTTAAGTATTACTTTTAGTTATTAACACACATGGTTTTTTTTTTTTAATTATCTAAATTAGCTTAAGCAATACTTATTCTTAAGCATCAACTATGAATACAGCCCTAATTGTTGTATTTAATTTTGTTGTCTGTGTGGCATAATAACTAAAAATGTATTCACACAAAAGGTAGCAAAAATTAAATTACAATGTATAATGTATATACAGTAGAACTTCCATATAATGGTCACCAAAAGGACTGTAAATAATGACCGCTATTTAGAGGTGCCCGTCCTACAGATGTAGAACACTAGGATAACACTCGACGGGACCAAAAAAATTTACCGTTACATAGAGGTGACCGTTAACGGAAGTTTTACTGTAATAATAAAATGTATTACGTATACTGAAATTGTTTAAACAGGTACTTCCGTGTTATCTCGACTACTTTAGGTTCACAACCGTGTTATCTCGACTACCAAAATATTTCCAAGACTACCTATTATATGATCAACCGTGTTATTTCGACTACCGCAATTTTTTAAATAATAAAAATATATAAAAGATTTCTTTTCCAAAATACAATTTTGCCAAGTGATTGTTTGGACAAATCCGTGCACTTGGCAACACCGCGTTCTTGGAGAAAATCAACAGCCTCCTTCTCGGACGATGGCAAATTAAAAAAATTCATATTGACTAAACGATATATTGAACTAGACGTAGCGCTAATACGGAAAATAGGACGATTGTCGAATGACTGACGAAATAAAAACCACCATTGTACATCAAAGACAAAATTAAATATTGTACATTACAATGATACAGATTACAACGCGGGAATAAATATTTATTAATAAACTACGGTCTACGGAGGTAGTCGAGATAACCCGGATGATTCCAACAGGTAGTCTTGGGAATATTTGGGTAGTCGAGATAACCCGGAAGTACCTTTAAACATAAGTAGTTTCTATTATTTTACACATGATTTATTAAAAATTTATAAGAAATACATTATTGTACTTACAGCCCAATCATCAAACGGCTTGCAACGCATAAATTTCAACAAAGTGAAAAAGTCTGCCTCTTTGTTATGGATCGGAGTTCCCGTGATAGCCCATCGATTTAAACTTTTAATATTACATACAGCAACTGAAGTTAGAGTTTTATGATTTCTAATAGTATGGCCTTCGTCCAAAATAATGCGATCCCACTTTATTCTACATAAAGGATTCTAAAAATTTTGAGATGATTTGATTAAAATAAACTCTTTATAATTTGTATAATATGTTTACTAACTGTATTCTGTTGTTTTTTTTGATCAAACATAACAATTTTGTAGGATGTAATAACCAAGTCATTTTTTGCCAGCTCTAAAGCTGAACAATTTCTATTCATCCCGTAATACTGGACAACTTTTAATAGTCCCGGTTTCAATTTAGTTTTAACCTCGGTTTCCCATTGATTGATCAAGGACGCTGGACAAATGACTAACGTTCCACCATTAATAACTACAAAAACATATGAAATGTTTTTTGAGAAACAATCTATTAGGAATTAGGTTTGCTTAAGTTGATAAAATATGGATGAATATTATCTTTAAAATAGTATACTCGATTCATTTAAACTTTAATTAGATATTAATAATTAAATAAAATGTTACCATCATTTCTTCCATTATCAATAGATACTACTGGTAGTAAAATATCTTGTTTTTTTTCTTTTGACTTCAAAATTAATGATATCATGGATAGCGTTTTACCCAAACCCATGTCATCCGCTATAACATAATAATATAACCAGTTTATTATAACAGTATATCATTATGAATACTTTAAGAGTATACTATATGTACCTAAAATTCCACCGTGCGGCTCCTGACTTTCTCTCCAAATCAGCCAAGCAATGGCATGTTTTTGATGTGGCATGAGAGGTACGACTAAGCCTTCTGGATCTTCCATCAATATACTAGATGATGGACATGTATCTAAAGACTTATGTAAAACCTCTAAGACGTCTAATGTCATAGTTTGTTGAGTTAAATAAGTGGACAAGGCTGACATAACAAAATTATTACATATTATATAACTATATTAGTATATTACTATATTATATTAAATTATTTATTATAGAAATTAACAAAAAAATTACCTTTATCTCCCATATCATGGATATTTATATGAGCTGCTGCTTTTTTTGCCAATGCACCTTTAAGATTAGTAGATTTTGCTAAAGATTGAGATATAAAAGGTGAGATGGCCGATTCATTTACATCTAATTTCTCATCAAATTCGTTAAATAATTGTTCATTCTTAATAATTTCATCTAAATATTTTTTTTTGTCAATCTCACCTAAAATTAGCAATTTAAATTATTGATTTAAGTTTAAATTTATATCTTTTTAGTCAGATCAGTAAGTAATATTCTAATATGCACACTATTAAACTTACTTTGATCTATAACGGAACTACTAGATTGAACTGTATTAGTTTTAGGTATCTCCTCAATATTAGATTTGGGTATTGTGCAGTTCCCAGTAATTTTCATACTTGACTCAGTCTCAGATTCATTATCTCCATATGATTTTTGAGACTTTTTTATATTCTGATGTGTATTGGACCCGGAAATTGATTTATTTTTATTGTTTTGATTATGACTTTTAATTGAATCTTCTAAATTCTGGTGTTCATTAAAATTACCTGCACATAATGAATTTTTGGTTTCTTATTAATATATTATTGTATAAATAAGATATTGTTTTCATACTAATTCTTTAATTCACCTTGGTCTATACACAAATTATTTGATTGAATATTATTAATGTTGTCAGGGTCGTTGAAACTGGATATTGCATTGCAAGAGCTGATTGTATTATTTGAGTTTACACTTTCCAACTTATCATCAGCATCAGGATTCTTTTGCATTTCAGTCTTGGATATACTTGTACTTATAATCTTTAAAAAATATCAATGCATTCATGTTTTACATCAGAAGTCTTCAACCCACCTAGTCTTTATTTGGGGTCCCCGAGCACATTTTAAGCATAACATGCATTTTTTTAACACATTTTTAATCATTTAAAACTGATTTTATTACAACGAATGTGACCCATACAATTTTTTTTTTTTAATAAGTGGCTTTCTGCTTAAAATGGATGAAAACCCCTGTTTATCACATTTTACTAATTATGAAATTATAATATTACCTCATTGTATTGATGATCATGACTAGGTGAATGAATTAATGAAACAACATTAGTCAAATTATTACAACTCTCAGAAAGAGAACCTAAATTTGGAATTTTTAAATTAGTGTCACATGTTTGTTCATTACTGGTAGAATTGGTCGCATTTTTCAATTTGTTTTGGTTTTTTTCAAAAATGCTAGAAATTGATTGAAATAACAAAATTATTAATTACAAAATAAGTAAGTAAAGTACCTAAATAATTTTGATTCAAATATATATTTTACTACAAAATTATAGTTTATTTTGTTAAGTCCAAGAAAAAATAATAACAAACTAAAATATAAATTAAAACAACTGGGGAACTCGCTCTGCTGTATGGTAGGTATCGAGTGTACCTTTGTCATTGGACGGATCATTGTTAAATTAGTCTAAATATCTTGACAATGTAGTAAGAGACAATGTAATCATAACTTATGTATGGAAAATTATAATTTAGGTAATAGTGAAATGGTGAATATTTCAAGTTTCTAGAGTTAATACTTTTGGAAATACAACATTTTAAATTCAATTACTCAATGTGAGGCAAATTTTTTTTTTAAATCCCAGTAAACAATATTATGAGAAATATTGTATTTTATGTTATAAAGTATTGAAAATTTTTATTTTTGACTCCCCATTAACTGAAAGTACCAACACGGTCAAATTTATAACCAGAAACCACTAGGAGAGCATTTTTTATACTATACAACGTGCACACATACATACTCACACATCATTGTATAACCAATACATTTATCGCTCAGAAACTAAAAATAAAAATGTATTATACAATTAACAATTAAACTACTATTTTTAGTTTCTTTTATTCATCATTCCATGGCTAATCAGAAACTTCAGTGATTTCATACATATTGTTAAATTCTAAAAAATAATTATGCAACTATCCCTAGTTCTTACACTCTTGCCAAGGGAGCACGAGGAAAAGCAAACACAAGATTGTAGTGGACTGCACAGATTATGTACTCGACATACACAATATCACTTTGTGGGTGCTTCACTCATCACTCTCCGTGTCGATTTTTAGGTCATAAGTCAATAGACAAGACACACAAGACAATACACATAACAACGTACATAGTGAGAATATAGAATTAGAAAGCTTAAATAAATTGTATTCATAGGAAATATTACCAATCATCCATTGAAGTATCTTTTACAAAAGACAACAGTAGATTATCTTCAACATCTGAGTTCTCAATACTGCTAAGTTCACAGTCATAAAAATCAATTACATTGTCTTCATAATCTTTGACATAACTAGAGCTGTCAGAAAAAATGAACAGTTAGTTAATTAGAAGTCCACAAATACAATATGAATTCTTTAATTTGAGTAGGTGTTACATAATAATCGTTTTTAATTATACTTTATACTCAAGGGTTCCAAAACATTTGTACTCAAGCTTATATTAAAATTAAAAACTCATTGCGGGCCAAAGTATAATATAAACATTAAATATGCATTGTATATAAACTCATGTCTTACAAAGCTTAATCATTTAATTTGTACATACGGGTCGAACCCAATACAAGAAATTATACACAACGTAATAAAATAACTAATAAGGTTATTTGAGGTACAATAGTAGAAAAAACATAACTAATAAAGAAAGCTTGACTGGCTAAAACAGAAGAGAAAATGAAGAACCAGTATTTGCAATGTGGATGAGGCGTACAACTGATGAGTTAAGAAAATAGGTAGATGAAGAGAAAAGTATTTGGAAAGGGATATATAACAAGTCCAGCCGCAAGCAACATTGAAGGTGACACAAAATAACAATAGTTCAGGTTGTTTTTAAGGGTGAGAAAGTTTCTTAGTAGAAAATAAATACTTGCCTAGTGTTTAATCTATAACAGCGATTCTCAACTTGGGACCGCTAACAAATTTTTTAGGGTTGCCAATACCAGGCCCGTATACAGGGGGGAGTTTTAGGGGTTCAAACCCCCCCCCCCCCCCGAAATTTTTAAAGTAGGTATATATTTATAATATAGGTAACAAAAACTAACTACATACGTCTTTAAAATATTTTAAACCCCCCCGAAAATTGATCCTGGATACGTGCTTGGCCAATACATCACATAAGGCTCTGTTAAGACCAAAAAAAATTTGTCGGAAACATATGTTTCTGAGTGTTGTTGACAAATATTTATGTTACTGCTTATGATGGGAAATCAGAAACATTTTCAACTACAAATATTTGTTTGGTCTGAACGGGGCTTAAAATAGCTAATGAGGATATCTTATAAGTTATAAATATAATAAAATACAAAAATATATTATCATCGAAAGCCAAAAATTAATAGTTAAGTTCATTCAAACAAAAGGTTGGGACAGAATTTTAGTAACAAGAACATTAGTCAATGTTGGATCAAAAATCAATAAGAGTATTCTGTATTAACCAAAAAAGCATTAAGAAAGTTGATTCTTTTTTCAACTATATACTTATGAAAAATAGGATTTTCTAAGATGGCTACAATTAAAAATAAATTAATAAATCGGCTGGATATATCACCAACCATGTGAATGAGTTAACCAAATCGGTTCAGTCAAGGATTCTAACCAACAACAGCAAAGGTCATTACGTAAATTGTTTTTGTAAAATTAAAAATAAACTTATATTAGATTTTAAATTTTAGTATATTGAATTTATTATTTTTATTTTAATACAATAATAACAGGGGAGGACTGGGCTGACGGGATACCGGGAACTTTCCTGGTGGGAGCTGCTTAAAAATAATTTGTTATTACTATTCAATCACTAATTATTAATAAAATTTGAAGGTATAAATTATAAATATTTTGGATTTTCATATCATAATGGTTGAGTGTGAAAAATATTTGGTGTTTAAGATTTTAGATTTTGGTTCAGCTGATTGATCAGCCCCTCGGCATCAATGCATAATCAGAAATTATTGTTTATAACTAGGGTGTGAATTTGAATATAAATTGCATTTTATAAGTATAAATACAATTTCATAAACACTATTAGCTTAAATTTCTTCAAGAAATTCAATATAATTAAATATCAATTTTTTTTACTAATATTTCTATTTTATTACGTCTTATGTTTGCTCCTATGACTTCAGTTATACAAAATAATACTTGCCAATTATAACCTTCAAAGTTTTTTATTTGAAAATATTAATAAGCTTCTGATTGACCAGTGATATAATGAAACACAAAATATAACGACTATACACATTTAAGTTCTATTTTAGTTTTATTTAAATTGGCTTTTAATTTTTCTGGGCATTTTATTAATCTTTTTTTAATATTGTAACTAGTGCATAAAATCGTATTTTTAAGGCATTTTTCTTGTTTTTTTTTTTATTGAATTTATATCCATGTCCTATTTATAACTTAACATGACTTTATTATACCAATCGTTTAATATATCCATTTCTAGCCAACCAGTATTTACTTAATATTACCTAATACCTAATATTAAATTATACACAATAAAAAATATAATATAAATATATTGTAACTACATAATAGTAAAATATAAAAGATAATTTGTGATAATTTGATGGGTATTAATAAGCTGATAACTATAGGTAAAATTTTCGTACGTTCGATATAACATTCTTAATTCAAAAAAGTTAACTTTTGAACTTGTTTTTTATTTTATTATAGTGTGTTGTTTTATGATTTTGTAATATTTACTTATCTATTTGTTGTTTAAAATGGAAACTAAAAGAAAGGGTGGGGTTGAGAAAATCAGAGAGAGAAAAAGGATAGTTTAAACAAACCTATGTTTTTCATCCATTGTAGATCAGTTATAGAGTAGGTAATAGAAAAAGTAATAGGTACATTATACTCGGCAGTATATGTAATTAAGATAAAATACTAAACACATCGAGAATCTTAAGTTGTCTCCTGAGAAAATTTAAGAAGAGTAGGTAGAGGATGCAACCCTTATTTGTTAAAACTTTGGTACCATATTTAAGTCTTACATTTAGTGATGACAAAATTTTAAGGGCCAGTCAAAATATAGATTTCCCGGGCCGAATAGTTGCCGCAGTCCGCACCTGAATAATAATCCTAATAATTTGTAATAACTTTTTAATTCTAACATTACAAAAGGGTAGCTAAAATTAAACCTTGGAGATATTATAGAGGGTTATGGTCTCAAAAAGGTTGAGACCCACTGATCTATAAGAGCTATAGAAAGGCATATTATATTAGACTAGTGAATAATCATAAGGACAATCAAGCTGGGAGATATAGCAGTAATAAAAGGATCCCAAAAGACCATGCTCAAGGATAAGGTGAACTACATAGAAAAAAATAACCTCTGAATTACTTAAAATTGGAATTCAGTAGATACACAACTAATTAATCTAAGAATTTTGAATGCTTTACAACAAATGCTTTGGATACAATCCATATGGTCACAAAGTCTGTATAAGAGTAAAACCTAAGTCTCTATAAAGAGTCACTTTCCATTTGCAAAATAGTATAATTTATGGAATAGATGTACCTATACTCAATAGTTTATGATTTAACTCGACAAAAAAAGAATTTTTTTAAACTAACCAGGGCGGGTTACTGTAATGGATGTGTTAAAAGTTAAATACAATGATATAAAATAATTGTTTATGAAAAACAATTCTAAGCCTACGACATTATGGTATGTGCCTATATTACTAAGGGACGTTCTTACAATGTCCAGTTAAAGTTAACCGGCCGAATTCTGCCAGTAATAAAGTCTGTAATCAGTTGGAAAGCGTTAACCGACACTTTAGTATATACGGCAATAAGTATATATTTTTATGATATCATTGCTATTAAAGTAACTTATTTTACTATTAGTAATACAGTAGGTCAAAAAAATTGCATTTGAATGCAATTGAAAGTACAAAATAGATAAACTTTCCTACCAGAAAAGATAGGTGATGATAAGATACAAAAATAAAAATAAAAAATCACATATTATTATAGTAAAATTGATGCAATAAATGTATATTTGAACCCCCACCAATGTACACTTAAAGATAACACAAACAGATTAAATTTTCATTATAGGCCTATTAGCATCAACTAGGGGAATAAAATCTCAAGCATTCGGTAATTCAAGTAAAATATATTTTATAAATTGATGGCATTAATTGAAAAACAATATTTTCTTATAAGAATCCATCACACATTAATAATTCAATCTATTACTAAAATCCATTTAAGTATCTACATTAGTAAGTAGGGAATAAATATTAAAGAATACAATAAAATAGAATAAAAATATAAATTACCTCACAAGCTTATTGATACTTATAGGAGTATTGCATTGAGGAATAACTTCTTTATAACTGACATCATTTTCTAAATTATTTAGGGATTGAGAAATTGACTTCTCATACGCTTCACATTCTAACCCATACCTAACTAAATCCCTGTCTGATGGTTTAAACAAAAGGGAATCATCAAAGTGTTCAGAATCATCATTGGAACTCTCAAGTATTTGTCTTGCCTAAATTGTAAGACATTATCTATTAATAACTGCATTTAACAAAATAAACAAATAGATTATACTTACATCACTAGAATTGAATGACAAACTTCTGCAATAAACAATAAAAATAAAATAAATATATTATATAAAATTATCATAAAATTTAAATACATATTGTTTCATAATATATAATATATTATGCTTTTCTTTTTTGTTTTTTAAATTTTCACCATAATATTACCTTGTAGGTATATACATAAATACATAATGATACGTAAACATTTATTAGATAATATTATTTTAGATAAATTGAAATTAAATTTGTAATACATATTTTAACTATCACCAATATTGCAATAATTATTATATTATAAATTGTATCTTTTATTGAGATCTAGAGGCAAATGTGTATTGAGTTCATCAAAGTCACAACACTACTAGGAACACACAATATTAGTATTTTTTGTTGACATCATTAATTATGTATTTATCTATATGGAATATATTATTTATTAAAAAAACAAACAATATTGAATATTGCTCAAAACAAAAAAAAGTCTATATTGTTACATCATATTCATAGAAATAGTCGGTTTGTCTGTTTGGTCTAATCTACTAAAATTACTAACTCATAATCAAAAAAAATTAATTATTCTTACGTTTTTCTTTCATTAACCATACTATGATTTTCAACAGATACATGCGTAGTTACCACCAACAAATCATCTTGAATTTTCCTCTTTTTAGAGATACTAGCATAAGACAAAGAATATTTTATGTATTAGGAAAAAACTAACATAATATTGGAAATTAAATTAATACTTTTCATTAACATAATCTTCACAAGTTTGGGACACAGTTGTTTTGTCTTTATAATATGTTACTATTCCAAACTCTTCATCCTCGTTGCTTAACAGTTTTGTAAGAGTTTTCTCTTCTTCGATGGTTAGTATTTTTAAAGTACTGCAATAGTTTGGGTATTTCAAATAATCAATATAAAGAGCAAGACATGAATATGATTTCTTCTTACCCTTTATTCTTTTGTTCTAGATTCGATTTACATGTGACATTTTCATTTTCTGACATCATTTCTTCATTTACACATTCATTGATATCCAACAAATCTTTTTGATTAAAATTATTCTCACAATCAATACTAAGGATGTATAATACACAACTTTGAAATTAACTACCATCAAATAAAATAAAATATTATATCATACATTTTTGGACGGACAGCTTTTAGAATATTGACATCACGCAAATCATCTACTGTGCTTGATGATTCAAAAATATTTTCTTCTTGATTGTTCAGCGTTTTACATACAATCTCTTGATTATCTATGTTTATAGTTGACTCACATGATTTTCTATCTTGGACAACCATTTTTCCCAAATCCCTAAAAATCAAATTAAAATACTTAGTATTTAAACCTAATAATTTATAGTAGTAAAGTATTGTTACGTTTCATGTATGCTGTCTCCTGAATATTGAGTTTTCTGTTCACTATCTTTTTGTATCACAGAATTTACGTTGTCAAATGGCCTAAAAAATATTTTATTTTATGTAAATTGTGAGATTAGCAACTATTTATACAGTACGTATTATTGCAACAATTAAAAATAATCTGTTCTCACGTTGTACAGTTTATGCCCTCGTTAGTTACACTTGTACAATTCTCATGAACCACAATAATTTCATCAATATCACATTTTGTTAAATCCAAAACATCATCTTGATCAATACTATAACAAGAAGTAAATAAAAATCTTATGTGAACATTAATATTTAATTGTAATGTTACCTATTATCAAGATTATCATCACACATTTCAGGCACAATGATCTCACCAACATTCAGATATACATCGCTTTTGTTGATACTACTTTCAGAAAAGTAATTGCTTTTCGACATGCTGTTTAAAATAAGTATTCAATTTGAAATTTGTACATTTAACAGGTTATGATTTGAATGTTCACAAAAAAAAACATTTACTTATCAATAACTCTTACCTTTTTCTTTCACTAATTATACAAGCATTTTCATCAGATACATGTGTAGTTACCACCAACAAATCATCTTGAATTTTCCTCTTTTTAGAGATACTAGCATAAGACAAAGAATATTTTATGTATTAGGAAAAAACTAACATAATATTGGAAATTAAATTAATACTTTTCATTAACATAATCTTCACAAGTTTGGGACACAGTTGTTTTGTCTTTATAATCTGTTACTATTCCTAACTCTTCATCCTCGTTGTTTAACAGTTTTGTAAGCGTTTCCTCTTCTTCGATGGTTAGTATTTTTAAAGTACTGCAATAGTTTGGATATTTCAAATAATCAATATAAAGTGCAAAACATGAATATGATTTCTTCTTACCCTTTATTCTTTTGTTCTACATTCGATTTACATGTGACATTTTCATTTTCTGACATAATTTCTTCATTTAGATATTCATTGTTATCCAAAAAATCTTTTTGATTAAAATTATTCTCACAATCAATACTAAGGATATATAATACACAACTTTGAAATTAACTACCATCAAATAAAATAAAATATTATATCATACATTTTTGGATGGACAGCTTCTAGAATATTGACATCACGCAAATCATCTCCTGTGCTTGATGGTTCAAAAATATTTTCTTCTTGATTGTTCAGCGTTTTACATACAGTCTCTTGATTATCTATGTTTATAGTTGACTCACATGATTTTCTATCTTGGACAACCATTTTTCCAAAATCCCTAAAAATCAAATTAAAATACAAAGTATTTAAACCTAATAAATATTTAATTTTTTTATTTTATGTAAATTGTGAGAGTAGCAATTATTTATACACTACGTATTATTTCAACAATTAAAAATAATCTGTTCTTACGTTGTACAGTTTATGCCCTCGTTAGTTACACTTGTACAATTCTCATGATCCACAATAATTTCATCAATATCACATTTAGTTAAATCCAAAACATTATTTTGATCCATACTATAACAAGAAGTAAATAAAAATTGTATATGAACATTAATATTTAATTGTAATGTTACCTATTATCAAGATTATCATCACACATTTCAGGCACAATGATCTCACCAACATTCAGATATACATCGCTTTTGTTGATACTACTTTCAGAAAAGTAATTGCTTTTCGACATGCTGTTTAAAATAAGTATTCAATTTGAAATTTGTACATTTAACAGGTTATGATTTGAATGTTCACAAAAAAAAACATTTACTTATCAATAACTCTTACCTTTTTCTTTCACTAATTATACAAGCATTTTCATCAGATACATGTGTAGTTACCACCAACAAATCATCTTGAATTTTCCTCTTTTTAGAGATACTAGCATAAGACAAAGAATATTTTATGTATTAGGAAAAAACTAACATAATATTGGAAATTAAATTAATACTTTTCATTAACATAATCTTCACAAGTTTGGGACACAGTTGTTTTGTCTTTATAATCTGTTACTATTCCTAACTCTTCATCCTCGTTGTTTAACAGTTTTGTAAGCGTTTCCTCTTCTTCGATGGTTAGTATTTTTAAAGTACTGCAATAGTTTGGATATTTCAAATAATCAATATAAAGTGCAAAACATGAATATGATTTCTTCTTACCCTTTATTCTTTTGTTCTACATTCGATTTACATGTGACATTTTCATTTTCTGACATAATTTCTTCATTTAGATATTCATTGTTATCCAAAAAATCTTTTTGATTAAAATTATTCTCACAATCAATACTAAGGATATATAATACACAACTTTGAAATTAACTACCATCAAATAAAATAAAATATTATATCATACATTTTTGGATGGACAGCTTCTAGAATATTGACATCACGCAAATCATCTCCTGTGCTTGATGGTTCAAAAATATTTTCTTCTTGATTGTTCAGCGTTTTACATACAGTCTCTTGATTATCTATGTTTATAGTTGACTCACATGATTTTCTATCTTGGACAACCATTTTTCCAAAATCCCTAAAAATCAAATTAAAATACAAAGTATTTAAACCTAATAAATATTTAATTTTTTTATTTTATGTAAATTGTGAGAGTAGCAATTATTTATACACTACGTATTATTTCAACAATTAAAAATAATCTGTTCTTACGTTGTACAGTTTATGCCCTCGTTAGTTACACTTGTACAATTCTCATGATCCACAATAATTTCATCAATATCACAGTTAGTCAGATCCAAAACATTATTTTGATCCATACTATAACAAGAAGTAAATAAAAATTGTATATGAACATTAATATTTAATTGTAATGTTACCTATTATCAAGATTATCATCACACATTTCAGGCACAATGATCTCACCAACATTCAGATATACATCGCTTTTGTTGATACTACTTTCAGAAAAATAAGTGCTTTGTGACATGCTGTTTAAAATAAGTATTCAATTTGAAATTTGTACATTTAACAGGTTATGATTTAAATGTTCGCAAAATCTGTTCTTACCTTCGATCTTCTGTAGAAAAAATTTTATCGTTATCCATCATTGATTTTTCAAGCATGAGTTCAATTGATGTATTTGTGTCTCCTTGGTCTGAAATATTTGCTGAATCATTGCTAAAAAAAATTTAAAAAATGAACGGTTTAATTTAAAATTAAGTTATTACTACATCTTATGAGCATTATTTTCAATAACTATTTGTGACATAGTTGGTTTGTCAAAATCAGAAGGAATCTTTCTATTGTCTCTTCTTGATTCAATAAATTTAAATTCAGAAATACTTTTATCACTTGTATCACTTAAAAAAAAAGTATACCATATAATATATAAGCTAACTAATTATTATTACATTAAATGAGAGTATTATTACATGAAATTATTATTGTTTCCATATATTTCAGACACTGTTCTTTGTAACTCATCTAATGGATTTGTGTTGGAATGGGTGATTATTTTCTCAGAATTGATACAAGACTCATCAACTGGCTCTAATATGTTTTCAAAATTGTTTTTGGACAAACTGCAAAATTAAATACATTTATATAGTTAATTGAACTTAATATAAGATATAATTTTCAATAAGCAATAATATTTAAATTTAATGGTGCCAGTTTTTCAAATTGTTCACAATTCTATAAAATTTGAAAATTTAATTGTATATTTCAGTTGCCACCTCAATTTTAAGACTTTTCCACCAAACTACTACCCTATTTAGGGGGGGGAGGGGTACAAAGTACACCCGTATTATATCGAAAAAAAAATGACTTTACGGGAATAACTCTCAAGCTTTGTAAAATTGTTGCATTTTCAGGAAAATAAAAAATATATGTTTCTTTATATTGGTATTTTGTACAATTTTGAATTTTGAAATTTTAATCGTATACTTTAATTTCTAATTTTTTTTCATATATATATTTCAGACATTAAATGCTTTAGAATTTAAGTTTAATAAAAAACAATATTGAATATTATTTTTTTGTACAGAACTTGTACAGTTTTACCTATGAACGCAAGAATGGCTGCGCGTCGCTGTAACGTAACTTATGAACTATTATAGCCATTTCCATTTAATAGTAGCCGCCGGCGCCAAAGTTTGTGAGTGCGAGGTGCGTCTACACACACACATGTAATCTCATAAAAAAGTGTGAATAGAGCATGCGCAGACCACCGCCAGAGGCGACTAAAATCTACCACTCAACGATATTATAAATGTCGGCCGCTGGGTACATAAACATTGTACACAGTCGAGCTACTCGCTAGATGGGGGGCTGCAAGCTGTTGTCACTGATACACGGCCGTTGCAGTGCCGCACGTCTGTCATAATTTGGTCATGAAATATTATCTATATGTGTGAATATGATAAAATTATTGTCTTGGCAGTTAGCACAGAATAGTTTTTAATCATAATTGGCTAATATTTCGGCTCCATTTTGATAACCCATACCATTTAAAGAATACATTAACATATCTTGTTCCTGTGTTAGAGACGTTTGAGTAATAGTGTATTTACTATTTAATATTTGTCCGCCTCATGTAAAATTACATGTCAAACCCGCCACTGTTATCATTTTATATATTTGCATATTACATTCCATGCTAATATTATTTAATTTAATTACTTTATGAGGCCTAGACGAAAACTATTTGAAGATTCTAATGAAACCGCGATATCTTTGATGGTATGTTTCATAATTCCTCTAGCAGATTCTTGTTCATTATTATAACTTTTATTCTCAATCCCCGAGAGTGTTGTATCGTCACTATTACAATATAACTCTACTATAGAGTTTTCAATGTCCTTGTTCAAAGAAACTCTGGAAGATATTAAAAATATAATTTTAATACAAGTTAATTTCAATATCAAAACTTATCAACTAACTAAATAGAACAAACATACATAATACATATATTCTCAGCACGGAAAAACAATAAATTATCTTATAAATCTGTTCCAAAAGAGAATATTTTAGTTATGAGCCCTAATTATTTCCTTCCAGCTCAGCATATTCTGTTTTGGAACAGAGAATAAGATTTATTTTAGCAGGAATTTGTCTATGAAACCATTTTTTCAGATGTGGCTATAATTAACTTAATTATATTATGTATGTCATTTTATAGTATAGGATTGGTTGCTGGTGAACAACCTAAGAAATGTAAATAAAAATTTAGTGTGTGAAATTGATCATATAACAAGTTTCTATGAGCAACCTAAGTACTGTAAAGAAAAATTAACATGTAATCAACCCAAAACATATCTATGTAAAAAAAACATAAAAATATAAACAAATGTTACAATTAATGTAACAATAAACTTCTAACTTCTTAATATTTGACTTACAAACTGTCATTGTTTTCCATTGAGTGGACTGTGGTATTATTTCTTAAGCTATTATTCATCTCATAAGCATCCAAAGAGTGAATAGTATGGACAGAAACATCCCGACAGCTAAATAATATAGATTAAAAAATTAAATATAAACAATTTAGGAAATATATTTCATGTTTCATAAGTATTAAATTATGATAAAGGATAAACTATAAAAGGAATTAAAAAAAAAAAAACATTTTCATATAGGTATCTAAAATTATCCAATAGCATAAAATATCCACATTGATACACAACTACATATGAAGAATTTAATGAATTAACTTTTTCTCCATTATTTTTATTCATGATAACAATATAATATTTTGTATAAATGTTTATGTTTATTGGTTTAATATTTGAAACTCTTTACACTTCAAAAACTACATTTTAAAAAGCTATTTTCTTAGTACAGATGTTCTTACATTTTTTATGGTACAACCCATTATTAAAAATGATTTAATTTTGGCAACCCACTATATACTAATGACCGTTTTTGTTTGTTTCATTGATGATCATTGATTCACATCAAGTGAATGATATTTATATTCTTAATGAATTTGAACGTTTTTAAATATGCAGAAATATTATTAAATTATATATTATATAATATATAATAACATTTTTCTATTATAATATTCCTATTATATTTGTTTCATTAAGAATTTTAAAAATAAAATATGTGCAATCCCAGTGAGCAAGGCTCAACATATAGCAACAATAATATTATGATTTTTACAACTTTGTATTAGTATTTAAACAATTCATAAAAATCAAATAAAAAAGTGTTCCAAGCACTAAAATAGTGCATCATATTTATTTGAAATAGTATTTATACATAAAATATCTTTTCATTTATATAATATAATATATCTATCTATTTTATAAAATATATTGAATATTATGTAAAATGAATCTCCCTTTTTTTCCGCACTCATAATCTTGAAAACTAAACGTCCTATACACTTGAAATTCAATATGGATATTTAGCTAGATCTGGGGAAGACCAGTATCTATATGAGAACCACCCAATATACCTTCAGGGATCAGCATGTAACGAGACATGTTCAAATCTCTAGAATTTATACATAATTTATATCTTAAACCAATAAATAAATATTACAAAACTTAACTCAACCCACCAAAATAATAATTGCAACCAATAGTTTGGGAATCGTAGCCGTAAGGCTAACAAATATTCAATAATAAATACATACAACTAGAAATATTTTTAGTAAACAACAAATTATGAATATCAATAACAAAATGAATAATAATAAATAAGTAAGTTCTAAAATGTATATAATTACTTTTCAGTTCCAAAATAAAATGTATTGGATATAAATTCATCACCAGTAACTGAACTTGGAGACTTTCTGAAAAACAAAAAATATAAAAATATGAAATATGAAATGTTGAAAATATAAAAATAACTTTTCATTAATTGGAACTTCAAAATTATCTACTGCTGTATCGTCCACACTACAACAACAATTAGGTGATAAACTGTTATAATTTACATTATCAGTTACTTCCACTGGCATTACAGATACTTCATCATTAGCAAAATGTCTACAAAATCAGAATGCATAAAATATTTTAAAGAAGTTTTTTTCATTTAAGAAGAAGAGATCTTCATCTTAAAAAAAAATAAAGATTCCATCAATCATTTAATTCTTGAATGTAAACTTTATTTCAGAAGAATCAGGTTTTATAGAATACATAATTTGAATGTTAAAAATAATTGTTCTCGCCTTTCGGTCGAATTGTCAATTTCTTTATTATTTAATATTGTTATATCAACTCTATAATTCATAGATATAGTAGGTTTGTCTGTTTGATCTAATCTACTAAAATTACTAACTCATAATTCCTTATATTAGTTACAAATTAATTATTCTTACCTTATTCCTTCATTAAAAATACTAAAATTTTCATCAGACACATGCGTAGCTACAACCAACAAATCATCTTGAATTTTCCTCTTTTTAGAGATACTAGCATAAGAATATTTATGTATTAGAAAAAAACTAACATAATATTGAAAATTAAATTAATACTTTTCATTAACATAATCTTCACAAGTTTGGGACACAGTTGTTTTGTCTTTATAATCTGTTACTATTCCTAACTCTTCGTCCTCGTTGCTTAACAGTTTTGTAAGCATTTCCTCTTCTTCGATGGTTAGTATTTTTAAAGTACTGCAATAGTTTGGATATTTCAAATAATCAATATAAAGTGCAAGACATGAATATGATTTCTTCTTACCCTTTATTCTTTTGTTCTAGATTCGATTTACATGTGACATTTTCATTTTCTGACATCATTTCTTCATTTACATATTCATTGATATCCAACAAATCTTTTTGATTAAAATTATTCTCACAATCAATACTAAGGATATATAATACACAACTTTGAAATTAACTACCATCAAATAAAATAAAATATTATATCATACATTTTTGGACGGACAGCTTTTAGAATATTGACATCACGCAAATCATCTACTGTGCTTGATGATTCAAAAATATTTTCTTCTTGATTGTTCAGCGTTTTACATACAGTCTCTTGATTTTCTATGTTTATAGTTGACTCACATGATTTTCTATCTTGGACAACCATTTTTCCCAAATCCCTAAAAATCAAATTAAAATACTTAGTATTTAAACCTAATAATTTATAGTTATAAAGTATTGTTACGTTTCATGTATGCTGTCTCCTGAATATTGAGTTTTCTGTTCACTATCTTTTTGTATCACAGAATTTACGTTGTCAAATGGCCTAAAAAATATTTTATTTTTTTATTTTATGTAAATTGTGAGAGTAGCAAATATTTATACACTACGTATTATTGCAACAATTAAAAATAATCTGTTCTTACGTTGTACAATTTATGCCCTCGTTAGTTACACTTTTACAATTCTCATGATCCACAATAACATAGGCGCAACTAGGGGGGTGCTTGGGGGTGCTGAAGCACCAAACTTTAATTTAGCACCCCCAGTTCAAAAACAGCAAAAATTGAAAAATCATATGAAAAAAATAGTTTTTTTAGCTTAACTTAATGTTTTTTTTTTATTTCTTCGTTTTTAGCAGAAACACAACTTATTGTTTGTAATGATTATAGGTACCTATATCAAATATTAGAATTTAGAATTCTTCAAATTTTTTTGGAAATTTTCTGTTAGAAATTTATAAAAGTTTTTCCTTTCATAGCTAACATTATAAATGTTGATAGAAGACTCCTCACAATTGGTACTATCTTAAATAAAAAAAAAAGTTTACTGGAAAGTAACATACATTTTTGATGAGCGTTTGAATCTAAAATGTGTACAACATTGAACTTTCAATTTTTATCAGTAAATTAACGAAATTTCATCTACCAATTTTTGATATTATATTGTCCTAGTATATCCTTGAAATTTTTATCAAATGTTAAAATTAAAATTTTCCTTACTCTTACATGGTAAAATGTTTAAACAATTTTGACTCTTTTTGAGGTATTTATAACTGAGACATTTTTCAAATATTTTTAATTATTTTTCATTGGCGATTCATAAAATATTTTCTTTTCACAGTTAAGGTCCAAGATTAAAAATGTTAATAAAAGATTTCACATAAGTTTGTCTACCTATAAAAAAACGTATACTTAAACTTGAATTTTTTATGAGTGTTCGAACTTATAATTGTCACGATATTCGATATTCAGCGGTAAATCGAATTCGTTTTTTTTGGATTTGGTTGTATTTCCAAAATGAATAACCGTAGACTCTTGAAATGTTCACCAAATATTTATATTAGCATTTTCCATACATCGAAAATTCTTTAAACACTTGAATTTTTATGAACTGTTTATGAGAAAATTTTTCAAATTGAATTCAAATATAACACATCCACTACAACGACATTCTCAACAACTATTGTACAGAAAAGCGGTACCCACTTGACCACATTTTTTTTATCCATTTATACATCCAGGTTACTATTTTTATCACCTAAATAATATAATATACCTCATTCATCAGTATTTATCATCATAAAATTTCAGTATTCATCAGGTATATTACTGTTGATTTACTTAAATATTAGTGTCCTTATGTGTTCATGGTGCATTTAGGAATGGTTATAGTAATTATAAAATCAAAGTATGACGTATGTTATTTTGGGGTGTGGGGGCGTGGCCCCCGCGGGTTTGTGTTCTCTACATAATTTTAGCACCCCCAGTGTTTGGCCTCTAGTTGCACCTATGCACAATAATTTCATCAATATCACATTTAGTCAGATCCAAAACATTATTTTGATCCATACTATAACAAGAAGTAAATAAAAATTGTATGTGAACATTAATATTTAATTGTAATGTTACCTATTATCAAGATTATCATCACACATTTCAGGCCCAAGAATCTCACCAACATTCAGATATACATCGCTTTTGTTCATGCTACTTTCGGAAACATTGCTTTGTGACATGCTGTTGATTAAATATTCAATATTCAATTTTAACATAGTACTCAGTTTAAGATTTTACAAGATCTATTCCTACCTTTGATCCTCGGTAGAAAAACTTATTTTATTATTACCCAACATTAATTCATTAAACACATGTTCTACTGAGGTATTAAATTTATCTGCTTGGTCTGGAAAACATACTGAATCACTACTAAAAAAAAATTAGAAGGAATGATATAAATATTTTAATTTAAATTATATTTATAATTATCCAAATAAAAAATTGAACCCTAAATAATACTGAACAATTAAAATTAATTAAATTACATTTATGATCTTCACAGAACTTTTAATTTCAATCACTAATAGTAATCACGGGAATATCATGCATTTGCATATTATTTAGAAATCTACTTATTATTCAAAATCGGGATGATACCATAAATTTGTTTCAGAATACATAAAACCTAAGATTATTAAAATATTTGAATATTTTGTTATTATAAATTTAGGAGATCTGTATAATAAATCAACAAAGAAAATCATCTAACTTAAAAATAATGAACCTTCACATACCACATGAGTACATATATATTTTGAATCATGCTACTTTTACTAATTATTTTTGATGGAGTATTTAAACTATATATATTTCAAGTTAAATAAAAGAATAAGATATTTTGTTTCAATGGTAATAAATAATAATAAATATAATGCGAGTTCAAAGATATGTTTACAAAGCTTTTGAACCAGCCAATAATTAATATCACTGTAAACGAGTTAACGACTGTAGAACAGCTACTCGAAGCCCCGTCAAAAAATGAATTAGAAACAGGATTAAATATGCTTAAGAATGGTAAAGCACCAGGTGTAGATGAAATAGTATCAGAATGTTTAAAAAAGGGTGGACCATGCTTAATTAACCAACTTCATAAATGAATAAACATAATATGGGAACAAGAGGAAATACCCGAATCGAGAGTATCTGTCCTATGTCCTGTTTTTAAAAAAGGAGATATCATGGAGTGCAAAAATTATAGGGGATCTCCTTACTCAACACAACTTATAAGATTCTATCTAACATTCTTCTGATCGATCAGAATCAATCCATATATTTAAGAAATAATAGGAGAATACCAAGCTGGGTTCATGATAGGGAGATCAACAGTTGATCAAATCCATATCATCAAACAATTAGCTGAGAAGAGTCACGAGTTCAATAAGACATACACCTTATGTTCATAGATTACAAAGCAGCATACGATTCGATTAATAGGGAAAAACTATGGAATGTCATGAACAAAATGGGAATACCAGCAAAATTAGTCAGAATGATAAGAGTGTGTGCATAATATGAGTCCAAAAGTAAAGTAAGTTTTGGAGGAGAGGTATCAGATGAGTTCCCAGTGTCGACCGGGAGACGCTTTATCGCCAGCTTTGTTCAATATCGCATTAGAATCAGTTATACGAAAGGTACTAATCCAAGCCAAAGGAATAAAAATGAACAATAATGAACTAACCATAGTGGCTTACGCTGAAGATATAGTTCTCATTGCCGAATCAGAGGACGATCTGAGGAGTACAACTAGCATTCTACTAAATGATGGTAAAGAGATTGATTTGAAGATAAATGAGTCAAAAACAAAATGTATGATACTATCGAGAAGAAATCACAATATAAGCCATTTAAAAGTTGATGATTACAAATTTGAAAGGGTACAGAGCTTCAAATATCTGGGCGCAGAGATCAATGAAAATGCTAATAGCCACGAAGAAGTTAAAAAAACGAATTACAGCAGGAAATAGATGTTACTATAGTCTAATGCCACTCTTCAAATCAAGATTACTATCAATAAAGTCTAAAATAACGTTATACAAAGTCATAGTCAAACCGGTTGCCCTGTATGCATGTAGTACATGGGCCACGACAAAATTGGACGAAGGAAAGTTAGGAATTTTCGAAAGAAAGATATTAAGGAAAATCTTCGGTCCAAAGAGAAATAACGATGGAGAGTATGAGGTGAGAGGCAACAGGGAATTAGATGATCTCTACAAGGAACCTACAATTGTTGGGTCCCTGAAGAGTACGAGGATAAGTTGGGTGGGACATGTATGGAGATCAGAGGGAATGATTGGATCAATAACTAAATGGAAACCCGACACTAAGAGGCCTCGAGGGCGCCCCAGACAAAAATGGGTGGATAGAGTAAAGGAAGACTTGAAACTCCTGAACGTAAGAAACACAGAAGAATATGTAAATGATAGAGAAGAATGGAAACAATATGTTGTTGTGGCGATGGGCCTTAAAGGCCTGTAAAAGCCCAGAAGAAAAAGAAGAAATATAATGCTTATTAATGTAAATTATTGAGCATTTTGTTAAAGTTATTCCTTATTACTAAATAAATGCATATTTTTGGTAAAAATAAAATTGCATATTATAATGAAATAATATTTGAGATATTTTAGAAATTATATTATTGTGTGCATATATTTCATTGTTAGCACATAGTTTTTAATCCCAGTTATTCACTTTATAAATCTTTATTAAAAATGTATCGTGATTTATGGATATTTCTGAAATATTTTGTCTACATTATCATAAGTTTATTCATTTTTATTCATCTATACTGTCTAATTGATCAAATGTTTCATTTTTACTAAAGTTTATGTTGTCAGTATAACCATAAAAAGAGACATATAATTTTAAACAGAAATTATATGAAAAAAAAATTATATATTCTTCCTTTATAGGTACTTATTTTTTTATCTAATATCTGTTATTGATACGGAACTTGCCCAAAATTCAAATATGTTAATTACTTTTTATCTAATACTTTTTTTATTAAAATCTTTTTAAAAAAAATCAAGTAACAGTATTTTTAAACGTTTCTAAATTTCAATTCATTTTGTATGTGATCATTTTATTTTAATTAACATAACTATGGTCTATGATATAGTTCTATACTCTATCCAGAGAAATAATACACTATGGGGTCCAACAAAAATCTATTCGATCTGCATATGCTTGCAAAACCCAACATAGAACATAGAACTTTCACTAAGACATTTCCATGAACAGTGGCGGATCTAAAATTTTTTTTTGGTAGGGGAGCCGCCCATTGTCTTTTTCTAAGTTTAAGGACACAAATATTTAAAAACAGCCAAATTTATTGACTTTAATGCTGGCCGATTGGGGGGGGGGGGGGGGGGGCAGGGCTCCTCTGCCTGCCCTTAAATCCGCCACTGTTAATGAATATAATAATAGACAATTATATGCAAGTGCTAATCAACATAGTCATGGCTAAGAAATCAGAAATTTAAATTTTTATTAATTTAATATTACAATATGACCCAGAAATGGTGTCTCCATGACTAAAAGTAGAGTATGACCAAACTCTGTAGTCTGTACTGATATATTTTGGTGACTATTTGCAACATCTCACTTAGCTGAATACAAGTAATTAAATATTTTGGTCATTAAAATATGTAAAAATTTGGATACACAAAATTGTTAATTGAATTCAGTTTCTTTTTTTATCAATTTCGTAAGATAACTCTAATAACATTTCCACTTTTTCATTAGTAAGAATTTTAGAATCTCTGCAAAAATTTGTAATTTATATTAAGGACCAATAATAATTAGTAACAAAATAAAAAATTACCTTTCAGAATCATCAACATCTTTTTGAAAAATTATATTTTTATCTAATTTAACTTTTTTACTGACATGTTTTGTTGTTGGGTTAATTTTGTTGGTGGACCTTTAAGAATTAATTCAACATTGATAATAATCTTAATTGTATCTTTTACAATGTAAGTTACCTTTCAAACATTTTTTAATTATTATTTTTATTATTAAGTTGATATGAATGCATATTATCATTATTTTACAATTTACAACTTTTGAGCTTAGAATATATATTTTATATTTTTTCCTTTAAGCCTTGAAATTTAAAGCAATAAAAATAAACTATAATATGTAATTTAAATATTTAGAATAGTAACAATTATTTATTACTTTTTTTTAGGTATATTACATTTTATACTTAAATTACCATATAAAAAGAATTAAATAATTTATGAATTCGAATTAATCTTGAAAACAAATCAGTTAACACAGAAACAGGTTAATTTTCTATCTGTTTACTTTTTTCTACATTAACTTAATTTTATAACTACAAAATATATATTTTATATACAACTTAGCAGAAACCATACTAAAAATCTTAGAAGTATGCACTATTAGATTTTTTATTTGGAATCATTGTTACATAAAATAATTTTTGTTTAGCTTTTTTACTATGAGTAAATATATTCTATAATACCTAATACTATAAATCTATGCCCTGTTTATGAATAAAGCAAAATAAAATGTTTACATTAGATAAATTATTAATATAATTACCCAATACTGTTTTCATCCGAGTTACAAAAGTTTGTGCTAATTATATCATTATCGTATTTAATTATTTTGTTGGGTGGCTGATATATAAGTTCATCGTCACAGCTAATATCATTCCTAGAATTATGGTAAAAAAAAATAATTTTATACTTTAATTTATTAAAATTGCAAATTTTATTATTAATGTTATGTATTTTAGGCCAAAAATTAATTTCTGGTTCATTCACAAAGTTAAATATATTCACATAACTATAAAATATATTATGTTTTAACTGTAATTATTGAAATATTTTTCAAATAACGTTTATGGTTATATTTAATTTAAAATAAAAATATAAATTAAATTACACTTTAATATTTTTATTGACATTCTGACATTTTGAAATATTTTCAATGTGTTCAATCTGCCGAGTTAGTTTTTGGATCACATCACTTAAGGATTGTTCAGAGGTTCTACAAATTAAATAATATGAAAATTACCACACAGATATTTTAAAATTAATAGTAAGGAGACAATATGGAAGCATAAGACTAACCTTTCGCATAGAGCATTTGACTTGTAAAGAGATCTTTTATTTGTAGATGTTTCACAATCAGTTTGATCCTTTATTTTCATAGATTAAATAAATAAATAATGATTATTAACAAAAAAAAAAATAAATACTTTTTAAATTCTTACAAAAAATCAATTAACGGAAAGTAAGCAAGTTCTTTTTTTTGTAAAATGTTATTTAAATTACTGATTATAATATAGTATAATATACTGTGATTCAGTTAAATATTTGAGAAGTGTTAAATATATAGTAAATGAGTTAGGTATGAAATCTGCATAATATGTGTAATTAAGAGCAAATGTTAAAATTACCGTCATTACCCAACTCATATTAGACATAATATTATACTACCTATTATAGTATTCACATAATCAATTAAAATTAATACATACTTCATACTTTGAACAGGAAGGTATAACCATCTCATTGGGAATTTTATCCGCCATCATAAATTAAATACTATTATAAATATTGATAAATTTGTGAGTTTAACATTATAATATCTGTGCAAATATAATACGTAGACTTGAAACCTAAAAAGAAAAATAACAATTTTATAACTCAGATAATACTAAACAATTAACAATAAATTATAATATATAAGGCAATTCACCAAGCATGCTTGCCATCATATTTTTATCTTTCAATAAAGAATTTATTCAGGATAATTGCAATTTTTAAGTACATTAAAATTTTTTATACCATATTTAAGGAGTACCAGGAAGTGCCCTGAGTGATCCCCAACTTCTTTCTTTCAAATGAGAATCATCATTTTTACCAGTAAATTTATATGCAGATAACTTAAAATATTTCATATAAGTATATAAAAGGAAATTTGAACAAGTAATTTTTAAGGTATATAACTTGTGCAATAAGAATTTTATCACACAGAAGTTATATTCTATAACTGTATACCTTGTTCATATTTTTGAATTTGTATTTCAAGACATGCAAGTAATTTACTGGACCATCAATTTTTCTGACTTACAATTTGTTTTACTCGTGTATTCTTCACATGCAACAACAACATTATTTTTTTTTTAATTATTATCATATTTTAATATTTATTTTATTCTATACATTTTAGTCATTTTATCATCATGTATTATAAATCCAAAACTTATTGGATGCGAGCCATTTCAAATTCAAAAAATGAATTTTTATTTATGTAGGTACCTATTGATTAGTTCTGAATACCATGAGAATTACAATCAGAATTCATCAATTTTACTTATTATAGTTATTATAAAGGAAGTTATTTGTTAATTATTTCATTAAACTAGCAATACAAAAACAACAAAATTTAATTAAATTTTGTTCATATAGAGGAGGTGTGAGCAAACTAGAGTTTGTCGCACATCTTATATACCTATAGTAATAGGTACACGTCAAAACATCAGTCGATTTAAACATTTAAAGGTCATATACAATTACACAACAGTGGAAGTAAATTTATGATAAATTAAAATTGACCAATTTGATAAAAGTATTATATATTGTCAATCTATAAAAATTAAACCGCCAGGCTCTGTGCTTCCAATAACACTATGTACTGGGGCTGAACTTGAATTGTATCGTTAACAAACAAACTAAACAATTGAACGATTGAACGATTCACTAAAAAGTAAGTCATGGGGTTTGAACCCCCCCCCCTCCCATCGGCCATATTTTTTTTCACTTTCATATGAGAATTACTTTTTTTCTTATGTTATTCGGTAACTTACGAGTTAATTAATTTTATTGCCACGTTAAGTTAATTTTTTTTTTTCAATTTTGTAAAAATTAATTTTATAAAAAGAGAATCCGAAATATTAAATATATTAATTAGTAAATAATAATTATTATGTTGCATATTCACATAAAATATTATATAACTATATTATAGACTGAAATGTTATAAGGGTTACTGTTAATATTACCTTCTTACAATATTGTATCGTACCTATATTGTTTGAAATTTTAAATAAAAATATGGATAACTATTAACTATTAACTTAGCTAATAGTAATAGTGACACATCTCATTCAAAATGGAGTCATTTAAATAAATGTTTTAAAGAAACGTGGCAAGCTGCGAAAACAGGTAAAGCCGCGGTAAAGAGAATAGATGGAGATCATGGACTGAAACTTGAAAGTATTGTGTTTTGAAATGTTTGGTAAATTATTATGGTTTTATAATGATTATTAAAGTATGAATGTTGAAAAAGCTTAGTTTTTGGTTGCATTATTTTACTTTTGGTATTCATATGATATACCAAATACAACTCACTAGGTACTGTCTACTAAAATGGTAAAATAACACAACATTTGTAAATATTATGAGTATGGGAATTCAAGTAAATTTTCAGAACCCCACCATAGAAAATTCCTGAGAACGCCACTGACCCAGGGGTAGGGTGGTTCTAGGGTCACAAACTAATGAACAGGTTCATGATGTTTATATGATATTTTATTTATTATATTATATTTATAATTATATTTAAACATATTACAGAATTGTAAGTAAAAAAATGAACTTTGAAGTAATAATTAGTAACCTGAGAACCGAATGTCCTACAACTAATGAAAATATGCCGGGGACCAAACGTCCTATGACTAATAAGTAATAACTCTCCGGGACGAAATGTCCTATCTCAATAACTCTCCGGGACGAAATGTCCTATCTCAATAATTGCCGGGGACGAAACGTCCCCGTGCACTGGTTTTTTCGACGGGGGGTGAAACGTCCGTGATTCCTGTGATATACCTCCACGCAGCCTGATGATAACAATTCGGGCCTAAATACAAGCCGTGGACCCACCCAAATGTGGATCACACTGAAGACGATAATATGGAACTAATGAACTATGGAAGGAACCTTACCGCATTTGGAGTTAAAATCCAATAAAGGATGTCCTCCGTCAACAAAAGTACATTCTGAGCGAGAAGGAAGAGGAAAAGTCACGAACACGCTCGTAAAGGAGCGCGTAAACTGGACTAGAGACGGTTAGTGGCAGTGGCGGGGCTTTGAACACCGGTCGTCTTAAGACAATGGAATAAGGGCGGGCGGTATTCAAATTAAAATATTTGACTTTGTCCTCGACTTGCAACTTAGGACTTGATATTAAAATGTTTGTTGAAGATATTACATGTTTACGTCTGTAAGTGTATTGTCTATGCGGTCGTACATAAAATGGCAAAATATTGAATTTATATCTGAATCGTACGCGTAATAAAATATCAGTAACAAAAACTATAAATAAATATAAAACTCGGTTCAATATTTAAAATAATTCAATATTAGTGTATTAAATTATACACCTACTGAAAATACAAGACTATTTATAATATTTTACTCGTAGCAGTCGTAGGGATTTTGATACCGTTTTTCAAATTTTCCGTAATTCTTTAAAATTTTTAAATTCTATTTTATATAGAATGTCCCATAAAGTGCGCACTTTATGGGACACCCTATATTTAATTGCCACCTTAGTCACCTATAACACTTTTCCACTGATCTACCTATCACTACGGTGTATTATATCGACAAAAAATGCCTTCACTGGAATAATTCTCAGGCCTTGTAGAATTGTCAGATTTTGATGACTTCCTATGAGCCGCATTGAACTCCGATGTTTTATTTCATTTCAAATAATGGAATAAAATATAATATAAAATATAATTTGTAA
The DNA here is from genome assembly GCA_949089665.1 of Macrosiphum euphorbiae. Taxonomy (NCBI): domain Eukaryota; kingdom Metazoa; phylum Arthropoda; class Insecta; order Hemiptera; family Aphididae; genus Macrosiphum; species Macrosiphum euphorbiae. The sequence goes on from CARXXK010000001.1 coordinate 31,392,567, forward strand.
AAAAACCCTCAAAATTGTATTATTTTGGAGGACGTATGGGTACGTATAAAGTTTGAGATTAAAATATTGAAAAACGGAGTTCAATGGGGTCTGTAGAATATTACCGTCTATTAATAAAAATAAATTATCAAGTTATCATTATTCCCGTAGAGCGTATTTTTGTGGACAAACAACAAACGTTCTGCAGTGGTGAAGGTAAAATTCTATTGTTTTGGTGGTGGCGGTAAATTGTGTAAACGGCTTCATTTCACCACTTTCCGAGCCACTATCGCAGTGTGTGGGGGACGGATCTTGGATAATGAAATAAAATTACAAAATGTACTTGTAGGTATTTACAGTCATAATTTATTTATAACCAACAACCAACAACAAAATATAATTTTACAAATAATATTGAAACACATAATTTTAACAAGATAGTTGCATCCGAAATCCGCGACTATAATAAACATTTTCATAACATTATTGATCTCCCAAATTTATTTAAATTTAAAACTTTTGATAGAAAAAAGTGGAAACCCCGACTTAGGTATAATCGTTTAAAACATAGGCGAACCAAACCCGCGAATATAGATAATTAGATCAAGATCAAAAGCCCTCACCACTACGGTGACTGAAGAATGAAAAAAAGGTTTTAATTTGGCCGGAAATCACAGAAGATAGGAGCATTGGGAACAACTCAATGTACAAAAGAATCGAAATAAAGTTCAATGGTATCGTCAGAAACGTTTTACACAGAATACCTAAGCCACCCTGTTATTTCACATACATATTATAGTCTAATGATAAAGATATAGATATTCTGAATAATATATATTATATGATTCAAAATTATCTAAACTCAATGGAAATTTTATTAAAATAAATATTCAAGACAGCGTCTAATTTCGTAACTTATACTAACTCGTAACACTATACATTTGATTTGATGATCTTTAATCGGGTACATTTTTATTGAAACATTTTTGACAAATGTTTAATAATTACAAATATTACAACAATACTTCAAATATTATTATGTAGGTACTTATATAGTTAATATTTTGTCTTAAGAGTATTTAATACAATATCTACTATTTTTAGAAAAATTAGAATATTATTAAGTAATATAAAAGACGTTTTCAACAAAGTTTAATATTATATTCGTTTTTGGTATGACTTTTATTTTTTTGACATTTTTTCGGAATATCGGAAGATAATTTATCGTCAATTTTTTGTTTGTAGGACACTTTTTACGGTCACCTAGAAAGAATTAAAATCGCGGACAGTCTGTACTATTTTAGGTAATAATAACAGTCAATAAGGTTGACAGTTTGTACTGTTTGAGGTAGAAAAAAATTTATACATATCACATACACAATACACATGCAGTTAACAGACGTAAATAATAATAATAAAAATAGTTTTGATATAAAATTCGTCAAAATGTAAAAAATATCCTATATTATGTTTGGCAAGAAAATTAAATCAATGAATTGTAATAATTATTACTTGATATTGGCCCAGCAGTCAGTGCAAAAAAACTAAAAATAAAATTGTAACTGAATAATTTGAGATTATAAATTGAATTCTATTCGGTAGGGATATTTATCTTTTTTATTTATAACATTAAATAGAAATTTAAATTATAAAAAAAATAATAAATACTTACTCGTGGTTTGTATACGAATACACTTAAAACAATATATTCACCAATGTGCAACAATATTAAACGACAATATAAAATATTAAATAAATATAAAATTTGTTATTTTATAAATAATTGCAAACAGTAAAAATTTCACGACAGTTAAAATAATATTAGAATATACAATATATTTCATGTACATACCATTAACCACGAGGTCGATAAACAACAGCAGATAAAAAAAATTCCAAAACTGTAGCGGAATACAACGTTGCTTTCAATGGACAATGAGTAATTGAGTAACGCGAGAGTAACGATATTCAGCTTTAGCACGTTGTACACACCACACACGTCAAACAAGGTAGACATAGAGTCACATAACACATTACAGTACACGACGACAGCAATAAACTTGTGTACCGAGTGAACAGGCTAGTAGAGTAAAACTGCAGTAAGCACTAGGCAGATTGAAGAACGTGAAATATGAGAATGATGTACATACTGATTGTATTACGATTTACGAGTGTACAATACACAAATACATCGGTAATGTTTTTCTGTTAGTTGTTAGTGACTAGCGATTACCGTCAAGACGGACAATGGACGAAATCTAATTGATAACAATAAATGGACAAACGATATTCCAGAACCGATTTGTTCTATTAATAAATACGTATACACATGTTTTCGAGAAATATTCCCAACATCGATGTTACTTCTTATTGAGCTCTAAATAGAAAATAATATCATCGATATTGACAATGTCATGCCGGTTGTTTCATGTTTGGACTATAAGCAGGGTGGTAAGGCCGTGAGTTATTATACACGTCTTGTAAATTATAAGTTATAACAATACAATTTTGTTGGGTCTAGTGAAGCCAAAAAAAGTAAAATAAATATTTTGTACCCTTATCACAGGCCACAGTTTGTCAGATACATTCTAATATCATTCTTATTACTATAATAGTTCCACTTATAAATTTATAAAATAATCAATGATATTAGCACAGAATAGATTAAATTTATTCTATTAGATTTAATCTATTCTGTGATATTAGGTTCTAGTAAATCGTAATTAAATCCTATATGCAGAAGCCCGGATTAAGATAATTTTGGACCTGGGGGCATTTTAGGGGCTCATAAACATGCTAATATTATTTAATTTAATTACTTTATGAGGCCTAGACGAAAACTATTTGAAGATTCTAATGAAACCGCGATATCTTTGATGGTATGTTTCATAATTCCTCTAGCAGATTCTTGTTCATTATTATAACTTTTATTCTCAATCCCCGAGAGTGTTGTATCGTCACTATTACAATATAACTCTACTATAGAGTTTTCAATGTCCTTGTTCAAAGAAACTCTGGAAGATATTAAAAATATAATTTTAATACAAGTTAATTTCAATATCAAAACTTATCAACTAACTAAATAGAACAAACATACATAATACATATATTCTCAGCACGGAAAAACAATAAATTATCTTATAAATCTGTTCCAAAAGAGAATATTTTAGTTATGAGCCCTAATTATTTCCTTCCAGCTCAGCATATTCTGTTTTGGAACAGAGAATAAGATTTATTTTAGCAGGAATTTGTCTATGAAACCATTTTTTCAGATGTGGCTATAATTAACTTAATTATATTATGTATGTCATTTTATAGTATAGGATTGGTTGCTGGTGAACAACCTAAGAAATGTAAATAAAAATTTAGTGTGTGAAATTGATCATATAACAAGTTTCTATGAGCAACCTAAGTACTGTAAAGAAAAATTAACATGTAATCAACCCAAAACATATCTATGTAAAAAAAACATAAAAATATAAACAAATGTTACAATTAATGTAACAATAAACTTCTAACTTCTTAATATTTGACTTACAAACTGTCATTGTTTTCCATTGAGTGGACTGTGGTATTATTTCTTAAGCTATTATTCATCTCATAAGCATCCAAAGAGTGAATAGTATGGACAGAAACATCCCGACAGCTAAATAATATAGATTAAAAAATTAAATATAAACAATTTAGGAAATATATTTCATGTTTCATAAGTATTAAATTATGATAAAGGATAAACTATAAAAGGAATTAAAAAAAAAAAAACATTTTCATATAGGTATCTAAAATTATCCAATAGCATAAAATATCCACATTGATACACAACTACATATGAAGAATTTAATGAATTAACTTTTTCTCCATTATTTTTATTCATGATAACAATATAATATTTTGTATAAATGTTTATGTTTATTGGTTTAATATTTGAAACTCTTTACACTTCAAAAACTACATTTTAAAAAGCTATTTTCTTAGTACAGATGTTCTTACATTTTTTATGGTACAACCCATTATTAAAAATGATTTAATTTTGGCAACCCACTATATACTAATGACCGTTTTTGTTTGTTTCATTGATGATCATTGATTCACATCAAGTGAATGATATTTATATTCTTAATGAATTTGAACGTTTTTAAATATGCAGAAATATTATTAAATTATATATTATATAATATATAATAACATTTTTCTATTATAATATTCCTATTATATTTGTTTCATTAAGAATTTTAAAAATAAAATATGTGCAATCCCAGTGAGCAAGGCTCAACATATAGCAACAATAATATTATGATTTTTACAACTTTGTATTAGTATTTAAACAATTCATAAAAATCAAATAAAAAAGTGTTCCAAGCACTAAAATAGTGCATCATATTTATTTGAAATAGTATTTATACATAAAATATCTTTTCATTTATATAATATAATATATCTATCTATTTTATAAAATATATTGAATATTATGTAAAATGAATCTCCCTTTTTTTCCGCACTCATAATCTTGAAAACTAAACGTCCTATACACTTGAAATTCAATATGGATATTTAGCTAGATCTGGGGAAGACCAGTATCTATATGAGAACCACCCAATATACCTTCAGGGATCAGCATGTAACGAGACATGTTCAAATCTCTAGAATTTATACATAATTTATATCTTAAACCAATAAATAAATATTACAAAACTTAACTCAACCCACCAAAATAATAATTGCAACCAATAGTTTGGGAATCGTAGCCGTAAGGCTAACAAATATTCAATAATAAATACATACAACTAGAAATATTTTTAGTAAACAACAAATTATGAATATCAATAACAAAATGAATAATAATAAATAAGTAAGTTCTAAAATGTATATAATTACTTTTCAGTTCCAAAATAAAATGTATTGGATATAAATTCATCACCAGTAACTGAACTTGGAGACTTTCTGAAAAACAAAAAATATAAAAATATGAAATATGAAATGTTGAAAATATAAAAATAACTTTTCATTAATTGGAACTTCAAAATTATCTACTGCTGTATCGTCCACACTACAACAACAATTAGGTGATAAACTGTTATAATTTACATTATCAGTTACTTCCACTGGCATTACAGATACTTCATCATTAGCAAAATGTCTACAAAATCAGAATGCATAAAATATTTTAAAGAAGTTTTTTTCATTTAAGAAGAAGAGATCTTCATCTTAAAAAAAAATAAAGATTCCATCAATCATTTAATTCTTGAATGTAAACTTTATTTCAGAAGAATCAGGTTTTATAGAATACATAATTTGAATGTTAAAAATAATTGTTCTCGCCTTTCGGTCGAATTGTCAATTTCTTTATTATTTAATATTGTTATATCAACTCTATAATTCATAGATATAGTAGGTTTGTCTGTTTGATCTAATCTACTAAAATTACTAACTCATAATTCCTTATATTAGTTACAAATTAATTATTCTTACCTTATTCCTTCATTAAAAATACTAAAATTTTCATCAGACACATGCGTAGCTACAACCAACAAATCATCTTGAATTTTCCTCTTTTTAGAGATACTAGCATAAGAATATTTATGTATTAGAAAAAAACTAACATAATATTGAAAATTAAATTAATACTTTTCATTAACATAATCTTCACAAGTTTGGGACACAGTTGTTTTGTCTTTATAATCTGTTACTATTCCTAACTCTTCGTCCTCGTTGCTTAACAGTTTTGTAAGCATTTCCTCTTCTTCGATGGTTAGTATTTTTAAAGTACTGCAATAGTTTGGATATTTCAAATAATCAATATAAAGTGCAAGACATGAATATGATTTCTTCTTACCCTTTATTCTTTTGTTCTAGATTCGATTTACATGTGACATTTTCATTTTCTGACATCATTTCTTCATTTACATATTCATTGATATCCAACAAATCTTTTAGATTAAAATTATTCTCACAATCAATACTAAGGATATATAATACACAACTTTGAAATTAACTACCATCAAATAAAATAAAATATTATATCATACATTTTTGGACGGACAGCTTTTAGAATATTGACATCACGCAAATCATCTACTGTGCTTGATGATTCAAAAATATTTTCTTCTTGATTGTTCAGCGTTTTACATACAGTCTCTTGATTTTCTATGTTTATAGTTGACTCACATGATTTTCTATCTTGGACAACCATTTTTCCCAAATCCCTAAAAATCAAATTAAAATACTTAGTATTTAAACCTAATAATTTATAGTTATAAAGTATTGTTACGTTTCATGTATGCTGTCTCCTGAATATTGAGTTTTCTGTTCACTATCTTTTTGTATCACAGAATTTACGTTGTCAAATGGCCTAAAAAATATTTTATTTTTTTATTTTATGTAAATTGTGAGAGTAGCAAATATTTATACACTACGTATTATTGCAACAATTAAAAATAATCTGTTCTTACGTTGTACAATTTATGCCCTCGTTAGTTACACTTTTACAATTCTCATGATCCACAATAACATAGGCGCAACTAGGGGGGTGCTTGGGGGTGCTGAAGCACCAAACTTTAATTTAGCACCCCCAGTTCAAAAACAGCAAAAATTGAAAAATCATATGAAAAAAATAGTTTTTTTTAGCTTAACTTAATGTTTTTTTTTTATTTCTTCGTTTTTAGCAGAAACACAACTTATTGTTTGTAATGATTATAGGTACCTATATCAAATATTAGAATTTAGAATTCTTCAAATTTTTTTGGAAATTTTCTGTTAGAAATTTATAAAAGTTTTTCCTTTCATAGCTAACATTATAAATGTTGATAGAAGACTCCTCACAATTGGTACTATCTTAAATAAAAAAAAAGTTTACTGGAAAGTAACATACATTTTTGATGAGCGTTTGAATCTAAAATGTGTACAACATTGAACTTTCAATTTTTATCAGTAAATTAACGAAATTTCATCTACCAATTTTTGATATTATATTGTCCTAGTATATCCTTGAAATTTTTATCAAATGTTAAAATTAAAATTTTCCTTACTCTTACATGGTAAAATGTTTAAACAATTTTGACTCTTTTTGAGGTATTTATAACTGAGACATTTTTCAAATATTTTTAATTATTTTTCATTGGCGATTCATAAAATATTTTCTTTTCACAGTTAAGGTCCAAGATTAAAAATGTTAATAAAAGATTTCACATAAGTTTGTCTACCTATAAAAAAACGTATACTTAAACTTGAATTTTTTATGAGTGTTCGAACTTATAATTGTCACGATATTCGATATTCAGCGGTAAATCGAATTCGTTTTTTTTGGATTTGGTTGTATTTCCAAAATGAATAACCGTAGACTCTTGAAATGTTCACCAAATATTTATATTAGCATTTTCCATACATCGAAAATTCTTTAAACACTTGAATTTTTATGAACTGTTTATGAGAAAATTTTTCAAATTGAATTCAAATATAACACATCCACTACAACGACATTCTCAACAACTATTGTACAGAAAAGCGGTACCCACTTGACCACATTTTTTTTATCCATTTATACATCCAGGTTACTATTTTTATCACCTAAATAATATAATATACCTCATTCATCAGTATTTATCATCATAAAATTTCAGTATTCATCAGGTATATTACTGTTGATTTACTTAAATATTAGTGTCCTTATGTGTTCATGGTGCATTTAGGAATGGTTATAGTAATTATAAAATCAAAGTATGACGTATGTTATTTTGGGGTGTGGGGGCGTGGCCCCCGCGGGTTTGTGTTCTCTACATAATTTTAGCACCCCCAGTGTTTGGCCTCTAGTTGCACCTATGCACAATAATTTCATCAATATCACATTTAGTCAGATCCAAAACATTATTTTGATCCATACTATAACAAGAAGTAAATAAAAATTGTATGTGAACATTAATATTTAATTGTAATGTTACCTATTATCAAGATTATCATCACACATTTCAGGCCCAAGAATCTCACCAACATTCAGATATACATCGCTTTTGTTCATGCTACTTTCGGAAACATTGCTTTGTGACATGCTGTTGATTAAATATTCAATATTCAATTTTAACATAGTACTCAGTTTAAGATTTTACAAGATCTATTCCTACCTTTGATCCTCGGTAGAAAAACTTATTTTATTATTACCCAACATTAATTCATTAAACACATGTTCTACTGAGGTATTAAATTTATCTGCTTGGTCTGGAAAACATACTGAATCACTACTAAAAAAAAATTAGAAGGAATGATATAAATATTTTAATTTAAATTATATTTATAATTATCCAAATAAAAAATTGAACCCTAAATAATACTGAACAATTAAAATTAATTAAATTACATTTATGATCTTCACAGAACTTTTAATTTCAATCACTAATAGTAATCACGGGAATATCATGCATTTGCATATTATTTAGAAATCTACTTATTATTCAAAATCGGGATGATACCATAAATTTGTTTCAGAATACATAAAACCTAAGATTATTAAAATATTTGAATATTTTGTTATTATAAATTTAGGAGATCTGTATAATAAATCAACAAAGAAAATCATCTAACTTAAAAATAATGAACCTTCACATACCACATGAGTACATATATATTTTGAATCATGCTACTTTTACTAATTATTTTTGATGGAGTATTTAAACTATATATATTTCAAGTTAAATAAAAGAATAAGATATTTTGTTTCAATGGTAATAAATAATAATAAATATAATGCGAGTTCAAAGATATGTTTACAAAGCTTTTGAACCAGCCAATAATTAATATCACTGTAAACGAGTTAACGACTGTAGAACAGCTACTCGAAGCCCCGTCAAAAAATGAATTAGAAACAGGATTAAATATGCTTAAGAATGGTAAAGCACCAGGTGTAGATGAAATAGTATCAGAATGTTTAAAAAAGGGTGGACCATGCTTAATTAACCAACTTCATAAATGAATAAACATAATATGGGAACAAGAGGAAATACCCGAATCGAGAGTATCTGTCCTATGTCCTGTTTTTAAAAAAGGAGATATCATGGAGTGCAAAAATTATAGGGGATCTCCTTACTCAACACAACTTATAAGATTCTATCTAACATTCTTCTGATCGATCAGAATCAATCCATATATTTAAGAAATAATAGGAGAATACCAAGCTGGGTTCATGATAGGGAGATCAACAGTTGATCAAATCCATATCATCAAACAATTAGCTGAGAAGAGTCACGAGTTCAATAAGACATACACCTTATGTTCATAGATTACAAAGCAGCATACGATTCGATTAATAGGGAAAAACTATGGAATGTCATGAACAAAATGGGAATACCAGCAAAATTAGTCAGAATGATAAGAGTGTGTGCATAATATGAGTCCAAAAGTAAAGTAAGTTTTGGAGGAGAGGTATCAGATGAGTTCCCAGTGTCGACCGGGAGACGCTTTATCGCCAGCTTTGTTCAATATCGCATTAGAATCAGTTATACGAAAGGTACTAATCCAAGCCAAAGGAATAAAAATGAACAATAATGAACTAACCATAGTGGCTTACGCTGAAGATATAGTTCTCATTGCCGAATCAGAGGACGATCTGAGGAGTACAACTAGCATTCTACTAAATGATGGTAAAGAGATTGATTTGAAGATAAATGAGTCAAAAACAAAATGTATGATACTATCGAGAAGAAATCACAATATAAGCCATTTAAAAGTTGATGATTACAAATTTGAAAGGGTACAGAGCTTCAAATATCTGGGCGCAGAGATCAATGAAAATGCTAATAGCCACGAAGAAGTTAAAAAAACGAATTACAGCAGGAAATAGATGTTACTATAGTCTAATGCCACTCTTCAAATCAAGATTACTATCAATAAAGTCTAAAATAACGTTATACAAAGTCATAGTCAAACCGGTTGCCCTGTATGCATGTAGTACATGGGCCACGACAAAATTGGACGAAGGAAAGTTAGGAATTTTCGAAAGAAAGATATTAAGGAAAATCTTCGGTCCAAAGAGAAATAACGATGGAGAGTATGAGGTGAGAGGCAACAGGGAATTAGATGATCTCTACAAGGAACCTACAATTGTTGGGTCCCTGAAGAGTACGAGGATAAGTTGGGTGGGACATGTATGGAGATCAGAGGGAATGATTGGATCAATAACTAAATGGAAACCCGACACTAAGAGGCCTCGAGGGCGCCCCAGACAAAAATGGGTGGATAGAGTAAAGGAAGACTTGAAACTCCTGAACGTAAGAAACACAGAAGAATATGTAAATGATAGAGAAGAATGGAAACAATATGTTGTTGTGGCGATGGGCCTTAAAGGCCTGTAAAAGCCCAGAAGAAAAAGAAGAAATATAATGCTTATTAATGTAAATTATTGAGCATTTTGTTAAAGTTATTCCTTATTACTAAATAAATGCATATTTTTGGTAAAAATAAAATTGCATATTATAATGAAATAATATTTGAGATATTTTAGAAATTATATTATTGTGTGCATATATTTCATTGTTAGCACATAGTTTTTAATCCCAGTTATTCACTTTATAAATCTTTATTAAAAATGTATCGTGATTTATGGATATTTCTGAAATATTTTGTCTACATTATCATAAGTTTATTCATTTTTATTCATCTATACTGTCTAATTGATCAAATGTTTCATTTTTACTAAAGTTTATGTTGTCAGTATAACCATAAAAAGAGACATATAATTTTAAACAGAAATTATATGAAAAAAAAATTATATATTCTTCCTTTATAGGTACTTATTTTTTTATCTAATATCTGTTATTGATACGGAACTTGCCCAAAATTCAAATATGTTAATTACTTTTTATCTAATACTTTTTTTATTAAAATCTTTTTAAAAAAAATCAAGTAACAGTATTTTTAAACGTTTCTAAATTTCAATTCATTTTGTATGTGATCATTTTATTTTAATTAACATAACTATGGTCTATGATATAGTTCTATACTCTATCCAGAGAAATAATACACTATGGGGTCCAACAAAAATCTATTCGATCTGCATATGCTTGCAAAACCCAACATAGAACATAGAACTTTCACTAAGACATTTCCATGAACAGTGGCGGATCTAAAATTTTTTTTGGGTAGGGGAGCCGCCCATTGTCTTTTTCTAAGTTTAAGGACACAAATATTTAAAAACAGCCAAATTTATTGACTTTAATGCTGGCCGATTGGGGGGGGGGGGGGGGCAGGGCTCCTCTGCCTGCCCTTAAATCCGCCACTGTTAATGAATATAATAATAGACAATTATATGCAAGTGCTAATCAACATAGTCATGGCTAAGAAATCAGAAATTTAAATTTTTATTAATTTAATATTACAATATGACCCAGAAATGGTGTCTCCATGACTAAAAGTAGAGTATGACCAAACTCTGTAGTCTGTACTGATATATTTTGGTGACTATTTGCAACATCTCACTTAGCTGAATACAAGTAATTAAATATTTTGGTCATTAAAATATGTAAAAATTTGGATACACAAAATTGTTAATTGAATTCAGTTTCTTTTTTTATCAATTTCGTAAGATAACTCTAATAACATTTCCACTTTTTCATTAGTAAGAATTTTAGAATCTCTGCAAAAATTTGTAATTTATATTAAGGACCAATAATAATTAGTAACAAAATAAAAAATTACCTTTCAGAATCATCAACATCTTTTTGAAAAATTATATTTTTATCTAATTTAACTTTTTTACTGACATGTTTTGTTGTTGGGTTAATTTTGTTGGTGGACCTTTAAGAATTAATTCAACATTGATAATAATCTTAATTGTATCTTTTACAATGTAAGTTACCTTTCAAACATTTTTTAATTATTATTTTTATTATTAAGTTGATATGAATGCATATTATCATTATTTTACAATTTACAACTTTTGAGCTTAGAATATATATTTTATATTTTTTCCTTTAAGCCTTGAAATTTAAAGCAATAAAAATAAACTATAATATGTAATTTAAATATTTAGAATAGTAACAATTATTTATTACTTTTTTTTAGGTATATTACATTTTATACTTAAATTACCATATAAAAAGAATTAAATAATTTATGAATTCGAATTAATCTTGAAAACAAATCAGTTAACACAGAAACAGGTTAATTTTCTATCTGTTTACTTTTTTCTACATTAACTTAATTTTATAACTACAAAATATATATTTTATATACAACTTAGCAGAAACCATACTAAAAATCTTAGAAGTATGCACTATTAGATTTTTTATTTGGAATCATTGTTACATAAAATAATTTTTGTTTAGCTTTTTTACTATGAGTAAATATATTCTATAATACCTAATACTATAAATCTATGCCCTGTTTATGAATAAAGCAAAATAAAATGTTTACATTAGATAAATTATTAATATAATTACCCAATACTGTTTTCATCCGAGTTACAAAAGTTTGTGCTAATTATATCATTATCGTATTTAATTATTTTGTTGGGTGGCTGATATATAAGTTCATCGTCACAGCTAATATCATTCCTAGAATTATGGTAAAAAAAAATAATTTTATACTTTAATTTATTAAAATTGCAAATTTTATTATTAATGTTATGTATTTTAGGCCAAAAATTAATTTCTGGTTCATTCACAAAGTTAAATATATTCACATAACTATAAAATATATTATGTTTTAACTGTAATTATTGAAATATTTTTCAAATAACGTTTATGGTTATATTTAATTTAAAATAAAAATATAAATTAAATTACACTTTAATATTTTTATTGACATTCTGACATTTTGAAATATTTTCAATGTGTTCAATCTGCCGAGTTAGTTTTTGGATCACATCACTTAAGGATTGTTCAGAGGTTCTACAAATTAAATAATATGAAAATTACCACACAGATATTTTAAAATTAATAGTAAGGAGACAATATGGAAGCATAAGACTAACCTTTCGCATAGAGCATTTGACTTGTAAAGAGATCTTTTATTTGTAGATGTTTCACAATCAGTTTGATCCTTTATTTTCATAGATTAAATAAATAAATAATGATTATTAACAAAAAAAAAAATAAATACTTTTTAAATTCTTACAAAAAATCAATTAACGGAAAGTAAGCAAGTTCTTTTTTTTGTAAAATGTTATTTAAATTACTGATTATAATATAGTATAATATACTGTGATTCAGTTAAATATTTGAGAAGTGTTAAATATATAGTAAATGAGTTAGGTATGAAATCTGCATAATATGTGTAATTAAGAGCAAATGTTAAAATTACCGTCATTACCCAACTCATATTAGACATAATATTATACTACCTATTATAGTATTCACATAATCAATTAAAATTAATACATACTTCATACTTTGAACAGGAAGGTATAACCATCTCATTGGGAATTTTATCCGCCATCATAAATTAAATACTATTATAAATATTGATAAATTTGTGAGTTTAACATTATAATATCTGTGCAAATATAATACGTAGACTTGAAACCTAAAAAGAAAAATAACAATTTTATAACTCAGATAATACTAAACAATTAACAATAAATTATAATATATAAGGCAATTCACCAAGCATGCTTGCCATCATATTTTTATCTTTCAATAAAGAATTTATTCAGGATAATTGCAATTTTTAAGTACATTAAAATTTTTTATACCATATTTAAGGAGTACCAGGAAGTGCCCTGAGTGATCCCCAACTTCTTTCTTTCAAATGAGAATCATCATTTTTACCAGTAAATTTATATGCAGATAACTTAAAATATTTCATATAAGTATATAAAAGGAAATTTGAACAAGTAATTTTTAAGGTATATAACTTGTGCAATAAGAATTTTATCACACAGAAGTTATATTCTATAACTGTATACCTTGTTCATATTTTTGAATTTGTATTTCAAGACATGCAAGTAATTTACTGGACCATCAATTTTTCTGACTTACAATTTGTTTTACTCGTGTATTCTTCACATGCAACAACAACATTATTTTTTTTTTAATTATTATCATATTTTAATATTTATTTTATTCTATACATTTTAGTCATTTTATCATCATGTATTATAAATCCAAAACTTATTGGATGCGAGCCATTTCAAATTCAAAAAATGAATTTTTATTTATGTAGGTACCTATTGATTAGTTCTGAATACCATGAGAATTACAATCAGAATTCATCAATTTTACTTATTATAGTTATTATAAAGGAAGTTATTTGTTAATTATTTCATTAAACTAGCAATACAAAAACAACAAAATTTAATTAAATTTTGTTCATATAGAGGAGGTGTGAGCAAACTAGAGTTTGTCGCACATCTTATATACCTATAGTAATAGGTACACGTCAAAACATCAGTCGATTTAAACATTTAAAGGTCATATACAATTACACAACAGTGGAAGTAAATTTATGATAAATTAAAATTGACCAATTTGATAAAAGTATTATATATTGTCAATCTATAAAAATTAAACCGCCAGGCTCTGTGCTTCCAATAACACTATGTACTGGGGCTGAACTTGAATTGTATCGTTAACAAACAAACTAAACAATTGAACGATTGAACGATTCACTAAAAAGTAAGTCATGGGGTTTGAACCCCCCCCCCTCCCATCGGCCATATTTTTTTTCACTTTCATATGAGAATTACTTTTTTCTTATGTTATTCGGTAACTTACGAGTTAATTAATTTTATTGCCACGTTAAGTTAATTTTTTTTTTTCAATTTTGTAAAAATTAATTTTATAAAAAGAGAATCCGAAATATTAAATATATTAATTAGTAAATAATAATTATTATGTTGCATATTCACATAAAATATTATATAACTATATTATAGACTGAAATGTTATAAGGGTTACTGTTAATATTACCTTCTTACAATATTGTATCGTACCTATATTGTTTGAAATTTTAAATAAAAATATGGATAACTATTAACTATTAACTTAGCTAATAGTAATAGTGACACATCTCATTCAAAATGGAGTCATTTAAATAAATGTTTTAAAGAAACGTGGCAAGCTGCGAAAACAGGTAAAGCCGCGGTAAAGAGAATAGATGGAGATCATGGACTGAAACTTGAAAGTATTGTGTTTTGAAATGTTTGGTAAATTATTATGGTTTTATAATGATTATTAAAGTATGAATGTTGAAAAAGCTTAGTTTTTGGTTGCATTATTTTACTTTTGGTATTCATATGATATACCAAATACAACTCACTAGGTACTGTCTACTAAAATGGTAAAATAACACAACATTTGTAAATATTATGAGTATGGGAATTCAAGTAAATTTTCAGAACCCCACCATAGAAAATTCCTGAGAACGCCACTGACCCAGGGGTAGGGTGGTTCTAGGGTCACAAACTAATGAACAGGTTCATGATGTTTATATGATATTTTATTTATTATATTATATTTATAATTATATTTAAACATATTACAGAATTGTAAGTAAAAAAATGAACTTTGAAGTAATAATTAGTAACCTGAGAACCGAATGTCCTACAACTAATGAAAATATGCCGGGGACCAAACGTCCTATGACTAATAAGTAATAACTCTCCGGGACGAAATGTCCTATCTCAATAACTCTCCGGGACGAAATGTCCTATCTCAATAATTGCCGGGGACGAAACGTCCCCGTGCACTGGTTTTTTCGACGGGGGGTGAAACGTCCGTGATTCCTGTGATATACCTCCACGCAGCCTGATGATAACAATTCGGGCCTAAATACAAGCCGTGGACCCACCCAAATGTGGATCACACTGAAGACGATAATATGGAACTAATGAACTATGGAAGGAACCTTACCGCATTTGGAGTTAAAATCCAATAAAGGATGTCCTCCGTCAACAAAAGTACATTCTGAGCGAGAAGGAAGAGGAAAAGTCACGAACACGCTCGTAAAGGAGCGCGTAAACTGGACTAGAGACGGTTAGTGGCAGTGGCGGGGCTTTGAACACCGGTCGTCTTAAGACAATGGAATAAGGGCGGGCGGTATTCAAATTAAAATATTTGACTTTGTCCTCGACTTGCAACTTAGGACTTGATATTAAAATGTTTGTTGAAGATATTACATGTTTACGTCTGTAAGTGTATTGTCTATGCGGTCGTACATAAAATGGCAAAATATTGAATTTATATCTGAATCGTACGCGTAATAAAATATCAGTAACAAAAACTATAAATAAATATAAAACTCGGTTCAATATTTAAAATAATTCAATATTAGTGTATTAAATTATACACCTACTGAAAATACAAGACTATTTATAATATTTTACTCGTAGCAGTCGTAGGGATTTTGATACCGTTTTTCAAATTTTCCGTAATTCTTTAAAATTTTTAAATTCTATTTTATATAGAATGTCCCATAAAGTGCGCACTTTATGGGACACCCTATATTTAATTGCCACCTTAGTCACCTATAACACTTTTCCACTGATCTACCTATCACTACGGTGTATTATATCGACAAAAAATGCCTTCACTGGAATAATTCTCAGGCCTTGTAGAATTGTCAGATTTTGATGACTTCCTATGAGCCGCATTGAACTCCGATGTTTTATTTCATTTCAAATAATGGAATAAAATATAATATAAAATATAATTTGTAAAAAAACCCTCAAAATTGTATTATTTTGGAGGACGTATGGGTACGTATAAAGTTTGAGATTAAAATATTGAAAAACGGAGTTCAATGGGGTCTGTAGAATATTACCGTCTATTAATAAAAATAAATTATCAAGTTATCATTATTCCCGTAGAGCGTATTTTTGTGGACAAACAACAAACGTTCTGCAGTGGTGAAGGTAAAATTCTATTGTTTTGGTGGTGGCGGTAAATTGTGTAAACGGCTTCATTTCACCACTTTCCGAGCCACTATCGCAGTGTGTGGGGGACGGATCTTGGATAATGAAATAAAATTACAAAATGTACTTGTAGGTATTTACAGTCATAATTTATTTATAACCAACAACCAACAACAAAATATAATTTTACAAATAATATTGAAACACATAATTTTAACAAGATAGTTGCATCCGAAATCCGCGACTATAATAAACATTTTCATAACATTATTGATCTCCCAAATTTATTTAAATTTAAAACTTTTGATAGAAAAAAGTGGAAACCCCGACTTAGGTATAATCGTTTAAAACATAGGCGAACCAAACCCGCGAATATAGATAATTAGATCAAGATCAAAAGCCCTCACCACTACGGTGACTGAAGAATGAAAAAAAGGTTTTAATTTGGCCGGAAATCACAGAAGATAGGAGCATTGGGAACAACTCAATGTACAAAAGAATCGAAATAAAGTTCAATGGTATCGTCAGAAACGTTTTACACAGAATACCTAAGCCACCCTGTTATTTCACATACATATTATAGTCTAATGATAAAGATATAGATATTCTGAATAATATATATTATATGATTCAAAATTATCTAAACTCAATGGAAATTTTATTAAAATAAATATTCAAGACAGCGTCTAATTTCGTAACTTATACTAACTCGTAACACTATACATTTGATTTGATGATCTTTAATCGGGTACATTTTTATTGAAACATTTTTGACAAATGTTTAATAATTACAAATATTACAACAATACTTCAAATATTATTATGTAGGTACTTATATAGTTAATATTTTGTCTTAAGAGTATTTAATACAATATCTACTATTTTTAGAAAAATTAGAATATTATTAAGTAATATAAAAGACGTTTTCAACAAAGTTTAATATTATATTCGTTTTTGGTATGACTTTTATTTTTTTGACATTTTTTCGGAATATCGGAAGATAATTTATCGTCAATTTTTTGTTTGTAGGACACTTTTTACGGTCACCTAGAAAGAATTAAAATCGCGGACAGTCTGTACTATTTTAGGTAATAATAACAGTCAATAAGGTTGACAGTTTGTACTGTTTGAGGTAGAAAAAAATTTATACATATCACATACACAATACACATGCAGTTAACAGACGTAAATAATAATAATAAAAATAGTTTTGATATAAAATTCGTCAAAATGTAAAAAATATCCTATATTATGTTTGGCAAGAAAATTAAATCAATGAATTGTAATAATTATTACTTGATATTGGCCCAGCAGTCAGTGCAAAAAAACTAAAAATAAAATTGTAACTGAATAATTTGAGATTATAAATTGAATTCTATTCGGTAGGGATATTTATCTTTTTTATTTATAACATTAAATAGAAATTTAAATTATAAAAAAAATAATAAATACTTACTCGTGGTTTGTATACGAATACACTTAAAACAATATATTCACCAATGTGCAACAATATTAAACGACAATATAAAATATTAAATAAATATAAAATTTGTTATTTTATAAATAATTGCAAACAGTAAAAATTTCACGACAGTTAAAATAATATTAGAATATACAATATATTTCATGTACATACCATTAACCACGAGGTCGATAAACAACAGCAGATAAAAAAAATTCCAAAACTGTAGCGGAATACAACGTTGCTTTCAATGGACAATGAGTAATTGAGTAACGCGAGAGTAACGATATTCAGCTTTAGCACGTTGTACACACCACACACGTCAAACAAGGTAGACATAGAGTCACATAACACATTACAGTACACGACGACAGCAATAAACTTGTGTACCGAGTGAACAGGCTAGTAGAGTAAAACTGCAGTAAGCACTAGGCAGATTGAAGAACGTGAAATATGAGAATGATGTACATACTGATTGTATTACGATTTACGAGTGTACAATACACAAATACATCGGTAATGTTTTTCTGTTAGTTGTTAGTGACTAGCGATTACCGTCAAGACGGACAATGGACGAAATCTAATTGATAACAATAAATGGACAAACGATATTCCAGAACCGATTTGTTCTATTAATAAATACGTATACACATGTTTTCGAGAAATATTCCCAACATCGATGTTACTTCTTATTGAGCTCTAAATAGAAAATAATATCATCGATATTGACAATGTCATGCCGGTTGTTTCATGTTTGGACTATAAGCAGGGTGGTAAGGCCGTGAGTTATTATACACGTCTTGTAAATTATAAGTTATAACAATACAATTTTGTTGGGTCTAGTGAAGCCAAAAAAAGTAAAATAAATATTTTGTACCCTTATCACAGGCCACAGTTTGTCAGATACATTCTAATATCATTCTTATTACTATAATAGTTCCACTTATAAATTTATAAAATAATCAATGATATTAGCACAGAATAGATTAAATTTATTCTATTAGATTTAATCTATTCTGTGATATTAGGTTCTAGTAAATCGTAATTAAATCCTATATGCAGAAGCCCGGATTAAGATAATTTTGGACCTGGGGGCATTTTAGGGGCTCATAAACATAAACAAATATTGGTGACCCACAAATAAATTTATTTCACAATATTTTATAAAATTTGTAGGTATGTATTTTAATGGGTAGGATGATGCCATGATGGCGCTTTAGCCCTACCTGCGATTTTTTTGTACGTAGGGGGTTGGTACCTTATGAAGACTAGGTTATATACCTACTTTAAAGTACCCTTTTAGTTTTTAAACGTTTGTGTTTACCTGAGAGAATATACAGGGCGATTTATTTAAAATTGAACCCTCATTATTTCAAAAAGTGTAATTGTTTTTGAAAATATTTTTACATATTTTCGAGTCGTTTATAAAACAACTTTGTTATTAAAAAGGTGGGCAAGTGGTTGTCGCTCTGCTGTACAGTAGGTTACAAGTGGGTCACTGTATAATGGATGGTATTATATTTGAATTCAATGATTTTATATCATTGTATAAGAAAAACGATTCTGAGCGGAGACGGTATGTCCTAGGTATAAGACATATTATAATATATGCTATATCTATGGTATTAAAAAAAATCGACCTATAATGAATTCCAAATTAATCACATCACAATATCGATTAATTATTAGATTAATAGTTATAACGCGTTATACACCAACAACAAACCCTGATACTATCATAGATATATAGTAGTATACTTTAGAAGTTTCAAGTACCCACGAATAATATTATACAATCACAACAAAATAACTAAAATAGTCAGTGGCGTATTTTGAAATTTTTTGTGGGGGGGTCTAAATATTAGGTACCTACAAGTTTATAATATAAAAAAAACACATACGAGTTACGTTGTAATAATTATATTATATTATATTTTTTTCTGGGGGGGGTCCAGACCCGGGGACCCCCCCCCGTAAATACGCCACTGAAAATAGTTATTCTAGGTTTTTTATTATGTAATTTCGTCCAAATTTGAATTTAAAATGTCTGTAAAAAATAACTGTGTTCATATATTTTTTAGATTTTTTGGTTACAGTATGAACTATTTATGAGAACCTTTGTTTTAAATTTGCAATCCATAGCTATAAAAACTGAACATTTTATAATTTATTAATAATTACAATGATTGATCATTTTCGAGTTTTTGATAAATTTTGTCAAAATTCGATCTTTAAATGCTTATAAAAAAAAATTGTGCCTATGTATTTTTAATATTTTTCAATTGCTATTGTAACAATATATCAGGAGCCTTGTATTAAATTTTTACATCTTTTGGCCCAACAGATCAAACTTTATTGATATTTATAGAAAAAAAAAACTAAAAAAATTGAAAAATGAAAATGTCCGTAAACAGCTCAAAAAGAGTCAAAATATTTCAATGAATTATAAATGAATGTATAACAATTAACAATAAATTAGCCGACTTGACAACCATTGTTTTTATAACTTATAGTTATTATAAGTTACCTATAGGCTATAACCATTGATTATAATATACTAAATAGTAAATACAATAACGTATTATATATTTATATATAGTTACTATATATTATGTATATTATAGTATTTATAAATTTATTATAATCAATGCTATAACTTATATGAATGGTTACATTCAATTAGGCTACATTTGCGAAAAATAGTATGTAATATACAAAACAAATTTAATATTCGATTTTTCCTTACTCCTAAGTCCTAGTGACCTAGTATTATATTTATGATTACATATTTACATCTTAAGGGCCGATTTCACCAACACAGTTAATTAACGTTAACCGGAGTTTTAATCGGCCGAATTTGGCCGGTTAAATATCTGTTATCAGCCGATTAAGCGTTAACCGTAATTAACTGTGTTGGTGAAATCGGCCCTAAGTCATTTAATTAATAATTTAATTAATAAAGTAGAATATTTGTTATAAAAATGGAATTTAAATAAATTATCAACAGACCGTTTAGAATAAAGAAAGTTAGCTGAGTAAAATCTAAGTTTATCTAAAATTAGTATTAACAGTTGACAAGTTAATTAAAGTTATGTTCACTGTTCAATGAGTAAAGGTGTGATTTAAAAGCTAAGTATAATGCATAATAACGGCACATTTAATTCATAACTATTGACCAAATTACACTCAAAATGACAATTAAGATCTTAAATTATGATCCACATAAATATAAAACTTATCTGCCACGTGATGGATAATTTATATTATATTAATGTATTATCATTTATAATTAACTAATTTTTTTTTTTTATAGTGTCATCTAGACAGTCATGATAGCTGATCAGTCACAACGATTTAAATTTGGCGGGGAAACGATCGAACCGACCGTGAAGAGAATAAATACGCAAGTGACTGTTTGTTCCAGACGTGTTTGTGTTACTTCCATGTACTTGTGTAGTTGTGTCTCCTCCCCACCCCGCTCGACGAAATTGGTGTCGTAGTCGATTCGTGTGGTTAACGCGCTTCATGTCCATCTTTCTCTATCACTGTGACTCGGTTCAAGCGCGGATGGTTATTTTTTTATAAGTTTATAACTATTTAGTTTTTAGGAACACAGCCATGGTAAGTCGTTTATTCTTTCGTTATTCGTTCGTTTTAAGTTACCATTTATGTTTATATCAATCATTACTCAGTATTTGTGTCGATCGTTTCCTAGTGCTTGTAAGTCGTGTGCATGCACTCGACCCGCTGGCCATGCCCGGCCAATGGCCATGTGGACTCCTGCTTAACTATTTGACATAATATTACGTGTTTTTGCGTTCGGATGTTGAGTTTAAAGATTCGTGCATGTTCGACCATCTTAAAACGTCTTCGCTACGATTTGCCGATTTATCTAAGTCGTTCGTAAGAAATTGCGACATTTCTAAACCTAACCTCACTTTTGCAATAATGATGTTTTACCACTTGCAGCAGTTTCATGTTTTCAAATTAAACTCCGGGACACATTCTAAATAATATCCTTATATAGTTGAATTTTGTCTCAATCGACGTACAAAAGATCCACCGTAAAATAACTAATATTGTTGAAGGTACTTCCTATTATTTCTTTTAACAAAAAAATGACTCGTTATTGGGTTTCTTATATCGTAGATCAAACATTTCTTCATGTTAATTCACAGTGTGTTAATCATCCAACACTTCAGTATTTATATATTTGTGAAACCATGTGTACATAATATTACGTATATATTTTCCAAATAATACCTATCTACCCTTCCCTCTTATATTGTTCGTAAGTGTGTACTTTTCCGTTACTACGAATGAGATATTTTCTATTCTCATTTGATTAAAAATATTAACACGTTTAATAATTATGTTTACAGGCTTTATCTACAGCTCGGCCGTTAGTTTCTGTATACAGTGAAAAAAATGAGGAAACCGGAGAAACTGTTGCGCTTGCTACTGTGTTCAGGGCACCCATCAGACCAGATGTTGTTAGTTTCGTCCACGACAATGTCTCAAAGAACAGCAGACAACCTTATGCCGTCAGCAAACTAGCTGGTATGAAGCTGTTTATTTTATGATTTGTTAATCATTTAGTTTAGGTTTTTTTTGATACTTTAAGGTCATCAAACTAGTGCTGAATCATGGGGTACTGGTCGTGCCGTTGCTCGTATTCCTCGTGTCCGAGGTGGTGGTACTCACCGCAGTGGTCAAGGAGCTTTCGGTAACATGTGTCGTGGTGGACGAATGTTCGCCCCCACACGTGTATGGCGCCGTTGGCATAGAAAAATTAATGTTACACAAAAGCGTTATGCTACAGTATCAGCTATTGCCGCTTCTGGTGTACCTGCTCTTGTCATGTCAAAAGGTAATTTTATTTTAAATCAAAATTTTAATGTTGATATGCACCCAAAATGTCCACGTATGAACTTTGTACTTCAGTTTTTTATGTAATTTTTTTTAATGTGTGCTATATTAAATAATTTCATCAGCGTACTCTAGTAAAAATGAATTGTTTCTGGAGTTCCAATGGATTTAGACACATTTAATATGAAAAATATTTTATTTTATACTTAACATGAAACAATAAACATAACATTTAAATAAAACATTTACTACCCATGCATAAAAAATGATGACATCTCTTTGAGCACTGGGTTATGATATCCTGTGATTACTTTACACGTTGACAAAGTCTGATTACTAATATCTATAAGTCTTAATAATTTGATTTTCTTTTAACTTCCTAATTTAATATTATTAAGAATACATATTCATAATGGTTAATAATAGTAGGTAACTGCTTATATTATTAAATTAATTTAAAATGATGATAATCTTTACAGAGCATTGGGTTATGATTACAATGATTACTTTTACGTTGACAAAGTCTGATTACTATTATTGTTATGGGTTTTACATTTTTAATAGTAGCTGCTTGTATTTATTAAATTAATTTGAAATGATGACACTCTTTACAGAGCATTGGGTTATGATTTCAATGATTACTTTGACGTTGACACTGTCTGATTATATTTTAAAAATAAATATAATTAAAGTTACTATTTTAGCTAAACTAAATAAATTATTGCGTTATTACTTTCACTACCTGATGTACATAGAATATAATAATTTTATATTAATTATTTTGTCACTAAGGAATATTATTTTTGTTTATGGGGTAATTAATATACATGCACATTGTTTAATACAATACTTTTTATGTATTAGTACTAAATCATTTGATCGTTTAGTGCATATATTAATGTTGTGCTTTCTAGGCGTTGCCTCACTTAATATTTGTATTAGTGGTGGCGGCAAGAGTATCAAACAAGTCCTCTTAAAATGTATGTTTTATTAGTTTCATTTGTATCAATATTTCAATATATTTAATCAAAATGCACATAGTGTAGTCAAATACATATGTATTTGTACTAAACATTTTGATCGTTTAGTGCATATATAAATTTTGTGCTTTCTAGGCGTTGCCTCACTTAATGTTAATATTAGTGGCGGCGGCAAGAGTATCTAACATTAATTAATCAAATAAAAAAAAAAATTATTTTTTACTTAGATTATAACTTAATAAATATTTTAAAATGTAATTAATAATTATTTTAGGTCATTTGGTACAAGAGGTACCTGAATTTCCATTAGTTGTTTCTGACAAGATCCAAGAATACACTAAAACCAAGCAAGCTACAATTTTCTTACACCGTATCAAAGCATGGAAAGATATCCAAAAGGTTAAATCAATTAGTTATATTTTAAAATAATACATAATTTATTAAATTAGTTTAAACTGTGTCATATTCTACTTTTAGGTGATTAAGTCTCGCCGTTTACGTGCAGGTAAAGGAAAAATGCGTAATCGTCGTCATGTTCAGCGTAGAGGTCCATTGATTGTTTACAGTAAAGATCAAGTAAGTTATCAATTCTGTTTTAAAATTAAGAAAATAATTTATGCACATGATATTATAAAGTTTTTTTATTTTAGATATTAAAACTGAATGTTTATTGTGCTATAAAAAATGGTCTGATCTTTCCTAGTCGGCTTTTGCTTGTATTGGGGACAAACTTTCCAAACAATTTATAATTCACCATTAGATTATCATAAATACCATGGAAAATTATGCTTATTAAATGTAAAAAACCCAAGATAGTTCTCATGCACATAATAATGTCCAACATTCATACAAATAACTTTTTGAAATGTTACTGTACGTGTGCTAAATAAAATTTTTTATTTCAAGGCGTACCCTGGACATTTATTAATATTAATTCTTTTGGGTTCCATTGAAGTTGAACATTTTTCTTGTTACCAATATTAGTAATAATTATTGCACAATATCACACTTGTGATATTTATATTTATAATATTTCTGAGTGGTCTTTTTGTGCAAAATTAAACAGATTATTTCACAGTCGCTGCTAATAATTATGTATTTATTTGCTGCATACCCAAAATAATTATAAAACGTTTAATTTAAATTAATATTTTCTTATTATTAATTTGTACATTTTAAATAATGTGTTTTGTGTTAAGTTATTTACTTTTATTAAGTTATGGGATATATTATATTAAGTTATATAGGTTACACACTGATGTGAAGGTGGTTACTCTTAATACAATAAAAGCACATAAAAATGTCCAACATGCAATTTGATTAAATCATTGAAAATGTTACCGTAATTGTGCTAAATTAAATATTTTATTTCAAGGCGTACCCAGGAAATTTATTAATTCTAATTCTTTTGGGTTCCATTGAAGTTGAACATTTTTCTTGTTACCAATATTAGTATTAATTATTGCACAATATCACACTTGTGATATTTATATTTATAATATTTCTGAGTGGTCTTTTTGTGCAAAATTAAACAGATTATTTCACAGTCGCTGCTAATAATTATTTATTTATTTGCTGCATACCCAAAATAATTATAAAATATACGACTATTTAAATTAAATGTATTTTTTGTTATTATTAGACTTGTACATTTTATACAATGTGTTTTGCATAATGTTATTACATAAAGCTAAATAGGTTACAGACTGTTGTGAAGGTTACTATTATTACAATGAAAGCACATAAAAATGTCCAACATGCAAATAGATAAAATCATTGAAATTGTTACCGTAAGTGTGCTAAATAAAATAATTTATTTCAAGGCGTACCCTGGGATCATACTGCAAAACTCTTTTGGGTTCCATTGAAATTGAACATATTAAAATTATGAATATAAAAATACCTATTGCACAATTTCACACTTTGATTATTTATACTTGATTCTTATGAGTGGTCTTATTGTGCAAAATTAAAATTTATTATTTCACAGTCGCTGCTATAATTAATTATTTATTTGCTGCATACTCCAAAATAATTATAAAGATACCCATATTTAAGTTGAAATTAAACTATTTTAAATAATGTGTTTTGCAATAAGGGTTAATGCCAACTCAGTGGCGTCATTTCAGTTTTTATTAGGGACTAGGGCAACTTTTCACTACTTATCAGACTCCAAATTGTTTTCACTCAGATTCTCACAGCATAGTGCCATAATTGTTAAGGGTGGGGGGTTTGTTGATAAATGTGACAAATAAAGGTTGATGAAAATACTACAGGGAAATGCCCCAGTTGCTCCCCCCCCCCCAAAAAAAAAATGACCCCACTGTGCCAACTGACAGTTTTTTAGGAGTTAAAAATAGGCAATTTTCAATTTGTGTTGCTGCAGGTCTTGTAAATGTTTGTGTAGTAAGCGACCATTGGTGTGTAGCGAAACACTCCCGCATATGTACAAGTCCCTGCCTCTGTGTGACTCACTTGAACAATTAACAATTTATGTGTACTTTATGTCAATCCTACCGATGGACCTGATAACTCTATAATGCTTCTGAACAATGTTTTAAACTTGTTAAGAGGATGTCAGTGCGCTATCTGTTTTCTCTCTGTGGCCTACACTTAATATAGACAAAACACATTTACGCATAATCATTTTTTCTATTTTCTTAAGTACCTATTCTTAGAGTAAAATCACCCATTACAAAAAACCTAAAGAATAATATTTTTGAGGGAACGACATCGATTTGTCACCCTAAATATTGTCTCCAAACAATTAATATTTTCAACATTTTTTTTGTTTTATTTGAAAGTTGAAGACAAAGTCAAATTATATTAAAATATAAAATCGATATGTCATTCCCTCAAATTTATTATTCTCCATCTTTTTTTCTAATGAATGATTTTACTCTAAGATTACATTAAAACATAGAATGGGTTTAGTCTACATTGCCCTTAAACCAGGTAGAGAAAACAAATAGGGCTCTGACATCCTCTTAATATGTCAACTTCAGATAGTAAGGTCACATTATAAGATACTTATTTAAATTATTGTGAATTTTAAATTCAAACAAAATTTATAGGAGTTGAGAAACTGTGGCTGTTCTATCTCAAGTAGCCATATTAACAACTTCAAATTAGTTTTCAGAAGTTATCAGGTCTGTCGGTATGATTAACAAAAGATTGGTACACTTTGGTTGAAATAATAGACTGTTTGCAATGCAAAATTTTTAAGTTACATTCACCCTGATGTAATTGTTTCTCTTAGTACAATGAAAGCACATAAAAATGTCCAACATGCAAGTAGATAAAATCATTGAAATTGTTACCGTAAGTGTGCTAAATAAAATAATTTATTTCAAGGCGTACCCTAGAATCATACTACAAAACTCTTTTGGGTTCCATTGAAATTGAACATAATAAAATTACAAATTTAAAAATACCTATTATTGCACAATTTCACACTTTAATTATTAATACTTGGTTCTTACGAGTGGTCTTATTGTGCAAGATTAAAATTTGATTATTTCACAGTCGCTGCTTATAGTTAATTATTTATTTGCTGCATACTCCAAAATAATTATAAAAGATATCCATATTTAAGTTGAAATTTAACTGTTTCCTATTATTATTACAATTTTACATTTTAAATAATGAACAAGTTATGTATGTTACCCACTTATGTGGTGGTTACTCTTAGTACAATGAAAGCACATAAAAATGTTCAACATGCAAATAGATAAAATCATTGAAATTGTTACCGTAAGTGTGCTAAATAAAATAATTTATTTCAAGGCGTACCCTGGGATCATACTACAAAACTCTTTTGGGTTCCATTGAAATTGAACATATTAAAATTATGAATATAAAAATACCTATTGCACAATTTCACACTTTGATTATTTATACTTGATTCTTACAAGTGGTCTTATTGTGCAAAATTAAAATTGATTATTTCACAGTCGCTGCTATAATTAATTATTTATTTGCTGCATACTCCAAAATAATTATAAAAATCCTGTTAATAAATTATGCACAGTTTTACACTTATATCATTTTATGTTAAGTTATGAGTGGTATTTTTGTGCTAAAGTAAAGCTGATTGTATCACAGTCGCTACTGTATTTAATATGTATTGATGGCATACTCCAAAACAGATCACATTTTTTTTGTAAATAGTTCATCTTGCTAGCTTATTAAGATTGGTATTTTTTATAATTGGTAGGCCAACGTTATAATATATGTTATACTTAAAAGTTAGATCTAAGTTATTTACATTTATGATGTTAATTATGCTACTTACAACTAATGTATTTAGTTGCATCTAGTATCAGCTTAATTAATTCCTTGCAATTCTATGCAAGTGGTAATTTTCACTATAACAATGAGTAGGTAGGTGGGTTAATTTTTATTATATTTGACTTGTATATTTTCTTTCAATTTGTCTGTAAAAAAAAAAAAAGAAGCTTTATTACAGCTAATACAGAAATAAGACATTTTGTTGTTTCCTGAAAAGTACTTTTGATTTTTTTTTTTACCTGTTTACCATCCAAATATTAACGCTAAATGCAATTTTAATATTATTATTTATGAGAAATATTTGATTTATGTCTTAGGGTTTAAGGAAAGCTTTCCGTAATATCCCAGGAGTAGATTTGATTAACATCAGGAAATTAAACTTGTTGCACTTGGCCCCTGGTGGTCATGTCGGACGTTTTATTATCTGGACACAATCTGCTTTCCAAAAGTTGGATGATCTTTATGGTACATGGGACAAAAAAGCAACTCTGAAGAGTGGCTACAATTTGCCTTTCCCCAAAATGTCAAATACTGATCTGACAAGGATTCTCAAATCTGATGAACTCAAGAAGTACTTGCCAGCTCAAAGGTAATAATGCAATAAATATTTTATTCTACTTTTCATAATTTATATTCATAGACTAATATAAATAGACAGATCATTTGTCCCTAGGACAGAGAGGCATTTATATTATATATAACTATTTTATGATATTTACCATATGGTACTATTTAAACAAAACAAAGTTAATAGTTAATTGGTATAAATATTACTATTAGGAAATTGGATATGATGAGGAAATCTTGGTCCGTGTTATTGATATCATATGATAATATCCAGTTAATAAAACTTTTCTGATCCAATATATAATATTATTTAAGTTTTTTCAATTTATGGACATAATAAATTTATTTAAATTTAAGGCTTAATTATTATGATGAGAAAAATGCTTGGTCCGTGTTCTTGATATTATATGATAACATCCAGGTTTTATTAAACTTCTGATTAACTAAATCAATTTAAATTTAAGGCTTAATTATTATGATGAGAAAAATGCTTGGTCCGTGTTCTTGATATTATATGATAATATCCAGGTTTTATTAAACTTCTGATTATCTAAATCCATTTAAATTTAAGGCTTAATTATTATGATGAGAAAAATGCTTGGTCCGTGTTCTTGATATTATATGATAATATCCAGGTTTTATTAAACTTCTGATTATCTAAATCCATTTAAATTTAAGGCTTAATTATTATAATGAGAAAAATACTTGGTCCGTGTTCTTGATATTATATGATAATATCCCGGTTTTATTAAATTTCTGATGAGCTTCATCAATTTAAATTAGCTCTTTTAACTCTTAGATCTAGAAGTTTTATTTTAGTTCTTGATCAATGGTCCCTTACACATCTTGTGTAATATAAAATGTTTGATATTTGTCACAGTATTAAAACTGATAGTGGTCTTAAACGATTACCAACTTGAAGTTGGAAATGTAGTAATATAAAACATGTATTATTGTGCTTGCATTGAAAGAATAATCTCATCCTGTATATTAATCTGAAGCTTTAGATTTAATTCTGACCATAAAGGTATAGCAATTAATTTGTAAAACTAATAATAAAAGATTTCAAAATTGGATATGATGTAAATTTTGAAGTTGAAAATCAGTGATTTATAAAATTATGCTTTGTTTTAATTTCTGATCCAATAAATTTAGTTTGACTGTCTGTAACAAGATATAATTAAATAGGTACATAAAGCAATAATATTCATACTACTTAAATAAGCTAAACATTAGTTGGATATGACGATTATTTATTATTGATCAAACATGATTACCATAATAATTGCTTTGTTTTAATTCCAGATCCAATAGATTTAATACCATGTTATTATTAAATATAATTACTAAATATGTATTTAGAACTACTATTACATTGTGAAATAATAATAAAACAATGTTGTGTATGATTTTATATTTTTTTCATAAAGTGGTGTATAATAAATAGTTGGAAATGACGAAAATACTTTTTTGTAGATCATGATGATACTTAATTAAATATGCTTTGTTTTAATTCCTGATCCAACTAGTTAAATTTAATTAGTATCGATATGTATTTTGTTGTATTACCGGAAATAGATTTATTAAAAAAAAATGTAATTGCTTTTAATTTTTAGGACTGGATCATTGCGCCGCACTCGTAAATTGAACCCGTTGAGACATGTACGCACCATGCTCAGATTAAATCCTTACATCGCAGTTCAAAAACGTGTTGCAAGCAATGAAAACAAATTAAGAACACTGGCTCGTGAAACTTACTTAGCCAAGAAAGAAGGTGTAAGTAAAACATGCATGTTAATATATAACTTGATAGGCATACAAATAATTAATTTTGTTAATGTTTTCAGAGACCAACAACAGAGAAGGGTGAAAAATTATTGAAACGTTTCATCAATGAAAAGAAAATGTTGCGTGCCGCCAAAATCAAGGCCAAGAAGGTTATTGCTGTTAAGGGCTTGCGTGAAATTCATGAAAAGAAATTGGAAGCGTATAAAAAGCGACTTGCAGCACGTGGTGGTGCTCCACCTACCAAGAGGTGCAAGAAACAATTACCCAAGCCAAAACCTAAGGCTGAGGTTAAAAAACCTGCACCTACTACCAAGGCTGCACCAAAAGCAAAATCGACTGGTAAAGCTAAGGCATGATTGGACTAATAAACAAAATTATTATAAAGGCTATTGTTTTTATTTATCTGTATAATATTTTTTTTCCTTTACTGTCAACCTGTGAAATTTTATACTCAGTGGATCTTGGCTTAGATATATTAGATCAATTAGAGTTTGAACTATACGGTACTTCATCAATATTAGAGACATTTAGCTAAATCCTGATCACTCCATACACTATATTTAGTACACTGGGCGTCAGTAGCAATGTTGTTTAGATTCAGTCCCTCAAAAACAGAATTAATAAAGGAAAGAATCAATGTAGTATAATGTGGAAGCAAAGTCATAAACAAACTTTTATATGTACCTGGTTGTTTGTTAAGGTTTCGCATGTACTATATTTAAATTAAAATAAGTCATTATTAGGGGCCGGAATTATATTCTTTTAAAATAGCCAAAATAAGATGCTAATATTCTCTTAAAAAGATGAAAATATTCTTTAAAAATCATAATAAAATATGCTTTTTTATGAATATATTCTCTTGAAATAAAAATATTCATTTATATGCAAAATATTACAAAAAAAAACTGATATAATTAAGTAGGTATATGATAAAAAGTAATATGCAAGTATATGATAAAAAATAATATGCAAAAATTAGCAAAATAATAAATGTTAAAAAAGAATTGATTAAATTATATTAATAACAATAAAGTATTTTTAATTACGACAATTTTTGAAAACAGTTAACAACTATATTTTGCTCCATGTGTTCTGGTGTCATATTTGTACGACGGTCTGTTAATATATTTTTATAAGTGCTAAATGAACGTTCGATGTCAACTAAAGTCACGGGAGCATTTTGAAAATCAGTAATTATAGACTGTGAAAAGTCGTCTATAAGTTGAACTTCATTATTTCCATTCAAAACTTTAACTACGTTTTTCAAAATGATGAGCCCTTTACTTTTTTGTTGAAGTTGATCAATTTTTATTTTATTTCCATTTTCTCCGGGTATTTTTTGAAGTTGACCAATTGTATTTTCAATTAGATTTATTGAATCAACCAGAGACATATTAGATTTTTCCAAACTTTTGATGTATGTTACGAGAACAAAAAAATGGGCCTTAATAAATATTAGATCGTTTTCTATGGTTTCTATGTTAAAAACTGTGTTACATTTAAGTACTGACTGACTGGGAGATTTTTGACTACTTAATTTTTTGGTGTTGAACGGTGTCTGACAGTGACGGTGCGACACTTCAGTGTTGTTCCGTACGTGTAGTAATAATCGAACGCCTGGAGCTAAATATTTTTAAAGTGTAGTAATAATTCCATTTCTTGTCAGGCATCGTTATCTTAGACAAGTCACTTATCTACTACAGAATATTACAGTACATTACTAGTTAAGGCATGCTATACGATGGTTATAATACGTATATAATGTATCAATATCATATCACTATTATCGGACACATAATTTATATTATGTACGCCACTGCAACAAAAAATATTGAATATCTATAAAAATTAATCGATATATTCTTTATTGTACGAAATATTCTCAAATATGCTAAAAAACTTTTGCCATTAATTAACCGGTTTCATGATTTGTAAAGATTTCGAACCCCCGTCTGACTGCATAGCCTCAAAAAAAATATGCAAAAGAATATAATTCCGGCCCCTATTCATTATTTATAATGACTTAACTAAATGGTTTTACCAAAATTAATTTACTTTACTTTAAGTTTTTCCTGAAAATATTTATAAACTATTATCAATTTTAAAATTAAAATTTTAATATTGATAATATGGTATTAATAGTTGTAAAATATAATGTGGGACATCAGTGGTTTTGAGAAACCTTCAAGCCATGTCCTTAACTTTCAAAAAACAATTGGGTGTAGTGTATATTATATTAAATAAAGCTTTTTTTATTAAATTATGGTGAATTATTTGGTGAACCACTGGTTTTAGGATTTAAGGGCTTGGAATATTTGAGTACCAGCAGTAATGGATCAACTGGGTTATTTTTAATCAAGTAAATATGTTAATTAGAATGAGACCACCGGTGACTTCGCCGATGATAAAGCCATCCTGGCTCTTCACCATGACCCTCTCGAGGCATCCAGCAGAATCCAAACCCACCTTGACATCCTCTCGACATGGTACAAAGAATGGGGGTTCAAACTCAATGAATCCAAATCCATTCACTGCACATTCACTCAGACCAATAAGCTGTCCCTTTATCACACTCAACAACCAACCACTCCCGACCGCTCAAAATGTCCGTTACCTAGGCTTATGCCTAGATCGTCGACTCACGTGGGCTACCCACATACGTAACAAACGACTTGTACTAAATAATCGTCAAAGACAACTTCGCCTCCTCCTATCATCCAAACATCTCTCACTACACAATAAAATCCTCATGTACAAAGTACTCCTCAAACCTATTTGGCCCTACGGAATCCAACTCTGGGGTTCATCCAAAGACTCCAATATAAACCGAATCCAAACATTTCAATCCAAATGCCTCAGGCAGATAACTAAAGCCCCTTTTTATGTTACAAATGATACCCTCCACAGGGACCTCCTCATTCCGACAGTAAAAAACGTCGCCAAAACCCTATATAAACGTTTCCACCTTAAACTTTCAAATCACCGAAATCCTCTCATCCAAAACCTATCTTGCCGAACAATCCCGGGCGACCCTGGCCGACGTTTAAAGCGTAGCTGGTGCCGCGAGCTACTAGTCGACTAGTTGACTAGTCCACCATCCTGCCATGAAGTGCTATTAATGAATAGTCTCTTCAACAAGTCAACCATGTCCAATTACCAATATATTATCATTATCTCCATTGTACTTATTGTAAATACTTTTTATACAGATTGTACAAATAAAAAACAAATATGACAAAAAATTAGAATGAGAAACTGAATTTTTCAATAGTAGGAAAATAATAAAACAACTCAGTAATATAAATATTAGTAGATGGGCAATTAAGTGTCAAAATTATTTAAATCCAGAAAAATGGGCGTCTAGTCTGAAAAGTATTAATAAACTTTTGAATTTAATTAAAAGAGCAAGGATGTTGGTTGATAGCTCATTTTAAAGAGTTTTTTATGTACACAACAAAATGTGAAAACAAAAAAATTACATAAAAAACCTTTTAAAATGAGCTATCAACCAACATCCTTGCTCTTTTAATTAAATTCAAAAGTTTATTAATACTTTTCAGACTAGACGCCCATTTTTCTGGATTTAAATAATTTTGACACTTAATTTCCTACCTACTAATAATTATAACAGTTGCAAATAATCGATTTTTCTTTAGCAACACATCAGTAACCGGAAAAAGGATTTTGTTGTTTAGTTACTTGTTAGACTCTCATTAGTGGAATGAGTGAAATAAAGAGTTTCATTATCTTTAATAGTTCACTACAAAAATAAAAACATTAGATTTTTGAATGGAAGTTCCTCGTAAGATTAGGTAAGTTGCAATTAAAAAAAAAAAAATTGACAAATCTACAATAATTTTTCATGAGCCTCTGAAATTATAATTGACAAAGTTCGTGAAAATCACGAAAATTTGAAAATTATTTTGAGTTTGTACTTCATAAAAATGTTTCATATCTCAGATTTAACACAAGTCTGTTTTCCTTTTTCAAAAAAAATATATTATCAGGAAAGTCAAATTGAATTTTTATGGGCGTTTGAAGTTTTTCACTCGATCTCCCATGGAGCGATATTTTTATTTTGTTGCAATTGAAAATCGAATGACCGTAGATTCTTGAAATTTTTCCCATATGTTAATTTTATCATTTTCTATACTTGATTTTCAATCTGTTAAGTTTTTTTTCTATAATTAATTTTATTTATTAATGTCGAAAAGCTTGAAAATTTAATACACGGCTTCTCACACATTAATAGCAAAGCATACTCACTTAGCCGCTATTTTTACCATGGACCCCCTTAACAATTTGATTGGTCTTGCTATTAGGAGGATGTGTTGTCACTGTCTTACCAGTGTGCAAGGGCAATTTTCACGCTCAGTGGAACACTTGTAGTTTTAGTCGTTCCTTTAGTTTTTTTTTTTTTTTTTTATTGATCATCTTTAAGGCCCGGCGACTGGCCATTAGCTGATTGTAGGTAGTAGGGTTTGTAATGGTAGGGTTTTTACTTGTGTTGTGTTTGGCAGAATTTTTGATTGGGCACCCGTAGGTATCTGCCATGCCCGGGGATGGTGAGCACTTGTAATTTTTCTTTTGTTTTTCACGGCCCTTTTGACAACTACTGTGAAATTTTTACTTTTTACCCCCCAAAGTACCAACTAGATTCACTTTCCTATCAGAAAAGATACTGTTGAAGAAAATCCAAGCACTTTTACTGTCCTAAAAGGTGAGGACAGACACAAAAATAGAATAAAAACACATCATGGTAAAATCAATACATTCATCGTTCCACTCAGAATCTAAAAGAAAAGGTTTACAGCTAAAATAAAACAATATACATTCAAATTAACATCAACTGGTAACATAATATTTATATTTAACACTCCAAAACATAATGAAAATTATACTTCTCGTTATATTTTATTTTAAATCCAAAAAATTAAAATATTAAATTGAGTACAATAATATTAATAGGAAACTTTACAATTCATTACATTTAATAGGTATAAATAATATTAAATGTACTACAAGTAAGTACTTGACAATTATTTAACCTCGAATAATTTGTTTTATTCGATTCATTTTGGTTTTGTTACTTAGAATATTGTTCACAATCTGAAATTTAAAAAAATTAAAGTACATTACTATTGATAGTATTTATAAGTAAATTTACTAACTATCATAGTAAATGATCTTGTTTTAAACAAAATTACCATACATATGAATAAAATGTTAATGAAAATAAGACATAAGTACAATATGGCAATTTAGAAGCTTTGAATCAATTTTGTATTTCATATGAATACATGCATACACAGGTAACAATCTATAATTACTAATTAATAAATTATATTAAAGAAATATGTACTTTTTATACAAATTACCTGAGAATTATTTGAACATAATATATCATCCGAAGAACTAGTCCAAGACGTAACTGAACTTATAGTTCCCATATTGTCAAATATATTATCGTTATTATAAAGACAACCATTTAAACTGGATTTGGCACCTGTATTCTTTAATTGACTCTTGCTGAACTTTTGGAGGGAATCTTCAGTTAGATCTATGTGTTGATTGAATTTTTCATCTCTCACTGTAACAGTGTTTCTAGGATTTCTTGTTTCCGAGTGAAAATTATCTTCAATTTGTATTTTTCCGATCATTTCATTTCTTGAAACATTAATAATTATTCAAGTATATATTTAATAATAATAATTATTCAAAAAAAAAAAAAAAAATATATATTGGATATTTTCTTTATAATTTTAATCATTTACTAAGTACTCTTTCAACTTATTCAACTATTTATTCTCCAACTTATAACATACATATAATAATTAGGGGCTTAAACTCAGTTTAGATACATTGGAATGAAGTATTCTATCTATGTTATGTAGATAGGAATCTTACTGAATATGAATTAAGAGAGAGAATAAAATATGTTGAAGAGCCAAATATGTTCATCAAAATTCCAATGTAAAACTTTTAAATTACGACTCAAGTAATAAGCAGGTAACTTACATGAGGTCGTCAGTTGATTTTTGGCTTATACTTTTGTTTTTGATTTGAATAATATTTCTTTCATTAATTGGTTGAGGTACACAACTGTTATTTATACATGGATTGGCACAATTAATTTGATTTATCATAACCTAAGGTAAACAATAAAAATATAATTTTTAAATTGTTAAGTTAACTAAAATAAAAATTAGGCATTACAAAAAATTTACTTTAATTTTTCCATGGTGTTCTTCAGTTTCACTTATGACATCATATAACCCACAATTTTTACTGAGATCATACTTAAGGTTAGATAAATCTATTATAATAAATCCAAGTCGCATGTCTCGTTTTGGATCATGTCCTGCATATTCATTTTTATACTTCTTACACCATAACTCAAATATTAACCATTTTCCCTAAAAAGAAAAGTAAAATTATAGTTAGAACAATAAATACAAATATAAATATATTAAATTAGTGTTGTCTCAGTTATTACGAAATTGAAAGCAAATTGTAATGATTGTTGACAGATTATAACTGATTAACTATGAATTGTTATAGTAATTATTTTGATTATTTCTTTAATTCAATATTTTGATTACATAGGGGACAGAAGTCTCGGCAGGCGGATTATATTATGAATTTATAAACAACATATCTATAGGTATATGAGTAACAGTTATAAAATAAAGTAATTACTAAAAAAGTAAATCAAAAAATGTTGATAAAAGAAAAGTATAATCTGTCTCGAATAAGAGTAACCTCAGATTTCAAGCTTCTGTGCACATCGGCGGCTGCAGTTGTTGTGGCGAACAAGCTCTGAGTGCTGAATACATCACTTAATTATTCTAACAATCACTTAGTTTGCATTTTGTCAAGATTAACAAGGCAAAACAAATTTTTGTTTACAGCCGAACGTTGGAAACAAAAGCTGGCCATGAAAAACAATTTATTCTGCCACTGAACCAAACAATAATCAGTCTCCAGCTGAGGTTACTCTTATTTGAGACTGAGCATAAACTAATATTTTAATTTATAGATAACAGTAAGCATTTATCTAAGTAATATGTTCACAAAAAAATAGTTAGTATGACGAGTTAGATAATAAAATGTTTGTTGACTGAATTTTTAATATAATAATAATAATTATGGATTAAATATGACAACTATGGGATAGATGGAATAGGAAAAATTCTAAATAGTCATAAGACCTCCTTGCACAACACATTGCAAATTAGTTTATAAATAATCATGAAATAAAAATGTTATTATTATACCTCTATTAAATTATTCTTCGGTATAAGAACCGTCCATTCACTGTTCCAAATGGGGTTTGTTTGTTGTACAACAGATGATGTCGAGAAACTACTGCTGCCATAAGCTTCCATGATTACATATGTAGTCGGTGCTGAAGGTATAGTGTCACCATTTAGTTTAACCATCGGTAAATTGTACCCACCAACAATGGTTACTTTTGCTTTAAAAATATCACAATTGTTGAATTTTCTATCAACAATTGTAGTATCTTGTGTAATTTTTTCATTTGTACGATTTGGCCGATTATTAACAATAGCAATCGTGTCTGTGCACGTTACACTTTCCTTTTCATTTTTAATTGAAATACTGTCATCATCAATAGTTATAAATTCTGGTATCACATTATTTTCTGTTTGAGTTATGCAATTATGTGACATTTTAACAGGTATTGGATCTGTCTGTGTGCTGTTTTCAGCAGTCAATTCTGCAATTCTATTATTGTGTTTTAATAAAGTGTATGTCTTATTAATAGCATCTTCGGAGTCAGATTCAGTCAAGTCGACAATAATATTTGAATTTTTTTTTAATGTCTTGTGTGTTGAAACACGCAAGTTATTGAGTTTAGGTTCGAGGGATGGGAATGAGTGGTATACTCTTTTGTAATGTATTTGTATTTTGACGTTATCAAGCGATAATTCAGGTATAGATAAATTCTTGTTTATAATTAAATGTTTGGTAATGTGCGAGTTTTTAAACTTATTCGCCATGTCAATTAGATGAGACATAAGAAGTGAGACCTAAAACATGCATAAATATAAATTATTAAAATCATATAATACTATAGAAGTATAGAACATATATAATTCTTACCTTTTCCGGAGGATCGTCATTGTTTTTATGAAGATTTAATACAATAGCAGCTTTATTATAATTATTATAAAAATAATTTTCTAAAGGAATTGTTGTAGGTAATGTAATCAAATGTAGAATATTAGTGTTGCCAAAAGTTCTGAATGCTCGACAACTGGAAACCACTAATAACAAACAAACAAATAATATTTAATTTTTAAGTAACTTTAACACATCGAACAATTTCAATTTACCTTTTCCAATATTATTAGTAACACATTCTGGAAATCGATAAGTTACATAATTGAATGTTGAATCACACTTTTTTTCAATATTAAGTGTGAATTCATGAGTGCACCGAAATATATTTTGTACATCGCAATGATTTGATTTATCCAAAGGATCTTCTAATTCATCACTACTTACTTGTATTGCAACATTGCAAGTTTTTATTTGAGTTTGCACAGATTTATTTAATTGACGAACTTCAAAGTTGGTTTGAATTTCTTTATCTTTTATTGCCTTAGTTGATACTATTTTTGGAAATTCGTTAAACATTAATTGACTTCCAAAATTGTCATCAATACTTTCAGGATAAAGTCTATTGTACATATAAATTTGGTCTTTTGTCTGATATGAAACGGTATCTTTATAATCTTCTAGTTTTTTATTATTTATAGTAGCCACTGGATTAGATATTTCATTAGGTTTACACTGTTCGTTTTTATGATTTTCTTTACTATTATCCATTAAAATGTCTTCTTGTTTTTCAGAAAAGTTAGGTTCATAATTTTGGACTATGGGTGATCTAGAAAATTCATACGACAATGACAAGTGTCCAGTAATTTTATTGTTATTCCATATAGGAACCTTTATAAATCGAGGTACACTAAAAGTAGTTGAAAATCCAGTCCAATCTAACATTTGTTTTGTTTCACCCAAAACTATTGGGCAGCGTTCGCTAAGAAGTCTCACATACACTTTGATGGTGACACCTTTAGCAGTACTGCCTTCCAAACGTGATGACTGAGTGACATTTTTAAATTTTATAGCTGAAATGTAAACAAATATAACTTATTATTAATGTTGATTTATAGCTGTAATCAAATGAAATTAAATTTAAGTTAAAAAACATTAACATTGAACTAATTGAATATTAACATATTATATTATACCGTCCAATGACTTACTATTATCGTTAACATGTTTTGTCATGAATCTCAGAAATTTATATGGTTCTTGATCTTTAAGACACTGTACAATATATGTGCTGTTAGTATCTATATATATAAAAAAAAAAATTAGACATTTAATTGTAACTAGTGTTTGTTTAGTTTCCTAAATACTTTTAAAATATAAAATTAATAAGAAACATGATTAATAGTAAATTAAATAAAAATTCCACGATTTGTATTAGAAATATAGGCACCAGACCAATGTGCGATGTACATATACATTTTCGGTCCATGTGCGGCCCACATATAGCTATTGACATACCATTTTTAATAGTTATTATTATAACTTATAAGTAATTTATCCTTTAAAATTTAAAGGTTAAATGTATCCTTTTTGTCTGATAAGAATTTATCGTAATTTATGTTATAAAAACATTTTTCATGTTTGATAAAAATTCTTCAAATATAGTTTGCTTGTTTGGGTGAAGGGATTTCCACCACTCCTCTTTATATTGGCCAGGTAATAATGGAGATGCACCGTTTAATCTTTTTTCATATCGCTTTTTTAGTATTTTCCACAAACATTCTATGGGTATTGGAATTTGTATCAGGATCAAACCATTTTTGATGATTCACAGTATTGAGTATGATGTATCCTTCATTGTTTAATGACAAATAAGCTCTCCATCCATCACTATGTCACTATGTGTTCATCATCCTAGTTCTACTTCGTTTTTAACTATAGGAAATAAGGTTTCTTTGTCAAGTTTGTCTACGATGAATAAACGTCGTTCCAAAATATTTTTTTGCAACAAAGTCCAAAAACCCACAGGCCATATTTTTTTATGCCCACTGTATTATTATCTTCTTTGGTATCATCACTATACTTTTCACTTTCCTCATTTGGTCTAATATCACCATATTGAAGATGACCACGGTTGTATTTGCGTTTTCCTTCGAATGACGACTCATCGGTTTGAACTATCATATCTTTTTCACCTAATATTGATCACTTGTCAAATTTATTAATAGTCACATTGTGACATAAATTTAACCAATCGACAACTGTATTCTTACTTTGGGCAGTAAATTACACACATTGGCTGTAGGTCGCACATTGGCCTAACAAAGTTAAGGATAGGTAAATTATCAGTAGGCCGCACATTGGACCAGTGCCAAAATATATTTATAACTAAACATTATTATGATTTAATACTTATTATATTATAATATATTCTAAATTATATAGACACATGATTAACTACAGAAGTGTTTTACAATTATATTATACAATTTTTCTTCAAAAG
Source organism: Macrosiphum euphorbiae (assembly GCA_949089665.1). Classification (NCBI taxonomy): domain Eukaryota; kingdom Metazoa; phylum Arthropoda; class Insecta; order Hemiptera; family Aphididae; genus Macrosiphum; species Macrosiphum euphorbiae. The sequence goes on from CARXXK010000001.1 coordinate 31,433,924, forward strand.
AAATGAGATTTAAAATTATTAGTCTGATTGTTGGGTATAAATCAGCATTTCTCAACCTGATGGTCACATCAGTCAAGGAATAATTAAACTCTGATGTAGAAAAACAAACCTTACATTTACATTAAAAATGGCGCCATAATATCTCAGGCCCGCACTGTAATCACACCTTGTCAGCCTAATTGAAACTGCTTACGCAAGCCTATTAAAGTGCCATAGGGGGTGGCCTTAGGGAACACCAGCAGTTGCTATTGAGAGTTAGATAGGGCGCCGTTCATTTTTGTGAAAAATGTTCTTTGGTTTAGATAAGATTTTATTAGTAGGTAATACGGAGCGGACAAGAAGGATTTTAATTTAAAGAGTAGGCCAGGGTGCCAAACTCGGTCTAAAGCCTGTGTAATACCTAGGAAAATACCAATGCAGACTTTTTTGCTCTCGAGTGCTAATGAAATTTGATCGACAACTGTGTGTAGTTGGTGGATTGTGGAGTGTTTAGATTTGAACCCGAATAAATCAGGTATAATTTTGTTATTGGTGGCAATTCTTGAAATTCTTTTCGGGAGTAGTTTTTCAAATAGTTAACCATTACAGACAGAAGGCTTATAGGTCGGTAAGATGAAGGGTTTTCGGAAGGTTTTCCTGGTTTGTGAATGAGTAATATTTGAGCATATTTCTAAATAGATGGCATTAAGAAAGGCGGAGTATAGAGTTGAATATATATGATAATAGGATTATTGTTTTGGGTGGTAGTTGTTTTAAAAGTGGAGCAGTCATGAAATCATGACCAGGTGCATTACCGTTTTTTAAATGTTTTATATAGAAAAGTACTTAACTTGGCGTAGTGAGTTTGGCAGGCATAGAGACTGGTATAATATTATAGTAAAACTCATAACTAATTTAACTTCATTGCGTATTGATGTGGTATTGGTGGATCCATGAGGAGGGGAGGGGGGGGGGTTACATTGTAAATATATTGAAAGTTAAATACAATTACAATAAACACTTACAATTTTGAAGGGATTTAGCTGAGCGATAAACATTAACTGAAAGGATTGACAAATGTAAATGTACATCGTCTTTTGGCACAGGCACTATAAAATAATAAACAATAACCAAAATTAATTAATTACTTTTATCCATCATCCATAAAAAAATATAAATAATATAAATAAATATTGAAGAAAAAATCTTTCTATTAGCAAATTTTTGATAGACTTGCAATTGTTGAGAAAGCTTATGCAGATAGTACCTATACAATATTTAATAATCTTTTTTATGTAATGTGATATACGTATCATTCACCTTTACGTAGCTTTTTAGAGAAGTCGGTTTTGAATTCTCCTTTATTGAATTCTTCACAAGATTTCTTCAAATTTTCTTGTATTGTTTTTATATTTTTAATGCCATGTTTTTTAACTGCCATAACTTTGGCACAGCCCTATGAACATATATATTATATATATTTACAATTATACAATTTGATGAATTAAACAGTTTTGTTCTATGACAGGTAAGAAACTACTAATTTTAAAATTTATCATAATTTTAGATTAGGAGTGAACATTTAAAACAAACAATTTTATGAAATAATTGAGGTTTTAAGGTTTAGAAAATATAGAGTTAGTATGCCAGGCAAGTATTTAAGACAACTTATTTAAGGCTTCAATTGCATAGATAATTAATTTTAGTTAGCTGGTTTCTACTTTGTATGCATAGTGGTCAGTCGGTGATATTATTAAATAGGCTGCTGGGAAAATTACAATTCAGGGGCTTAAGTATCTTAATCTGAAATTCTGATGTCTTTCTTTAAAGTCTCCTATTATATAACTATTATTTTCTAATAACTTTAATTTGCAAAAAAATAGTCAGTGGATTCTAGTCAGCTAAAATGTCAAAAGTACCTATTATTATGTTAATATAATTTTTTTTATTACTTGAATGTGTAATGGGGACTGTGGTGGTGAATAAATACCAATTTTTTCAGCTGCACTGACTAAGCTTTCAGTAGAGTTATTTGGCATTATTCTTAATGTATTAAGTGCCTCTTCTTCTTCATCGGGAGCCATATTTTTGCCTAAACATTACCGAAATTAAAAATGAATCGTTAAAGAAACTAACAAATAATTGGTACCTATTTAAAAATAAATAACAATATCTTACCCATTAAATAATCACTAGTTAATTCTTCTTTGCTTTTATTAGACTTTAATGATGAAGAACTAATAGGTCTAACTTTTACATTTTTACTATGTTTCAATATTTCAGAGTAATAAAACTCTTTGTCATTTGAAGTTTTTGAAACTTCATCTTGAATTCCAAATTGTTTTAACATTTTTATATCATTGTCAAATGATGTATCATTGAATGTTTGAACATTAAAACATAATTTTAGAGTGCCAACTATTTTCTCATTATTCATTAGTGGTAAAGTTTTTATCAGTTGGTTATCTTGATCTATTGATAAATTTATCATAGTCGCATGAGCTAATGTTTTATTTTCATAATTTTTAACTGAACATCTTAATGTGGATGTTGATAGATAGTGTAAAAATGATTTGTAGCTTGTTCGAATATCATAAGTAATCTTAGAATATTTAGATGTACTGAAAAATGTGTTAAATAATAATATTAAAAATGAAGAGACATGATAAAATATATTTATTATAAACATTGAATTGTAAAATATATTTATATATAATAGTTATTGCAGTTAATTGTCTATTATTTTTTTTAATTTTTCTCCCCAAATGTTTTTTTTTAACTTTTCCGAGAAGAACAAATATTTACATTCCAATTCCTAAAAATAAGGAATTGATTCACTTTCCTATTCCTTAAAAAAATAATGGAATTTATTCCTTCATTCGTTCCTCTAAAAAGGAATCAATTCCAGGAATCATTCCTTTAGGAATGCGTCCCTTAACATCACTGATTTATATATTGCTTACAAAAGTTTTTGTTTTTCTTGGCATCCAGTCCATTCGAATTGTACATAGGTATTTTTTACAACACTGTCATACCATGATATATTCGATATAGACAATATTAAAACACCACTAATCTTTCCATTAAAAAATGGAGGCAAATTAGGCATCATAGAATTATTTTTTTAAGACTATCAATCTGCAACAAAGAATTATTAAATATAATATAAAAGTATGAATGTACTTTACAAATTTAAAATTGTTTAGGGATACAATACCAATGAGTTCTGGTAATTAAAGATTAAAGTATGATATGGAATTATTAATTTGTTAGTTTCAATTAGGTATTTTAGTGCCTATTTAAAGACTAGATGAATGAAGTAGGATATTATTTCATCACTCTCTCTCTTTCTGTATAAGCTTGTTAGCTGTTACTATCATAAATTAGAAAATGGTTCATATTTGATACTTATACATTGATATGTTCAACAAATATTTTGCTTAGGAATATGGAACTTAAGATTATACAAAATACTCAATTAAAGTGTGAAATTCAGTTGTAATCAAAAAAAAATAAATAGGTACTTATAACTTGGTAGGTACTTAATTGAAAGCAAAAATGTATAAGTTATTTACATGAATAAAATAAAACATTTTTTTCTATAATTGGAATGTAAAGCAAATAAAAGATTGAGAACTTACCAGAGGACAGCGATTGAGTAATTTAATATTACTTGGTATAAAAACATATACAAATTACAAGTTACTGTTTATTAATTGAAACTTTTTATCATCGCGAAGTTTTAACAAATTTAAATTTTCAGGAAGTACTATAGTAGTGTCATTACTCATTAGTATAGTACTATAGTTCATGAACGAAATTAACTATTGTAATTTGTCACTTGTACGTTGTAACTTTTAACAAATACTTTAAAACATGACAAATTAGTTAATAATTGTCATGTTTTAAAAGAACTAAAAATTAAAGTATCAAATTTTGTTTTAAACGATTGATATTTGATATTTAAAATTATACAACCGTGATAAGAAATGTCCGTTTATCACATGGAGTAAATAATAAATATAGCCGAGTTCTGTAAGGTGATACCAGTGATACCACAGAACAATAGTGATACCACGTGATACCCCAGTTCTCCCGGAGTGATAAGAACGATGTTATCATGTTTTTTGTTATTTCAATGTTCTGTGGTATGTAGGCATGTGTAATTCACGCATTGTATAAAAATTTAAAATCTCAAATAGTCAAATCTGTAACTGACTTACTGACATATTCTTACTGTTCATCTTACGTCTATCATAAAATGGACAATCCAATAATAATGAACAAATATTCCATTGAAAGGGTAAGCAAAGTTGTTTTTCTAATTTATAATCCAAAATAATGATGTTGGTACATTAATTGTAACATAGACAACGTTCATAATTTTATTTTCAGACTCTAGGCAATGAAATTAAACCATATAATTATGATGAATTTGTAAAGGTAAATATTACAATATCTAATTTGAGTACCTATAGGTATTATTAGTTTAATTTTTTTTTTATAATTTTTCAAAACATAATATTTATGTTTTAGAATTTCAAGATAAATATAATCAGTCGCTCTGACAATGACTTAGAGTTTGATCTCGTCGGGATCGATGTAGCTGTGGCTAATAGTTTGAGAAGAGTTATTATATCTGAGGTATTGAAGTCTAAAATATTAACATAGTAACATTAGCTGGCATCTTATTTGTTAGGTTTTTTTTGTTTTGGTTAACTGCCCCATGGATTGGTTGGCAGCATTCCTCCATTCTTCCCCAACTATCTGCTTTCCTTTTTAAATCGTCATAAATTGTACATTATAATATATATATATATATTATATAAATTGTGTATTACTTAATAATTATGATATGCATTTATTAAATAATAATTAAAATCAAAAAACCAAAAATTCAACAATTTTTTTATAGTAGCCACCAAGTGATTACTGTACGCATGCCATGTTAATTAATTTTATAATAATAATAAATCAAATTTTTTTCACAATTTGTTAGTTAAAAACTTATTAAAAAACTTATAATCCCAATCAATTTTTATATAATTAGAGGTACTTACCATACACAAAATGTTTTAGGTACCAAGTATGGCAATTGAAAAGGTGCATATATATCAGAACACATCTTATATACTCGATGAAATACTTGCACATCGATTGGGCTTAATTCCATTGAAAGCAGATCCTAGGCAGTTTAAAATGAAAGAAGATGGTAGGTATTCTTTTTTTATTTTTAAATTACAGCTGTGTTGTATTTTAATTATTAACTTTTTTTTCAGAAAATTCTGAACCAAATGAGCATGACAGTCTAGTTTATGAGATGAAAATAAAATGTACAAAAAAGGATTTAGATGCATTAGCCCACAAACAGTTTATTAGTTTTCCAGGTAAGATATTTTTTAGATTCTGAGCTAATTTAGATTCTGGTGCAATAAAAGTATTCATTTTAAGACATATTTTTTATTTTTATATCTGCTATCACCTTTTGGAGGAGTTTTTGATTTTCCATTTTAACGGTGGTATCTGGTAGGAAATTGGATCTGGTTAGTACTTTTGGGAGTCAAAAGTAAAAAAGGTGAGCAAGTGGATGTGACTGTGCTGTACTGCCTTTACAGTAGGTTACAACTTACAAGTGTAGTGACTATAATGCATATAGGGGATGGGCCTATTTGGCTGCAACCTCCCCCCCCCCAAAAAATTACATATTTTTAAATATAAAAACAATATATTTTATTATGTACTATTATAATTTATAATATTTAGTTTCTATCTACTATAGCCCCCCCCCCCCCAAAAAAAAAAAAAAATATTTCTATATACGCTACTGCTGTAATGGATGGTATTAAATTTGAATTCAACTCAAAAATTAATATTATTTAACTGCTATTGTAGCAATATATCAGGATCCTTGTTTAAAGTTTCATTCTTCTTGGCCCAACAAATAAAATTTTATTGATATTTGTAGAAAAAAAAAATTTGAAATTATCAGTGATCAAAAAAAGCGAAAATTGTATGGTGTATAGAAAATGAAAATATAAACATTCAGTAAAATGTTCATGTATCTACAACTATAGGTTTTTGAATTACAACAAAATAAGAAAATCGTTACATGAGAAATCGAGTGAATATCCAATCTTGTAAAAACATGAACTTCAAACTCTTAAAAATTTAATTTAATTTAATTTAATTTTTATATAATCGTAATGACATAATATAATAGCCCTATCACAGGTTGGAACCTATTAAACACTAAATTAAATTATGTACTAATATTTACTGAGGCTATGGTATTTTTGATAATTAGTGAGGTACGAATCGTACAATATTTTCGGTGATTACCAAAAATACCATACAACCGGTAATACCATAGATACCAGTAATTAACTAATAAACAAATACGGGATACTTTTATCAACATTTTAAATACTAGCCCAAGTTATAAATTCAAATAGATATAAAATATAGTTCAAAACATTATCTGTGAAATATTGTTTTTATTTTTTTGATGTTACTTATACAAAAAAGTATTTATTGTTTCAAAATCTATTATGTTGTGTTTTTCAAACTTCAACAACTTTTTTTGTAGTTTCAATATTGAAAAAATAAAAACAATATTTTACCACCACAGTTCTGTTTTTTATGTTGTGAAAATTAAATTTCTTAGTAACTATAGAGTGTTATGAGTGTTATGACTTTAGCCTTCTCGGTTCTTTCCCATGCAAAACAGTTTAGATATGTTTTACATTTTTAAGCTAGAGACAACATGCACGAGTGCTACCTCTTAAGCTATTTATATTTTATAGATATTTGACATTTTTAGTTTATTTTCCATGCATGTCGGTAAAAACATTTTTTCTGGTTGTAAAAGCTTGAAAATTTAATACTAGGGGTTCCTCATGAGTTTTTATTATAGCTATTTAAAAAATATGTTAAGAGTATATCAATAATAATTTTTATTTTAAGTTATAATTTTGATATCAATTTGCATATTATTTGTAGTTAAAAGTTCATGAAATGTTTAAAAAATGATTAAAAAATTAAAAAATGAATACAAGGTTCTTTGTAAGTAGTTCTTTCTGGAACAAAAACTATTATTTTATTGACAAAGTTCAAATTTTATTGAAATTACATATTTAAACAAATGAGAACAATTTCCTTTATTTTTTTATTCAAAAATATTATTTGGAGAAACATAACACTTAAAAGTTTTAAAATTTAAGTTAAAACATTTACATTTATTATTATATCTTATAATCTGAATATGAAATTTTCAAATTTTAGGAATCGTTTTTCGATTTAAATCATACATTACTCTGACTTGATAACTGGATGCACATAACACCTACTATACAGCAGAGTAGTTACTAGTTATCTAATTTCCCCATTTGTATTTATTAGAATCATATATATTATTTTTTGAGACTAATGAAATAATTTTAGTTTACTCAAAACACATAAAATGGTTGCCATTGGGAAACCAAAAAGATATTTTCACGGAAAAAGATGTTGGAATAATTAGTGATGATATTCTCATCGCAAAGTTAAGACCAGGACAGGAAATTGAACTTAAAATGTTTGCTGTCAAAGGGGTACCTAAAGACCATGCTAAATTTCAAAGTGTTTGTAAGTACCTATTGTGTATTAAGTAGAAGTTAAATTAAATAATTTGCAAGAAGTTCTGGCAGCGTTGTTGATAACACAACAAAAAAAGGACATGCATTTTTAAATAATTTTTTTTCTTATTTTTATTTTTATGACTAACGTGTTGGTAGATCACTTTATTTTTTATATTAATATATAAATAAAATGATTTGTTGTATTTTGGATATTTAGGCACAGCCTGGTATAGAATGATGCCAAATATTAAATTACTTGATGAAATTAAAGGAAATGATGCAGTATTACTTCAATCATGCTTTCCCAAGGGTGTCATTGGATTGAAAAGTGTTAAAGGTATGTATTTGTTTTATATAAACTATATAATTTTTTTAATTAATCAAATTATTGTTTTTAGGTGTCCTTATTGCGTTTGTAGAAGATTCCCGAAAAGATAATAGTTCCAGGAATGTATTTAGATACAAACAATTTGATAATAAAATTTTACTTTCCAAAATTCAGGACCATTTTATATGTAAGTTTTTTAGTTTTTAGTCAAATCCAATGGGTACGTTGGAATGAAAACCCGTCTAAATTCCTATGTTCCACGTGTTTTAGAAAAAGACAGAAAATCACCATTTCCAATCCCTTAAATAAATAATTATCTTGATTAAATAATTGTATTGTTTAGTTTCAAAATCAACATTTTAAACTTAACAGAACCATTTATTTAATTATTAAATTATATCATAACCTATATGCATTTTATTTTTATCATATAGATAATATTTTTATAAGAATGTATTTTTAATTTTTCAAGTTGTTATTACTTATTATTGGAGACAGAATCTGTTGGATTAAATTAATAGAAAATACATTATTATTGTTAATCCTTAATACTTAGAAATTAACATGCATTTAATTAGTTTTCAAAGTCAATCATATTATATCTTTAATTACATCATCTTCAACAGAAATAAGCATTCAAAGTTGGAAGTTTAAATTTGGTATCACAGATACCTTATTTGACCATAAATAGTTATTTTATCATTCATAATCAGTGTGAGAAACTAAAAATATTTTAAAATAATATTAACCCCAATTATTTTATTAAAATTAATTCTGCAATGTTGATACTAGTTTCAAAAAAACACTTTATTTTTAACATAATGTAGAATAGCACCTATTAAATTCCATAAATATAGGCTATACTTGTGTCTTATGCGCACACATTTTGTAAATTGAAAGATTTAAAATATACAAATAAATAATATTAAAGATTTTTGTAGAACATAACAATTAATAATCCACATGCAACATTTTGTGTCAATGCTGATTATAATACCATTCATAAAACAGTAGTAAATTATTTTCAACATTTGTTACAAAAAACTCAATTATTATTCAGTGATAATTCTTTCAACTAGAAAATTAATTAGTTACAAGTTTAAAATAATTTGAAACTATAACTCAAATTCTGCTTAATAATATAGATAGTCTATAGGCGTGTCTACGGTGGCAGCCTAGAGTGCCTGGGCTGCCCCTGCAATATTTAAAAGGTGCCAGTCAACCGGGTTTGAAGTCGGAAAGGTTACAACATTTCTTTTTTTAAAAATGATTTTTGGGTGGGTATCGTTATAATTACCATTTACTTACAAAGATTGATTTTCCGACTTCCGAAATCGGAAAAACCTACCATAAAGACTTGAACAGGCGACGACGGTACCTACAGTACGCATCTAGGTATTATTGATATTATTGTTGTATTGTTTTTGATTTGTAGTTAGATGGTGTAATCCAAGGCTGTAGATGAATATTTCTGAGGTTACTGTAGATTATTATTGTAAATACAGTTTACTCTCGATTATCCGCTGTCTTCTACGGAATCGTCTACATACATATATGTATACAAAAAAATATATACGTATTGTATCTTTCCTGTTTCCATTATAAATCATTATAGGTTTAATTGGGTTGTGAATTTGTCATAGCCGATAACTCGATAATGACGTAAAATACGCTTATTTAATATTAATACACGTGTATTTTTCATTATACACGTACATACATTCATTGTACATACATGTGTATCTTTTTTAATAATACATATGTAATAATAATTTTCAGTTTAGTTTTTATTATAAAATTTAATTTTTCGGATTATCCACGGAATTCGTTTATCCGTGGATGTCCTGCCACCCTATTCTACGGATAATCAGGAGTACACTGTAGATGATTTGGACTTTTTTTAAATTATATAAACATTTCATTGTGAAGGGGGGCTTGAAAAAATACGAATTGGGTGTATAAGGCTTTTTTTAGTTCACTAATAAGTTAGCGCTGGTTATTAGCTAGGCTGCCCCTGCCGACAAAGTCTAGTCACGCCTATGAGATAGTCATGTTATTGTATTTAAAAATTATTCTTAGTCAATTATAAAAAAATAAAAAACTAATAATTGGTAACATATTATTAACTAAATTTTCCACTGAAAATAATTTATACAAATAATTACTAATGTTTAAAATTGTTTGGCAAGTCATGGTGTAACAATTAACATTATTCTTTATTTTCAGTTACAATTGAATCAGTCGGAGCAATGGATCCAAGTTTAATTTTCTTAGAAGCATTAAATATTTTAACTAGAAAAGTTAATAGTGCCTCAGAATCAGCATTAAACCAAACTGAAATCTAAGTTTAATATATTTGTGCTTTGAATATTATTATTATTTAATATATATTATGTAAAAATAATTATAACTAATAATTTTAAATAAAACATTTTTCAATTGAGAGAAGATCGTTTTTTTTTAAGAAACTATTGTTGAGCTTCATTCAGTAATTACCATTAAAAAACCATTTTTAGTTATAATGTGATTCACTATACATTGGAGTCATTTGGACAAACTTATTGAATTTTTAGAGGGGCCCTCCAAAAATGCTTTAGATGATATACTTAAATTGTATCTATGTAATATTATATTGAATGTAAAGATTCACAATATTATTTTTAAGTTGTTAACTCCAATTCAAGATATATTTATACCTACGTCCTACAACATATTTTTAATATTTTCAGTACATAGGATACATTTTAATGAACATCACTACATTCACTGTTGTCAATTTTCTTATTTTTAGATAGTACAGAATTTAACTAGGACAGGAAAAAACATATAAAAAGAAAACTAAATTTAATTGTATATAATATACATCAGATACGAAATACATATATATATTTATATTAAATTAAAGCAAAAGTACATCTTGTTTAATTAATGTAATTGGATAATTAAAATAAATTGTGTACACGGTTACAAGTACATAATAAAAAAATTTAAGATTATGGAGCTTATGAAGTACTTCGTCTATTTGGTGGTGGTGATGCGGATTCACTTTTTCTCCAACCAGGTGACCTACTCCTTGCTGAGCCAGGAGTATGGCTTCTACTTTTACTTTCTGATCGGGATTTATGATCAATCGACATACTTCTTCTGCTTCTATCTACTGATAAACTTCTTTTTCGGGTTATTGACTCACTTCTTTTTCTGCTGTCAGATGTACTTCTCTTACCCCTTACTGGTGGTGACCTGGATACAGATCTAGCAGGAGACTGAGGACTTTTAGATGGGGGAGTTCTAGTAACTCTTCTAGGAGGAGGTGATCTGGGAGATGGTGACCTACGTATGGGTGAACGTGTACGTCTATGTCGTTTTTCGGTAGGCGAACGTGACTTATGACGACTAGCACTACGTTTTCGAGTACGCCTTTGCGATGAATTTGATTTCCTAGTGCGTTTCTTAGGTGTCCGACTTCTGCGAGGAGACCTGCTGACCCGTTTACGAAGCGGAGTTCTTGTCCTAGATCTTTTTGGAGACAATGTTCGTCTAATATGACTAGACGAACGGCTTTTAACTAATTCAGATGTCTTTCCTCTACCAGACGAGCTACTTCTCCTTGGTGATTTACTAGATGATCGGGGGCTCCTAGAATTACTTCTTGGTGGTGTAGCTGACCTAGATTTCTCTTTTTCAGGCGTTGCAGATTTATTTTTTTTCTCAACTTCTGGTACAATAGGTGGGGTGTTATCTTTTTTTTTGTCCTTTTCTTTTCGTTTTTCTGATTTATCTTCTTTTCGTTTAGATGAATATTTCTTATCTTTTTTATGACTTCTAGATCTTGAGCGACGCCTAGACTTAGACTTAGACTTAGATTTAGATCTTGATCTTCGCCTATCTCTGGATGTTTTACGTTTTCTATCTCTAGATCTAGACTTTTTCCTGGACCGTGACCTTTTTCTATCTCTAGAACGCCGGTTAGGACTCCTGTACCTTTTCCTTGATCTAGAGCGCCTTTTAGAACGTGATCTTGACCGTCTTCTACGAGAGCGTGAATGTCCTCTACGCGATCTAGATGATGACCTACGCCGACTCCTACCATGTGATCTAGATCTTGACCTACGATGGGAATGACCATGCTTTTTGTCTTTAGATAAGATCCCAATGACAGGATCAATAGCTGCAGAAATCAAACTTTGAGCTTCTTTAACTCTAGTCATAGCTTCTTCAATTTCTCTTTGGGCTGCTTCATTACTTTTGGCCATTGGTTTAGCAATTGCTTGAGTGGCATGTGTCACTTGAACTGGACGGGTGCCGAGTTGTACTCCATTGAGTTTTAATCCAGCTATAACACTAGCTTGTTCGGAATATTCTACAAGAGCATAACGAGTAATATCGTTTTCTCTACTACACCATCTAACATACTTGACATCGCCAGCTTTCTGGAAAAAACCTATAAGTTCATCGTCAGTCACATTTTCGTCCACGTTGATGGCAGCTAAGGTACGCCTAATTTCTTCAATTCGTCTAGAATCGTAGGTGATGGGCAATTGTGGGTACGGAGGTAAGCCATTGGACGCCAACACCGGATCGTTAGTGACAATTACCTGATTCGGAGGAATGCCTTCGATTTGATTGACGACGTGCGCCGGTAACTTGGGATCATTGGGATATAATCCAGGCACGATGTTCGCTTGGTTGGCAATGTCCAGCGCCCTGTATTCATCTGGTATGTCGCCAACCGAGGATTGATAGGGCGTGACGATGAGTGCTCGGTCGATGAACACGGTGTTGGTGAGATGTTGTGCGACGGCTACGCACAGCGAGTCGAAGTACTTGACGTAACATATACGTGACTGGACAGGTACGGACACGTCACGTATCTGCGGGTACAGTCTGATATCCTCGATCTTGCCAATGCAACCGAACAACGTTTGCATTTGATCCTTGGTGGCCTGAGGTGCGATGTTCGTCACCTGTATCACCTTCGTGGTGGGTAAAGCCGCAGCCGTGTCCGTGCTGGCCGTCATCGTGACGCGGAGGGTTTGGGGGACAATCAACTACGACTGCTGGTGTCAAAATGCTGGAAATTCGAAGGCTACATATTGTTCTAAACACCGCGAAAAGGCCGCCTATATATTTTGTTCGTTAAGTCGGCCGCGGTCTCGGCACTCGGCAGTCAACAATGATCGCGAATCGTGATTCGTATTTAAACGTGAGAACCAAAACAGCTTAACAGCCGCAGTGTGTTAGTGGTACGCCTATGATGTCACAACAACAGTGCGGACAACAGCGGCAGCAAACGGCATCTGGAAAAACTAAAAAATTTTAATTGAAAATATTATTCTCATATTTTATTGAGCACTATAATAGGATAATAGCAACGTATCTGACTTGTCAGGGGGGCATGTCAAACAAATTTCTGAAACGCACGGGCTCCGGGGTACGGTTATAAATTTCGAAATAATTTTCGTTATGATTCAGAAAAATGTAGAAAAAAGAGCGGGAAGGTGGGGGGAAATATCAATAACATCATTATCATTATCGTCATCATCATCATCAACATCATCAACATCATCATCATTTTAATGGCGTAGTCATTCATCGCTGAACACGGTATTACGGTAAGTTGCTCACACTGCGGCAATATGCCGGTCCGGTAATATTATTTCTGTCTTGTCATTTTCCGCTGCCGAAACCCCTGCCACAGATTACTGGATTCGTGGTGTTACGTAGGTTTCCTCATTATCATAGTACGAATATTATACGATTTGAGACATTTGTGTATCAGTATATTTGACATTTGACTATTTGGGTGGAAAATCGTCTAGTCTCTGCGACTTGCGAGTGTAACCTTGTAAGTTTTTATTTGTTGGTTCTCGTGCTCTTCGTCGCCCTTTTTCCGGATATATTATTGTTTCTCATACACATTATATTGTCCGTTTCTAGCAGATATCAATGGCCAAAATTAAACTACTGGCATGCATAGCAGTGCTGGTCGTGCATTTGGCATTCGGCGAAGAACAAGCGCCGGTAAGCAACGACACTTTTCTACAATTAATTCAAAATTTTTACCTAATTAATTTATGCTTCTCCAGAGTGATGTAAGCGTAGAATCAGTGCCTTACACCAGCCCAACTGCGAGCAAAGTAGGCGTGTACCTGGCCGAAAATTTCGACAATCAATCATTATTGGACACAAAATGGATTAAATCTAATTCCAAGAAGCCAGATGTTGATGAGGAATTAGCTCAATATGATGGTAAACTGCTTATTATATAATATATATCAATAAATGTTTTATTGTTTTTTTTGCACACGCCTAGAATTTTTTATAAATATTAAATTAATTTACACACATTAATTAAAACAAGACAGCACACCACAGCCAATAAGTAGTCCATAATACTAGAAATGTTAATAATTAATTTATATATTATAAATTCTACCTATGAAATTAAAGATAAAATATAAATACTTACAAACCAATCTCTAGATTCTAATTATTTTACATTTAAAAATTATTAACTTCAGTAGTTACCTTAAGTAGTTATTTCATAACAATACTCTTTGTTTAACCTATAAAATGAGGGGAGACAGTTTTCCAAATTATACTTCAAGAAATCTAAAAAATAAGTGTTTGGGATTAAATGGATAAATGACAAAATATGGAATAATATTCAATACCATAAAAATTGAATAAAATATTTTATTATAGATACCTAAATGTTGAATATTTCATGTATTTTTTAATCATTGTAACTATTTATATTTTATTAGGTAAATGGAATATTGAAGAACTAGAAAGATTCCCTCTGAAAGGTGACAGAGGTTTAGTTTTAGCATCAGAGAGTCGTCATGCAGCTATTTCATCAAAACTTGACAAACCATTCAAGTTTGATGGTGGAAAAACTCTAGTTATTCAATATGAAGTAGCGTTTCAAAAGCCACATACTTGTGGCGGAGCATATTTAAAGTTGCTTACTGATGGTCCTCATATTAAGGATTTAACTCAGTTTAATGATAAAACTCCTTATTCGATTATGTTTGGCCCAGATAAATGTGGACCAACTTCCAAAGTGCATTTTATAATTAGACATAAAAATCCTAGAAACAATACAATTACTGAAAAACACTGTTTAAAATTAAAAACTGAAGAATCTGTATTTACTGACCATCAACCTCATTTGTATACCTTAGTTGTTAAACCAGACAACTCATATTCATTCTTTTTAGACCAAGAAGTAAGCTATTCTAAAAATGTTTTTTATTAAGTTTAATTTATTATTGTTTGTAGTTGCAATATGAAGGAGATTTACTATCAGAAGATGATTTTAATCCACCAATTAACCCACCAAAAGAAATAGTTGATAAGAACGATGTAAAACCTGAAGATTGGGATGAAAGAAGTAAGATTCCTGATGAAAGTGCTGTTAAACCAGATGATTGGGATGAAAGCGAACCTGAAAGTATTCCTGATGAATCTTCTTCTATGCCAGATGATTGGTTGGAAGAAGAACCCACTCACATTCCTGATACAGCAGCAGTTAAACCCACTGATTGGTAAGTATCAGTTAATATTTTATTCAATGGCTTAATTTATTTAAAGTACAATTTTGACAAACCTATAAAATAAGTACTAAGTATAATTGATCCATGTACCTACTTACTTGGTCAATTGAAGTAAATAAAAATTATTATAATCTGTATGTGATATTGACTTATTAATAAATTTAATTTACTTAAAGGGATAATGAAATGGATGGAGAATGGGAACCACCTTTAATTAATAATCCAAAATGTGAAGATCGTTCAGGTTGTGGACCTTGGTCAAGACCATTAATGAAAAATCCAAAGTACAAAGGCAAATGGAAGCAGCCATTAACAGACAATCCAAACTATCGTGGAAAGTGGACTCCTCGGCTTATACATAATCCTGATTACTTTTATGATAAAAATCCACTTAAATCTTCACCTATTGTAAGTATTTTTAATTTGTTATGATACATTTCATACACAAATAGCAGTTGGTTTAATTAACTTAATTACATAATGTTATACAAACAATATTTAAGTACAGAATAATAATTAATTTTACTAATAATTTATAAACTTACTGCACTCGCTGTCTGAGTAAATTTTTGTGTAACTTAACCTTTAAACTGTTTAAAGTATTTAGTTTATAAAGGCAACTTATTTTAATTTATGCATTATAAACATTTCACAATTTGACTCTGAAAAACTAATAGTTTTTAAAAAAGAGACCACACAGTGACTCTATTCGCCATAAGTTATGAGCTCTGTGCGCATGCATACTGAGCCGCTGGAACGTTCAGACACCCCTGATTGGATGTAGTATGCATTACTATTAATTTTGTGTCTTGAGCATAATAGCATAATGTTGTTACAAACTTTTCAATATTGTAGTCTCTGTTAAGAGGTTTCACCTCAAAACACAAAACTAAAAATTACTTAAATAATGAATAATTACATTTTTTGTGTAATATGTTAAAGGTCATTATGTGAATTGTGCATAAATAAATAAAAATAACTCCTGTGTATTATTATAGGGTGCTGTTGGTTTTGAATTGTGGTCTATTTCAGACAAAATTTATTTTGATAATGTCGTAATAGCAGATGATGAGGTACATGCTGAAAAATGGTCAGAAGTAACATGGTCACTAAAAAAGAAGAATGTATCTCAAGAATCGGTAATATTTTATACATATTTTAAACCTAAAAAGTCAATTTATACCTTTACATTGTAGTTATATAAATAATTTGAAAACAAACAAAAATATCTACATATATATTATAGGGTACATTTTGGGGCAGAGTTCTCAAGAATATGAATTATAAGCCAGGATTATGGTTATGTTATTTAATTTATTGTTCTATACCTGTGATTATTTATTTATCATATTTGACACAAAGATATTTAAAGGTAGTTAGTTACTAATTAAGTAACTAATGAATAGTTCTTTATATCTTATATTTGTACTTTCCCCTTAAGTATATCGATATATACCTACCTGTAATATTATGAATTAATACCTGTCCTTATTTTATTGTATTTTAACACATTTGTATTTTCTTGATTAGGAAAGTGTATTTGGAGCTGTAATTAGATATACCAATGAGAACCCGTGGTTGTGGGCTGTGTATGTAGTTGTTATTGCAGTAACTGTTGTATTAATAGTTATAACCTGCTGCACATCAAAAGTAATATTTCTTCCACCGTAAAATTACCTTTTTTTCAATCCCCTTAAGTGCATATCATTTATTGTTCTTATTAAAATAGGAAAAGACTTCTTTAAATGAATCGAGTAAGAAAACTGATGAGCCTGTACCTGACGTAGAAGCAGAAGCATCTGATGAAGAACATGAAGCAGATATAAAAGAAGATGAAGAAGTTGATAGTAAAAGTGCTGATGATGAAGAAGAAAATGTATGTTCTACTAAAAATTAAATTATATTATGTTAAGATAATTTTAAATTAATATCAGTGATTGACGTGTTGATGGAGGACTGTTGCCTCAACTAAATTTTGAAATATTCTAGTTTACCCCCTACTTTTTTTCAAATTAGGGTGCATGAGATGGTATTTTATTTAGGTTTTTTTTTTTACAAAATAACAAAGTTTATATTTACCTAATACATTCTTATATAAAAAAAAACTTCACAAAATGTGTATAAGTACCTGATACAACAATACATTTGTGCAGGATAATCGTTGACATCAATATTTCTTTGCTGATAATTAAGGATCATCTCAACATTTCCATATAAACCTCAATATTTTCCCTCTTGGGCCAGAGTGGCAGTATAGTTGAGGGGAGAACGCAACCTTTTAAACAATTTTTATTGATTCAGTATCATTGACACCTAAGATCCAACCGCGTCCAGAAGGCGTATACCCACAAATATTTTTAGCAAAATACTTAGGTATAATAAGTTATGTTGGTAATATGTTTAAGAGTGTAAAAGTTGAGTATGGGGGCCCAAAGAGACTACCCAGTATTATATTTTTTGTAATTTAACTATGTAGGTAATTACTAGGTATGCAAATTTTGTATGTGTCATCAGAGTACCTTCACTATTTCTTTTCCAAGTCAACACTGGACCTAACATAGTTATTAAAACTTTACTCTAACTATATATGTTTATGTAATTATAAAGGTTGAATTAGAGGCTGATCAAACTAATGAAGAGCAAGTACCATCATCTCCAAGAAAACGCAGAACAAGAAAAGACTGAATCTGCTTATCACCTATCTTCTTTCCCTGGTAGCGTCATTTTGTTTGTATTCCTACAATTTGTGTATTTTGTTTTTTTTTTTTTTTTAAACAAATTAGTCATGATAATGTTAAAAGTTAAAACCAAAAAAAAGTTATACTCAAATATTTATTATACAGGTCTCTGTAATAATTTTATACTTGTGTTATTAAAAATACAATAAACACTTATTGAATTATTATATTTTAAAACACTTTTGATAGACTTGTGCATTAATTAAATGTATTGCTTTCATGTTCAATTATGATTTGTTTTATACTATATATTATATTATATTATATAAAGAAAATTAATGTGTCTGATTTTAAAATATAATCTCAAATGTGTTAAATAAATTGGTTTGATTGAATAATTGTTATTATTGAAAAAACAAATTTCATTGTTAAATAATTATAGCTAATTTACCAACTTCTTATCACATTAATTTATCATGCAACTTAACATTTGTAATGATAATCATTTATTACTTTAAAACAAATGACATCTTAAACTATGACAAACAAAATACTAATTTAATATTTATTTCCTTTCGATGAATGAAAAGTGCACACACTAGTTTTCAACAAAATCCACACATTGTCACCTACTATTTTATTACTTTTTTGATTTAGATTAATGTACAATAACAGTTAAAAAAAACAAGTATTTTTTTAGTAAAATAAATATTTAAAAGGCATTAAACCTCAAAATGCATATTTTTATATATTTGACTTAGAAGAATTCTGAATAAAAATCTATGTTTCATAGTTATTTGTAGATTATAATGTTTATCTATATACTTGAATATTCTAGAAAAATGCATAGCTCTATTACTGATTGTACATTTCTAAATAAATGAATATAAGTTGCATATTTTATAAAATAATAAAAATTTAGATAAATTGCGGTTTGAACATTTTTAATAACTTCACGCTGGTACACATCAAATATATTTTATTTAAACAAGTACTTCTAACAAAAAATGCTATTTTTTATCTATGAAATGCATAATCATTATTATTTTAGATTCTGAGTGGAACGATGAATGTACTGATTTTACAATGATATGTTTTTTTTTTTTTTTCTGTGTACACGATCAGTAGTCCAAATAATCCTTCGATTTTCAACTTCAGTATCTTGTTCGATGGGAAAGTGAAGAATTGTTTTTCTTATAAAATGGTATTTATCATTGAATTCAAATTTAACACCATCTATTACAGTGACCCATTTGTATTCTACTGTACAGGCGTACAGCAGAGCGACATCCACTTACCCACCTTTTTTGAAATTTATATAAGGTTATATTGACATATATTTGGCAATAATAATATGAATGTATTTTATTTTATATTTATGCATCAGAACTCCATATTTTATGTGTCTTAATGCATACATTCTGGCCTTAGTAATAGCTAACGAATAAACGGTAAAATAAATGTAAGATTTAAGTAGACGCAACTAAAAGCACTATTACTGCCTAGCAGACAGCAGTGCTATAATTTATTCAAGTAAATATGTACAGATATTTTTTTAGTATTGAAAAACTTTAAATACTTTCAGCATGAAGTATTTTAAATACTTTTTTATATTAAATACTTATTTATATTGAATACTTTGGTATTATGTTTGCTTCAGTGGAGCTGTTATTTAGTGTGTGTGGAGCAACCATGACCAAAAAGAGAAGCAATATGACCGATGAAAATGTTCAAAACATAATGTTTTTAAAATGTAATAAATAAATAAAAATTATTAATAACGTACTTGTCTCTATATTACGTTGATTACTTTTCAAGAGTAATTACTTCTTTGAGTAATTACTAAAATAATTTTTAAAAGTATTCTTTACATCACTGCTGCCTAGTGCAGTAGTGCTTACACTTCCTCCTTCAATGTAAACTATGTGTTTAACCCGTTACCCCATCATAGGTTAGGTGGTTATAAATGTCTTGCGTTACCAAAACAATATTATTTAATTTGATGAATTAACTGAACATGGACCCACAAAATCAATGACAGTTGTAATATTACCTAGGAATTTAGTATTTATATGATATAAATATTTATTCATTATTATTTAAAAATATAGTTTTAATAAATAATTTCACTTGAAATTGGCATTGTATCTTGTACCTCGTAATTAAATGTAATACATTTTGGCCAGCGTTACGATCAAACTATTAGTGCCATGACTAGTATACTCAAATATGGTTGACTGTGTTAATAAGGTAAAAGAATGAATATTGTTTTAGGAAGGAAAGGTAATAATGAATAACTTTAGATACAGCTAGTAACCATCAAGGACATGATTAAGGATGAATAATAATAAAAAATACCCGTAAATCAATGTGTTATACATAAGTTAACTGTTTATTTTTCTTAATTTAAATCTATGTTGAATTTTTTTGGTTTTGGTTGTAAGGTTTAGATAATCATAGAAAGTGAAACTTTATAAAGAGTCATAATATGTAGTGTAGTTTTTTGTTCCTCTTATATTAATTATCCTAAAATTGTTTGAAAGGTTGTTCCAGTATAACCAACATTGGATGAACTTTGGTCCGAAAATGTTATGTATAATCTAGAAACAATAATTATTTATTATATTACTTCACCGACAGATGAATTAAGTGAACATACCTGTCATCTGGTATGCCTAGTTCTTTTTTTAAAAGAGGATACAATACAGCTGCATGTTTCTTGTTCTGTTCAACGCCTAGGCAACCGATGCTCATTAAAGTAGCTGTACCACAGGGCTTATCATCTCCGCCCCATGTCATAAGTTGATCGGGCACAATAGTCACAACTACATACTATAAAACGAGTGTAAAATAAGTAAAAAAAAAAAAATTACAATGAAAAACATTTAGTAGGTATTTAGTATTTACCGATTCCGGTTTTCCAAGAGTTTTGGCCACAGCTGCAGAAAGCTTTTTCAATAATTCTGGTGTTACTTTAGACTTGGGAACATTTGTTTCCAAACGGAAATGAGGCATATTGCAAAATTGAAAATTAAGTTCTGTAAAATATTCAAGAAAAAAGTGATTTTAAATCACAATATCAATTAGTATTTACTATTTATTTGCTTAAGTTGATTTAAGCTTTACTTGATAAATTAATAAATGATCCAAGCTTAGACAGTTAGTCCAAATCACGATAGTTACAATAGTAGTGAACCGTGAGTCGTGGTCTAAGACTGAATAGATGCGGAATTACGGAATACCAGAGTCCAGAATTCACTATTTAGTATTTATCATATTTCATAGTTTGGCATCGAGATAAATAATATATAATGTATTCCTTATCTCGAAATAGCTTGGTTACTTTGATTTTGATAGTTTCATGTGGTTTGATCTTTCGTTATCAGGGTCGTTACTCGTTACTCGTAATTTTTTTAAGACAGTAATTATTACTACATTATTATTTTAACAATATTTCGTCATGCTTGCTACTTGCTAGGCATCGAAAAAAGATTAATTCTCGTGTAGGAACTTACACCCACCCAAATAAATATTCCCGAATTGTCAAACTGAATGAGCCACAAATCACAATACTATGAAACAATGAAATAATTAACAATGTATATTCATAAACTACCTGTCTAATAATTATTGATTTTTTCGTTTAATATAATATCAACCATTCGAAATATTTTAGATTCTGAGCGGAGGCCGGAGAGATGAATGTATTGATTTTATAATGATGTGTGTTTTTTTTGTGTCCGTCACCGCCGTTGGGGGCAGTAAAACCATTGTTATATTCTGTGGTAAAACTGCTTCGGTTTTCATTTCATCAACAATATCTTTTTTGATGGGAAAGTGAATCTAGTTAAGACTTAAGGAATATACGATTGCGACAAGATGCAACAAGACTAGCTAAGGATTGAGATTGAGAATGTACAACAAGGTTCCACTTAAATAGGTTATATTATATAAATTACTTTATTCACAATAATTGAATAATATCATCAATTAATATACTTAGTAATATCAATATATCATAGGCTGACTGACAGTCTTCGCTCAGAATCGTCTTCCTTATACGATATTTTATCATTGAATTCAAATTTAATACCATCCATTACAGTGACCATCTTGTAACCTACTGCACAGTGCACATGCAGTACAGCAGAGCAACACCCACTTGCCCCCTATTTGTTGATCTTGTGAGTTGTGAGTAAAGTATCTAATATCTATAAATTATTAGGTATCTAATTATAACTTTTAAAAACACCTTATTGTAATTATATTTATTACGGCTTATTTAAAATAACAAAACATATTAGATTTTCATTTTTTACGGAATTATACTTATAACTTATACATTGGTACCTGTAAGCTACAGAAATATTAAATAAAATAATATTAATATTTGAAATTACTAATATAAAATATATACCTTCAATAGTAAGTTAAATTGTATTTAATATTTATTTTATACACTACTAGGTAGTTACTAATTACTATAATTACTATTTCGTATTTTCGTGTATAATTACTATACATTATATTATTTATATTATTATGCTATTAAATATTTATTATTATTATTATCCTATAATAATAATTATCTACACCATTTACCATTATTCAACACTCTTTAGTCGTTACTTCATATTGTAATAATTTAGTTGAATTATACATATTAGGTATACAATTTAAAGCTACCTATTAATACGAGGGTCAATCAAAAAGTAAGTTGCGTTATGCAATATTTTTGTACCAAGTCAATATTTTCAAAATATTATTTGTATTTAGTCAGTGGCGTAGAGTACAGAAAGAAATTTTCATTGTGTGGGGACTGGGGGGAAGATATATATTCATTATTTGATATTTCAACAGATAAATCAACACCCAGAAAACCTTTGAATTTATGTGGGTACCCTTCCATGTAGGAATAAAAGGTAACGAAATGGCTGACGAAGCATGGTCAAATAAGTCTTTATGATGATCATGATTATAATTTATAGAATAAAATGCATTGGATGTTTGGATATTACATTATTATTTATTACAATAAAAGTGATACATTTTTAATTTAATTTCATAGACGCAGGCTGCGCAGCTATATAGAAATTGGGAGTGCCGTTTTAGATCCTAACCGCGGGGTGTTGAAAGTATTGCTTTTATAGTGTAGGTATTTTTATTTTTACTTGTTTATCAAGGTTGAAGGTGTCATACAAGGTACGTAGTTAGAAAATACTTAGGTATAGGGTGGGCTAATATTTTCTGATTGTACTTGATATTTCGATATATAGGTCATTTTTGTTTTAAATATAATAATATTATATATACTTGCACATTTTTATTCACTATAAGTACATTTTTCTTTGGAACATAGTTAATATGTGGGGTTAAAAAGTGGTTGGGCTGGTCTAAGGCTCGAGTAAATATAACGTAGGTTTGGCCCTGCAGGTCCACCTTTATGGTTACGTACTCCGCGTCTAGACTTATAACTGCTTTTTGAATAGTATAGTAAAACTGCTTCAATATTTACCTTTGATAGTGGTTTCAGGTAGAAAAATTAGATCTTGTTAGTACTATAATGGCCTAGGGGCTAGGGAACAAAAAAAAACTCCAAGTTATTTTCAAATTATTTTGAATATTTTGTATCTTTTTGAGCTGCAAATCATTATGCAGTAGGTATGCTATCATTTAAAATGTTAGCTATATTTATTAGGGTTTTTTCCATTATGTTTGATACAATTTTTTTATGTGGAATAATGCTTGGAAATTCGATACAATAAGTTTCTAATAATATTTGGTACTTATATAGCAATTAAAAATATCTAAAATATATAGGTTGGTAGTTCAATTTCTTTTATAAGCATTTATATTTTAAATGTTTATGAAATTAATCAAAAACACAAAAATATGTAAATTATTTTGTAGTTAAAAATTCATAACATTTTTAATTTTAAGACGAGGCTATATTGAACATATATAGTAAAAAAATTCTCATTCATTTTTTTTACCAGAAATTAAAAAAAATGTTTAACAGAAGGACAAACATTTTTTATGAACCATTTTCTGTTACTTATTTTATTATTACAAAAATATTAATAGTAGACACATTGCTGCACAATTATTTAAATTATAATTTTCAATACTCGATGACATTTACAAAATAATAGATATATAAATATTTAGATTAGTATTTAGTTATAATATATACGATACAATGATGGATATAATATAGATTTAGAAATTTCAAATTTTTAATTTGTTTAGTGTTTTTATAAATGTTAAGTTACCTTTGGGTAGTAGCCAAGTAGGTATACCTACTATAATGTTTGTTTACATTCCATTCCGTTGTCCTGCACTACGTATAAACAGAATATCGTCAAAATGCTTTGAAAGTGATCACTTTTTTACTATTTTTAATTCTGTCCGTTTGATTTCAATAGTTTTTCAATATTTCTGTTTTTTCGTCGATGGTGATCTTCATTTATACACACGTGCTGCACACG
Organism: Macrosiphum euphorbiae; assembly: GCA_949089665.1. Taxonomy (NCBI): domain Eukaryota; kingdom Metazoa; phylum Arthropoda; class Insecta; order Hemiptera; family Aphididae; genus Macrosiphum; species Macrosiphum euphorbiae. The sequence continues at coordinate 31,458,572 of CARXXK010000001.1, forward strand.
TAAGTTGTATTAACAGGGAAAGAGCATAGTCACCGTGTGTCGTCACAGCATCCTAGTAGTCGTCGGCTTAGTGGTGAGCAAAAAATGTATATTTTTCTATATTTTGATAAATATAATTTATTCAATTAATGCGATGATGATGATCCACTAGTATATCGCATGGTGCACATAGGGATCGCAAACCTGAGCCGTCGGTATTACCTCTGGCCCGTTCCATTTACGAATATTATAATTTATAAAGTCGTCACGCATAACTTTATGTTCCTAATCTGAGCACAATTTATTTATTCTATTACTCTTTCTTGTCTCTAGATTCTAGACCATCGTGTTCGTCGTCTTGTGTTACGTATAGGTTACCCACGTAATTTATTGCATCCCACTAAATGTCTCTGAGATCCATCCAGAAACGCATACAGTCATATGGAAACATCAATAAAATCACCTCGTCCCTGAAACTCGTGTCAGCTGCCAAATTGGCCAAGACCGAGCGCCTGTTGAAGGACGTACGTCCGTTTGGCCATGGTACTCTATCATTTTATAAACATTACACACACATCAACATGCTCGACCACATTGAAAATCATCTCATATTTGCCATCACGTCTGATCGAGGTCTATGTGGCGGCTTACATACGGATGTCGTGAAAAAAGTTAAACAAGAACTGGACAGACCTGATCAAAAACTTGCAAAAGTCGTATGTGTTGGTCAAAAATCAGAGGAATTGTTAGCAAGGACGCATAAATCCAATATTTTATTCACAGCTTTCAAAATAGGAAAAGATAATCCCACATTTCTAGAAGCTTCAAAAATATTCAATGAATGTAATTACGCAGAATTTATTGCTTGCCAGATATATTACAACCATATTATTACTAAAGGCACGTCAGAAGTTGATTGGATCCCTATTTATAACACAGACTTCTTTCTCACAGTAGCTCATATTGCTGGTTTAGAAGAAGTAGAAGAAGAAAATATGAGAAGTTATATTGAATTTTCTACTGTTTCACTTTTATTTTTTGCCATGTTAGAAAATACCTTATGTGAACATTCTGCTCGTATGATAGCTATGGATGCTGCTTCTAAAAATGTTAAGTCATTGAATGAAAAATTATCTTTGGAATATAATCGCAAAAGACAATTTAAAATCACGTCAGATCTTATTGATATTGTTTCTGGAAGTCAAGTTGTAACTGAAAAATAAACTATTTTATTCCAATTATACTTGTTTATTTTTATATAGGTACCTAATACCTATAACCTATATAATAGCTACCTAAGTATATTAAGTTTTGTTTGACTTAACATTAAAAAAAAATAATAAATCTATTCTCCGAAAGAAGAAGAATAATATATTGGTACCATTGTAGGTAGGTACCAGCAGGCAGTCCAGCAAAGACAAGTATAAAGTATTACAATGCAATTATAATATTATAGACAATTACATAGATACAGTAAATTTAGTTTTATTTACTTTATTAGCAAAAGTGGGCAAGTTAATGAAAATTAACTCAGGTAAGTTAAGTTAATTCAATAAAATTGCCTTCAGTTCAGTTAAAAGTTAACAAAAAAAAAAATTAAATAGATAGTAAAGTTTAAAGTTGAAATAGAAAATAAACTTAACTTAACTCAGTTAAAAAAAAGTTTATTTCGAGTTACAATATTTTTAAGTCATAAACTGCGAAAGTATTTTGATTTATACAAACATTTATCAAGATGTTTAAGTGTTTAAAATAGTGTAAAAAAATAGATTATTATAATATACAATTAGAAAAAAATGATCAAAATCGAAAAAGAGTCATCAAATCAGAATTGTCTAATTTGTTCAGCATGACACGAAAAGAAAATTTACTTAACTGCACGGCAATGATAATGAATACTATAAAAAGGTGAGTTACAAAAATAAAAATGTTAACTGAATAAATAACTTAATAAGTTAAAAACAAAACTAATTAACTAGTTATGTTAAAAAGTTTAAAAATATAACTTTTTAACAAGTTAATGTCAGCCTTTGTTTATTAGTATGAACACTACTTACATTAAAAATCTTTTTGTCGTACGTCTAATTCAAGTAAATCTATTCCAGAAGTTCAATGTGTAATTCATTATTCAGGTACCTACTTAGTGGCAAACGAGATGGTCTTCCACGACTAAGGCGCAGTGGACACGGCAAGCGATTCCGAACATTAGTATTTGTTAGGTGCTTCAATGTTTGGGAGAACGATCCCGAAGGTGCCTCTGTCATATCACATGACCCAAGTACTGACGGGCCACGGCTGCCATCACTGCAATGGCGACGCCGACACCGTCGGCCACACTCTGTAGTCTGTTCGAGTGCTATAGCGTATTGGAGTGGTCTAACATCTAAGGGAGGATCTCGGTGGGCGCCTGGGATATCTCCGGCCGTGGTGGACAAAAGAGCTGTGGGCTGAAAATTCCTCTTGAAAAGGCACTTCAGAAAGTGAGATCCAAGGTGGCGGACTCCGGTAGGACCGTCAAGTCATCATCATCAACAAACTTACCAATAGGCAATAACTGACAAAAAATTTGTGATAGGATAATATATTATTACCTATCCCCATGTTGTTGTTGTAAATAAAATAACCTGGTACCCAGTGGCGGCATGATAGCGTGTTTCAAATGTTTCAATTGCCTCACGACCAATTAGGTGGTGGTACCAGGGGTACGGATATTAAAAACCACATATGAAATATGGTCAAGGGGACGGAGTCACCGAGTGGTCTAACACAGCTGGTGCCAGCTCGTTTCCTTGGTCGCGGGCGGCAATTTTCTTTGGGCAAGTCACGGAGAATAAGCGCCGCCATCTCCCACCCGGGCATGGCAAATACCTACGGGTGCCCCAAATAAAAAATTCTGCCAAAACAAACACACACGTGCAACAAATCTACAGTACCCTCCCCTACGGTACCACAGGCTAATGACCTAAGTTGTCGAAGCCTTAACCCTAATAAAAAATAAAATAAATAAATAAATATGGTCAACTAATGTCTAATACTATTAATTATACTAATTTTATAATAATTTTATTATATTTCTGATATTAACACAACAAAGTATATTATCGTTGTAGAATTGTGAATTGGGGGTGTTGGGGCAAAGTCCCCACGGGTCTGTGTGATAAAATTTAGGTGGTAGTGGTCGAGCATTTATACTTGCCTCATAAAATAAAATAGTTCACGCCGCCACTGCTGGTACCTATACATATAACTAGGTATATAAGTTATAATAACAGTGGATCTTTATTCTTATATTCAATATTATTATATAATAATATTCATACACTTTAATATGTGAAATATACTAAACAATAAACACAAAATAAAACAGTATTATTTATTTCCATGTACAATATATTAACATTAATTTGAAAAGAACATAAACTATTCAGTTTTGTCCATTATTATTTACTGATGGTATGCTGTTATTTAGATTCCGAGCTCAGCGATGAATGTACCTATTGATTTTACAATGTTGTGTGTCTCTCATCACCTTTTGACTTTTTAGTAGGTAAAAACTCTTCGATTTTCTTCAACAGCGTCTTTTTTGGTAAGAAACAAGAAAGTGAATCTACTTAGTAGGTATACTTGTGTTAAAAGTAAAAAAATTCCCAATAGTTTCAAAAACATCAGGAAAAACAAATAAAAAATTAAGGAAAAGAAGCGATTTTTACTCAAATCTTGATTTTGTTTTTTAATGTATAACTCAAAAAAAATATAATCGACAATCGTAGATACATTACATATTTACATTTTCACTGAATGTTTATATTAACAATTTCTATGCAATATAAAATTTTCAAAATATTGGAACTATTTTTGAGATATTTATAGAGCATAAGAAAATAAAAAAATTATATTTGTTTTTTTTTAAAAATTATTGTCGATAAAAAATGTAGAACGAAATTTTAAAGAACCGTTTGATCTTTGATGATATTGGATATTCACCAGTAAATTAACAAATTCTCATACAACGATTTTCTTATTATGTTGTTATTCAAAAACTAAAAACCATAGTCCACAGGTATTTGAAATTTCATCAAATGTTTATTTTATCATTTTCTATACATAATAATATTTAGTAAAAAATGTTGACTAGTTTTGAGTTATTTATAGACATTTTAGTCAATTTTTTTTACCTACCTAGTTTTTATTCTATAAATGTCAATAAAATTATATTTGTTGAGTCAAAAAGCTTGAAAATATAATACAAGGTTCCTCATAAGTATTTAGTCTGGGATCTAAATTCGGCACGGGAAATGTTTACCTTTTATGAAACAAATTATACACTCATCCTTGTATATTTAGTTATACAAATGTATTTATCATCACTAATTAATTGATTAGTACACTACTTTTTACATTTTTGATTAATGTTTTTGAGTTCCTTGTTACTTTATTGATGATCTTGTCTGTTTCAATATTGCGAAAAACAGAAGTACCGTCGATTGGGGGAACATTGGCCTTTCGCAGGCAACATTGGCCCATTCGTTGGAAAGTGATTCATAACGTTATAACTGATAAGCCAATAATCCGAAATCATTGTTTATAGTGTCATTGTGTAGCTCTGTTATCTGGTATTAATTGTAACCCGGTTATAATGTTGTTATCATTATCATTTTTTCTTATCAGTGTTGAAAAAAAATCACGTCTTGCTAACGATAAAATACCGTTTTCAAACTTTTATTCGTGTGGCAGACTTCTGACTTACAACGTTTTGGAAATTTAGTAAGTGTACACTATATTATACAACTTTGTTAAGACATAAGAAATTGACATTAAAATAAGAAATCGTTATTACAATTTTTTTTAACACGTGATTTTCAATTTTGTCAAACATTGTCCCAAAATTTGGGTTAACTTTGGCCCAAGACATCCATGGGCTAATGTTACCCAACCATTATTTTTAATTAATTGTAATAGGTACCTGTTATTTTTTAAATTTCAGAAATCAATTTCAATCCTAACGTTAAAATATGGCACGAATAAAAAAGAAACCTCTGGGAACAAGACATTATGTCAATTACTCGGACGAAGTATTAAACGAATGTTTGCAAGAAATTAATTCTGGTCGGATGACACAACGAGCAGCAAAGATAATCCAACCGTTTTAATCGGAGACAATCTTGTGTCACACATAAACATTAAAGTTTTACAACTCTGTGACCAATATAATATAAAATTTGTTTGCCTACCACCTAACACAACCCACCTTACTCAACCTCTTGATGTGGCATTTTTTGCTCCAATGAAAAAAGTATGGAGAAATATTCTAACCAAATGGAAAGAATCTAAAACTGGATCCAAATACTCAACGATTCCCAAAGATTTGTTTCCAACATTATTAAGCGAATTAATTAATAACATTAAGACAAATGCAGGGCAAAATTTAATATCAGGTTTCAAGTAATGTGGAATTTTTCCTTTTAATAAACAAACGCTATTAGATCGACTTTAAACAAAGATAAAATTGTAAAATAAATTTAAAAATTATGTTTTTATTATTTTTGTTTTTATTTAGTAGTTTAACATTGGCCTAAGTCATTAAATACATCATTTTCTATGAGTTCAAACACTTGGGACATAGTTACACTATTTACAGGTAACTTTGGCCCAAATTTTCCAAAAAAAATTTTTGATATAAGGTAAACATTTAAAATTTTTATATACTATTAAATACATTGGCTTACTCATACTTAAGACGGAAAATACAAATATACATAATTTTTAACAAAATATCATTCCAAATTTTGGAAGACATTTAAAAAAACATAAAATATTGGGACAATGTTCCCCCAATCGACGGTATTAAAGATCCATAAGCATGATTTTTTTAATAAGTGTTTAAAGTTCAAATGTTGACAAAATGTATCAAAATCTCAAAAATGTTCAAATTATTTTATAGTTAAAAATTTTAAAATGTTCAATTTATATATAGAAGAATAGAAAATTTAAAACAAGGATTCTCATAAATATTCCATCCTGTAACCAAAAAATCTAAATATTTTATAAACTAAGTTATTTCTACAGTCGCTTTAAGTTAATTTGGACAAAACTACATTATTAAAATCAAGAATAACAATTTCAGGTATTTTGTTGTAATTTAAAATATTATTAGTGGGTACTTGAGACTTTTAGAGTACATTATTATATTTATTTATTTACCTATTTCATTTAATTTCATATACGCATATGAATACTGGGTCCCACTGAGAAAACCCGTGCAGGGACCCAATTACCCAAAACAAAATACAAAACACACAACGATATTTTCAAACGCAATTTATTTGGCAATATTTAATTTAACCTACTGAAGTACAGACTAATGCCTAATAGTAATAGATAAATTACTTTAATCACAATAATATCATACAATTTACTTAGTAATATTATAGGATTGCAGACAAGTTTTGGCTTATATAGAATCGTTTTTCGTATGCAATGTTTATAGAATTCTAATTTAACACATTAGCATTACAGTGACTTTCTAAACACCTAAATGTACAACAGAAAGTTATCCACTTGCCCTCTTTTTTAAAATTTAAAATTGTCTTATCTCAACGTTTTATCAATATTAAAATAGTCGTTATTTTCTTACATTTTGTTATCAACAAAAATAAATTTTAAACTTACACATAGATATTAGATAGATAGATTAGGTCAATGAGGCACAGATTAAAATATGAAAAAATCTGTGGTTGAGGTTTATAATATCCCGACCGAACGGACCACGATTTAAGACAGATTTCTAATTTCAATCCAGTATTTTCTATAGTGCAGTACTGTAGTATAGAAGTCGGATTTAAAATCTCCGGGTCCCGACAGTCGGACTGCATTATCACAAAAAAACAATTCAACAATGCTGAAGAGCACTACATCAGTAAACAAAATGAACAGTTTTAAGATCAATATAAATCTACAAAAGGTCATTTAATAATTTATAAATAACTGTATTTTAATTTTTACAAGACTTTTCGAATATTAAATTTTCGAAGATAATAGAAATATATTATTATAATGTTTTACAATATTTATAACTTAATATCTGAATAAAATATATCCAGATTAACTATTTTGTGATTACATTTTAATTTAATATAAAAGTTGATTTTAAAATGAATCAACCTGAACAAAATGAGCGTTTTGAATCAATAAGATATCAATTGGATGCTCTTGGCTATCGACAATATATGCCACCTGATTCTATTGGTCTTGTTAGTCAGCTAATTGGAGACTTATTACATACAACCAACAGTTTAAAACAGTACAAAAATCTAGCTCAAAACACACTTGAGGTTGCTCGAAATTTAGAAGCAAAATCAGCACCGTATTTACGAGATAATTGTTCACTTATTCAAGAGCATAATGAATTGCAATCAAAATTAAAGAAAGAACTTGAATATGTTAAGGGTAAGCACTATTCTGTTTTTAATTTAGTTTTAAATTACATTTTATTTGAAAACTTCTTGAGTGTAACATCTATGTAACGTTTGTTGTCTTTTTCATTCAATCATATTTCTTTGCCAAATTTTCACATTATCACTTTTTGCATGACAATGACAATTTATAATATTAATATAGGTAATAGTTGTTTTAAATATTGGTACTTAAATTAAGTAGGTATAATATAGTTTTTAATTAAATACAATTATTTAAAAAAAATGGTTGGTATATTTTCTAATTTGTAAGTACTGAAATGATTAATGTTTCCTTAGTTTTAACAGTTTTATTATAGTTTATATGGAATGACATAGACCACAAAATATGTGACTGATATTTTCTGATCTTCAAAAAACCTAATTCTTTATTAAGTTTAGTGCAATAATTAAAATTATTTTTTTATTTAAGTACTTGAAAATAAAATTGGTATCTTGGAAAGTGAAAAAAAAGAATGGAAACAAGAAAATGAAAAACTTAATAAAAAAGTTGAACATTTGGAAGATGAAGCAATTATAAAAAATGCAAAACTTTTAGAGTTGGGAAATCTTTTTCTGATACCACAACTTGAAACTAAAAGTATTTATTCTACTTTAATAATTTGTAGGCTTGTAGCTATTCAATATTATCCATTTTATTTATCTAACAATATTTATTACTATTTCAGGTAAAGACTTTAAGTCGCTTAGGCCTTTAATACAAATTGATCACTCAGATAATTATAAAAATGGAGAAGAAAATAAAGAAACTATACACAAGGAAAATGATATTCTAAAGAAAAGAGTAAAAGAATTATATAGAGAAACTGTACACTTAAAAAAAAATATCAAGCACTCAAAATGTCAGGTAAAAATAGCCATGTTAATAAAACAATTAAAAACAAAATATATAAACCTAATATATTAATAATATATGTTATGCATGTATTAGTGTAGTAAAAATTCACCTAAACAACAAAGTCAAATGATAAAAAATGATGCAGAATCTGATACTTTTATTGATATGAGAGCTGATAATGAAGTACTTCGAAGACAATTGGATGGTAATAAATTAAAAATCAATTTATTTTGAGACCAAGTTACTTTACACAAAGAAACTTCCATTAGCACCTCTGTGAATTGCTTTCCAAATTATAAAATAATAATTCCAATTGCTGATATTTGTTTTTATAAAATACCAAATTTTCTAGATACAGCATTGTAAATATAATAGAATATTAATTCTGAAATTAGTACACAACAATAACTTTTTTCTCAAATTATTTAAAGTATATCAAAAGTAATATCACTTTCTACTTGGTAGGTATACCTATATCATTAGATCATTGTTCAGGTTAAACCAATGGCTTCTATTGAGATACATTTAAAATATTTTATTGAGCTTCAGAGAAAGTTTGTTCTATTTCGTTTTAAAAAATAAACTACTCATAAAATCTATAAATAATAATGTATTATTTTTAACTAAATTATTATATAAACATCTCATTAAAACTTTTAATATTTTAAAAACAATAAAATCAATCCTAAAAAAGATCAACTATATATTATTTCGATTATTATATTATAGTATGATATTTTGGCAGTCCAATTTATCCCTTTATAATCCGCGAAATGCCAAGCCATACATTAAACCAATGATTTTATAACATACATTGGTGGTTTATATTATAAGCTATGTTTTATTTTATTTTATTTTTTTGTTTTTATAGAGGTATTGGCAAATCATAGTGAAGCAATGTTTCATTTAACCAGAGTAACTGAAGAAAAAAAATCTCTTCAACGTTCCCTTAATGAGTATATCAACAACCATTGTAATTGTGATAAGGTGATTAAATTTACTTTGTTGAATATAGTTTTAAGTACTTAATAAGCCTAATTTTTTTTTTGATTTTTAGGACATGAGTGTTATTTTGGAAAACAATACGCGTTTGTTAGAACTAAAAACAAAAAATCAGTCTCTGGAATCTGAAATATGTGAATATGAAAATAAACTTAAAAATGCTCTGAATGATCAAAAACAGCTTTTAGAAAAAATAAACTTCTCCAAAAATATAGGTTAGTTTTAAATTAAAATGTATTGTAGTAATGATTAGTGAAATGCAATTTCTTGATTCACTTATTTTTAAATATAGAAACCGAGTTAATGTCAGAAATAGAAAAAATATCTGAGGAAAAGCATTTACAGTCACAAAAAATATCACAGCTTGAACAAAATATACAAAAATCAAGTATATTACTTAGTTATACTTACTATACATTAATATTATAATAAATTATACTTACATATTTATTATTGTTTTGTTTATCTTAGAATCAGAAAAAAATGACAAAACTAAGTCATGGCAAGAAAATAAATGTACATGTTCCAACGTGTCTGTAGATGAACTTAAACGAACCTTTGATGCAGAACGAAGAGATTATGAGAGAAAATTAGAAAAAATAATGAAATCTCAACTTGATCCATTAAGACATGAGAAGAGGTCAAATGATTTAGAAATAGCAGTGAGTAAACTACGAGCAGAACGAGATGAATACTTATATGAAATCAACTGTTTAAAGAAACAACATAATGCAGAAGTAATCTAAGACATTTTTTATCACACCTTTTATACATTTTATTGACATTTATTTTTCTAGATTTTAGATTTTAAAAGAAAAATAGAAGAAATGAAAAGAGAAGTGTATGAAAGATCAGACAAACAAAACATTTTAAAGCTCAAAAGAGACAAAGACGAGTTAGCTGAAGAAATAATTGGTTTAAAAAAAGAAATTGAATTCTTAAATTCTCAACTTAGGGTCAGTAACATAAACCATTAATGTTATTGATGTTAGGTAATTATATTTTTTTTTTTTATAGAAAACTAGAGAATCTGTAAAAAATAATGAATACAATGAACGGGAATATGTTAAACAATTGGAAGATGAAAAACACCAGTTGATTGAAAAACAACGTTCACTTACTTGGGAAAGTGCCAATAAACAACGAGAATCAGAGAAATATCACAGAGAAATTTCTTATTTAAAAGCAGAGTTGAAAAGACTTACTGCCATGATGGATGATCAAAAGTACATTTTCACTGGTTTTTTATATTAGTATTTACTATTTTCTATACACGATAACATTTTCAACATTTTTTGATTTGTTTTTAACTGTTTACGGACATTTTCAGTTTCCAATTTTTTTTCTTTTAATTTCAATAAAATTGTATTTGTTAGATGAAATAGGTTGAAAATTTAATAAAAGACTCTTAATATATTTTTACAAAGAAATTTAAAAAATATTTAAAATCCAGTTACAATTTTTTTTTTTTGTAAGCATTTAAAGTTCAAATTTTGACAAAGAGCGTAAAAATCACGAAAATGTTCAAATTATTTTGAGTTAGAAATTCCTAAAAATGTTCTTTTTAAATCTAAGATTTTAAAATGTAATACAAGATTCCTTATAAGGTTATCAAAGAAATTAAAAAAAAAATGTTTAAGAAAGTCAAATTAAATTTTTAAGAGCGTTTGAAGTTATTTTCTTAATTTATTTTGTTGTTATTCATAAACGAATAACTGTAGACACTTGAGATTTATATCATATATTTATTTTATCGATTCCTATACTTGATACAATTTTCAAAATATTAGTACCCCGGACCCCTTCTGTAAATCCCCCAGTCCATTAAAGTATACTAATCTAACTGATAACTAGATGCTGTCAAGATCGTCTTGAACGGACTCTGCAATCTACACAGTTTGCTCAAAATGCTACAGAAGAACAATTAGAACGTGCACAGGTTCGAATAGAAGAATTAAAACTCATAAATAATAAACTTAATGATCAATTAATTGATGAACAACAAGAACGACATAAATCTCACAATAATACCATGGCTATTGACCATCAACGTGATACTCTAACGGTTGGTATAATATAATTTCAGTTTATAAAAAACAATATTTAAAAATATTTTATTTAACTATATTGGTTCCTCTATCAACAAATAAAGTGTGATTCATAATCAAACCATTTATAAAAGGTTCATGTATTAGGTATTTATTTTTAACTATTTCATAGGATTTTAAAAACTACATGACATACATTTTATAAGTTTAAATGTTTTAATTTAAGAATGAATTGGAAAAAAAAACCAAGCGTATTCTCCATCTGGATTCATTAGTTACTGATAAAGAAAAACAAATTCAATCGTTACATTCAAAACTAACAGATGCTGCTAAAAAAATTGGGTAAAAATAGCTTTTAATTTTTACTCTTATATATTATTGTGTAACACTAAGTAATTGTGTATTTGTATTCAACAGTAACGCTTTAAGTTTGCAATCAGAAACTGAAAAGATGTGTGATAGCTTAAAACTTGAACTTTCTAATATTAAAGCAGAGTATAAATTATTTGAAAGTAACTCTGGTAGCCAGCAAAAAGAAAAGAAGTATGTATACAAAATATTAGAAGATTTTACACCAATTTTTAGTATTTTCTATATTTGACCAACATAAATAAATCAAAATAAATATTAATATGTATAAAATTATTAAATAATATCCTTGCTTTTATGTTAAAAACATTTGTATAAATTATTTTACTATTTGTTTTTAATACTCTTAAATAATAAAATTTGTCTTTTTAGGAGACTTCAAAATGATTTAGATATGGTAGTTCAAGATAATAAAGTCTTGCGTGCTGAATTAGAAGCATCTAAAAAACAAGCTGAAGATTTAAAAATGCAGTTACAAGTATACGTATTAGAAATAAGACGAGTGGAAGAGATACTTGAAGTGAAAGAATCTGAAAGGGATGAAATATTAGAACAATTTAAAACATTAAATTGTGAAGCCACTCAGTTAGAAAATAATAACTACAGCCTAGAAAGTGAAGCAAAATCTACCAAAACCCTTCTCAGAGAAAAGGAACATAGAATGTCTGATTTGGAACGTAAACTTGTGGATAAAGAAGATCTTATATCCAGTTATGAATCACAAGTAAAATACTGATTACAATTCGAAATTAAACTACCAACAGTTGATTATAATTGTACAAATTCATTTTTTTTTATCTATAGATATCTAACCTGACTCACCAAATAGTATCATTAGAATCGCAATTGTCTTCTGGAAACGACCGCATTTCTAAATTAGAACAAGACTTACATGCTTGCAGAGAAATATGTTCAAGTGTAGATTCAGCTAAGTTTAATTTGAATGAACGTTTAGGCCATGTTGAAAATTTACAGCATAAAGCTGAAGAAGAACGTTTAAGACTAGCAGATGAACTAACTGTGGTGAATACACAGCTAGAAAGAGAACGGTCAAAAATAACCACAATAGAAGCAGTATTGAGTGATTCTAGACAAGAATGTATGAAATTAACCATTACCAAAAATGATTTAAAAGAAAGGCTGGAAGATAGTGAACAAAAATCAAAAAGTCTTGGGGAACATCTGTAAGTATAAAAAAAAAATTTATTGTAATCAATATTGATTTAATTGATTATAATAAATTATATGATTGGTTTATACAATAAAACCCATCTTGAATTTTTTTTAAATATTATAGGGAAAGAACAAAAAATGAATTAATCATGTGTCGCTCTACAATAACAAGTTTTGAAAAAGAAATAAGCTCATTAAAAAGACAGCTTAATGATGTAAAATTTGAAAAAGCAAAGTTGGAACAAGCTAGAAGGTAATGATATGATTATTTATATAATTCTTTAAATAATGCTTTATTTATTGTAAATGGCCCATCGGGCCAGCCCTTTCAATATTATTCTAATTTATTGATCAATATGATTTATATTTTTTTTAGGGAGTATCACAGCACAACATTATGATCATGCCTATATAACAATAAATACTTTAATTATTTTGATACACAATTTACTTTTACATTTTATATTTTTATTTTAAATGTTGTAAATGTTTAATAGTATAATATAAAATATTATTTATTTTAGTTCTCATTATTATAAGGACTGTATACTCTAATAAACTTAAGAGGACGCTACACCCGCATGTGTTGTCTCCGTCTTACACACGTACGACATAGACAAAACGCGTTTAGGCAGTCTGAGTATAACTCGCTCAATTTTGGTTCTAGAGTAAAAATGCCTATTATGAAATTGAATTGTGATAATATTTCTAAGGGCAAGACGCTGCGGTTTTTCCATTATACCCAATATAACGTTCATTATATCGTTTAGAAATAGAAAAAAATTCACCATTTTTAAAATACCTTTGACTTTTAAAAAATTAAATTTTTTAAAAAAACCGCAGCGTCTTGCCCTTAGAAATATTATCACAATTCAATTTCATAATAGGTATTTTTACTCTAGAACCAAAATTGAGCGAGTTATACTCAGACTGCCTAAACGCGTTTTGTCTATGTCGTACGTGTGTAAGACGGAGACGACACATGCGGGTGTAGCGTCCTCTTAACTCAAACAAATAAAAAATTTTTTGAATTTTATTTTGGAAATATGATAGAATTCAATTTTAACAACTTTGATAGACCAGAGAAATAAGTTAATAAATTATAAGTTATAATTAGGTTATTTAAATAAAAACAAAATTTATGATTAACAATAATAAAAAAGAAAGCAAGTGGGTAACACTCTGCTGTACAGTCACAGGCGTGGTAAATTCAGTGTTGGCCTGGTCAAGGTAGCTAGGCAGCAATTGCTGCCCTGGCCTTTCTCGGTGCTTTTTAAATTTGATTTCGGAAGTACCAAGTAGATTCACTTTTCCATCAGAAAATACTGAAATTGAAAATCAAAGAATTATTTCTACTAGAAAAAATGCTTACAGACAGAAAAAGACACACTTCATTGTAAAATCAATACATTCATCGCTCCGCTCAGAATCTAAAATAATAATGAAAGTGATAAGCAGAAAATGCATTCATTGAGTATTTATATATAAATTTACATTTTTTTTTATTCTTTGGTTGTGTTTTTTTCTTTATACAAAATACTTTTTCTATTTTATTTACACTGATGTTTACTAATTCTCTTTAACAGTGTTTATTTGATTTCAATATCTATTTTGTTGATTTAAAATGTTGAAGTCATAAAGGGAATGTATTGTACAATCTTTATAAATTATTACATTTTAAAGGAGTATTAAACTGTTAGGTCATAGGACACCTATACTAGGGCTGGCGATATTTTCCGGATACCGGTACTTACTGGTTTTTAAAAAATACCGATATTAAGTATTTTTGCTATTTAAGAATATCGGTATACCGTGAATCTGTAATTACCGTTGTTACTGAAAATACCGCATCATGGTAATTACCAAAAATACCGTATTCCTACATTTAATATTTTTATATAATAGTAATGACATTATAATAGCCAAATCCTAGGTTGGAAACTTTTAAACACTAAATTAAACTATGTACTATAAATTTACTGAGGTGCGAATCGTACAATATTTTTGGTAATACCGTAGATACCAATAGTAAATAAATACCGGATACCGGTATCAAAATTTGAATTACCCTAACTTATACTGGTAAATATAACTTAATAATTTATAATAAAATAAAATAAAAATCAGTATACAATTATTTAAGTCAGTGTTTTGTTTTTACTACAATAATTAAAGGATCTACTTACATTTTATTTACAGCAATAAAATTAATTTAAATTAAAACTATTTAACAATATTTATGATGAATTGCGCATATAATAATCAATTGCGGTGGAAAATGTAGCAAAACCTAATGCACCGAGTAAACCTGCTTTGGCTCCAGCTAAAATAAAAATATTTTCATTAATCATATAATATTTATATAGGTACTTAACAATTATTTTAAATTTTAACCTCTAAATCCTATTAATCCGCCAGTTATTCCACCTGCATAAGTACCGTTTTTCCAGTCGGATTGACCTCTATACTATAAAATGAGTTTAAAAATGAATACATTGAATAATAAATACAGGAAAATGCTTTTCATTATCAAGTACTCACCGTTTCTACAATGCATTCAATGCCTGAGAAGACGGCTCCAAGTAAAGCAAAGTTTTTTGCGTAACCAAGAGAAGAAGTTTTCATTTCACGTATAATTTCTTTGACTGTTTCTTGCTGACCCGGTGGTTTTATTTGTGGATTTACACTGGAAGTAAAAAGACCAATGGCTCCACCAAGAGCAAAACCTATAAAACTCAAATTAATAAATATCATTGTTGTTAAAATGTAAATAACAATAGGAATAAGTAAATACAGGGATACATTTTAAACATTGACCTATTACTGATACATTGTACTTAAAATATGGTACACAAAAATCTTTTTGTATTACCCATCACACCGCTTAGAATGCACTTAAATGCACAACTTTCGGTAATTGAGTCCAAAGTTTTTTCTTCTATCGATTTTACTACTGGCCGTCCCATTACATTTGGCATCATGATTTTTTCTCGAAATTGATCATTGTTAAATATTCGATTAACAAATTGATGTAAAACTTCTTCTTGTGACATATTAGTTTTCTCCTCGTTATTAGACATTTTTCACAATTAATTATACAAAATATGTAATATTTGTTTCAAGATACTTCAACGCCTATTGCTTAATATTTAGCTAACATGAAAAACAATTGTAAATACAAAAGCTTTAGACATTTGAAACTTAAATAGTTAATACTATAATTCAAATATTTAAACGAAAAACGTGCCAAGTGCAAATTGCAAAATTGTAATATTTTATATCAAATGTTTTTTTTTTAGTTTTTAGATGTTTGTGATAACATTTTGATAACTGCGAAATGTAATCACGGCCCTTATGGCTTATACCACAAACTTCTATATCTAGACACGCGGTAGATAATATGAAATGAACATTCAGTGAATTTTTCATCTATCTACTGTTATTCGTTTTTGAATTAAGTACAACAAAATAAGGAAATCGCTACATGAGAAATCGAGTGAATATCCAATGTTGTAAAAATTTGAATTTCAAACGCTCATAAAAATTTAATTTGACTTTCTTACAGACATTTTTTTTTTGATAAAGGTAAATAATCTTATAAGGAATCTTGTATTACATTTTATAATCTTAGATTTAAAAAGAAAAATTTTTACGAATTCTTAACACGAAATAATTTGCTAATTTTCGTGATTTTTCCATATTTTGTCAATTTTTGAACTTTAAATGCTTATAAAAAAAACTGTGACTAAGAAATTTTAATATTTTTCATCTGCCCTTGAAACAATATACTAGGAGCCTTCTATTAAATTTTCAAGCTTTTTTAACCAACAAATAAAATTTTATTGATATTTCTAGAAAAAAAAATAAACATAAGACCCACATCATTGTAAAATCAATACATTCATCGTTCCACTCAGAATCTAAAAACGGTATTTGGTCGAGACCTCAAGTGGTACATGACAATTTTCAAACTGTGTAGGTGGTACTCGAATATAAAAAGGTTTGGAACCGCTACCTATATAGACTATAATACACATATATATTTAATATTTATATACATTATAATTATCTATAGACTCGTGAGTCGTGAATGTGATATTATAGTAGCTATTATTATTATTATTGTAAAGACGTGCGAAGCACAAGCGTACATATATAACTCTAGCTGTTTATCAATCATATTATATTGGTGCATTAAATGCTAAACTAAGCGAAAAACCCCGTTACATATTTCCAATAGGTATATTATATTAATATGTAGGCAAGTATACCTAGCTATTAAGTGACAATCAAGTCAATTGAATGGAATAGTTGAGTCGTAAACTCGTAAATAGTGTAGATATACATAATATATATATGTGATATACCTCTGTGTATGTATATCTATATAAATGCTTTCATACAAAGCCACGTGGTTTAAACTACGTTCGTATACTGCTTTGTATACAACAAGAAGAGACTATATTGATGACTAATATCCAATAAATTATTTCACTAACAATGTGTAAATTGGTCACAGAGACTCTGAAAGTGTGGCTAATATGTTTGCCATACACAAATAAATGAACAGCATACTACATGAAAGTATAGGTAATGGAAAATAACAGTACTCAACATTTGATAACTTTTATGGTTTTAATAATATAGACTACGGTGGCCTAGAATCAGTATTTTGAACACATGAAAAATAAACTGACATTTTAGAGGATGACAGATGAGCCTGCGAGCCGTTTAATAGATTCAAGTTTTGGTGTTTTACCCACGCTTTATAAGTGAAATAAACTAAATTAATAATTAATAATTACCTAGTATATAAATATATAATTGTTTTATTCTAATATATACAGCCCTATAGGAAGATTCACCAAGCACGTTCGCCGGTCATCTGCCTCCTATATAGGTATCCCAATATCCCATAATATATTAATATAGCCAATATAGGTATCTATTAATTTTATTAATTATAAATTTTTAGTGGTCTTCGCTATCCTTAAGACATACACTTTAATATACCTAATTCAGAATCAGAAACTTCCTATATGTATCTTATGTCATTATACACGGTCTGTTTTAACGATTATGGTTCGATGACATAGAATTTCGATAAAACGAAAAAGAAATGTTTCTTTATTTTTAACAGGCAATTCTTTTATAAAAATTTTAAAATTTTTAAACACGCAGGTGTGATTCCGGTAAAGCTTTTTTTTTTCTGAAAATTTTGATAGTCAAATCATCAATTTTGGTTCTCTAGTTTATTAACTATGGTCCTCTAAAGTTTAGTAAAATATGCATTGATACTTTTAATTGAAATAATTGGTATACGTTTAAATCGATGATTTGACTATCAAAATTTTCAGAAAAAAAGCTTTATCGGAATCCATTAAAAAATATAGTAGTTACCATTTTAAAAAATAAAGTCGATTTTGCTATTGGTACATCTGCGTGTTAAAAATTTTGAAATAATTATAAAAAAGGTGGGCAAGTGGGTGTCGCTCTGCTGTACAGTAGATTACAAAGTGGGTCACTGTATAATGTATGATATTAAATTTGAATTCAACGATATAATATCATTGTATAAGAAAAACGATTCTGAGCGGAGACGGTATGTCAGTCTATGTATAAGACATATTATATACATATCTATGGTATTAAACAAAAAATTGACCTATAATAGGTACCTATAATAAATTCCAAATTAATCATATCACAATATCCATTAGGTACTGGTAACGCGTTATACATCAACAAAAACCATGATACTATCATAGATATGTATTTAGAAGTTTCAAGTACCCACGAGGCACGAATAATATTATTTAATCACAACAAAATAACTAAAATAGTTATTCTAGGTTTTTTAATATGTAATTTCGTCCAAATTTGAATTTAAAATGTCTGTAAAAAATAACTGTGTTCATATATTTTTCAGATTTTTTGGTTACAGTATGAACTATTTACGAGAACCTTTGTGTTGAATTTGCAATCCTTAGCTATAAAAACTAAAAATTTTATAATTTATTAATTACAATGATTGATAATTTTCGAGATTTTGATAAATTTTGTCAAAATTTGATCTTTAAATGCTTATAAAAAAAATTGTGCCTATGTATTTTTAATATTTTTCAACTGATTTTGTAACAATATATCAGGAGCCTTGTATTAAATTTTTACACTTTTTGGCCCAACAGATAAAACTTTATTGATATTTATAGAAAAAAAAAACTAAAAAAAATTGAAATCTGTAAATGTCCATAAACAGCTCAAAAAGAGTCAAAATATTTTGAAAATGTTATCGTGTATAGAAAATGCAAATATAAACAACCAGTGAAAATTTCATGTATATACGTTCATTTGTTTTAGAGTTACACCAAAAACCAAAATCGATTTTTTGGAAAACCAATTTTGCGTAAAAATTCCCGTTTTCCCTTAATTTTTATGTTGTTTTTCCCGGCGCTTGTGAAAACTACTGTGAAATTTATACTTTTGACCCCCCAAAGTACCAACTAGATTCACTTTCCTATCAGAAAAGCTACTGATGAAGAAAATCCAAGCACTTTTACTGACAGACACAAAAAAAAACACACATCATTGTAAAATCAATACATTCATCGTTTCACTCAGAATCTAAAAATTGCCTGTTAAAAATAAAGAAGTTTGTACTCAACAATCAACATTCTTATAATATTATACTGGGGTATAAAGAAAATAATGTATAAGAATTAATTTTTGTCAACTTTATAAGTCTCTATATTATATAATATCAGCTCATGTAGTAGTGTTTCAACTGGCGTGAGTGTGTGACTATGAGGGTTCCAAGTTAAAACAGTAAATTTGGTCATTTTTCAACGTAATCCTTTGAACGTTAATGCGTTGTAGTACCGAGTGCTGATACTGATTTTGTAATATAATATACGTTTACCATAATTTAATATTTGCTTGATCTATTTATTTTTTTTGGTGCTGTTATAATAACTTAAGTACATAGTTTTACTCTAAATAGGTACCTACTTAGTTTATTTTTATTCTCCAAGTATTATGTCTTCTACCGAACTTCGAGAAGAAAATGCCGACGTTAATGAAGTGTTGACGGATAAATGGCCTCAGATATTGTCGTATTATAAGCAAATTAATATAGATTCCGAAAAACAAAATATTAGATTTAAGTGCCTATTGTTTTGTCCTGAAGAGCATATTATAAGTACATCGAACATCAAACTCAAACTTAAGAACACACATTAAAGTAAGTTGGTATTTTATAATATTATCCAGGTATGTGTTAATTATTATTATTATTCATTATATTAACAATCATAGATAATAAAGAAATGTCAAATGGATAGGCCGTCAGACTTTTATCGGTATTCCAAGAGTCCAAGACTGATACAAAAATGAGACGATTTTGGAGTCTATTATATAATATAATATATATATATATTCAGTTGGTGGTAATCAGAATAAAATACGAATAAGTGATAATATTCTACTCAGTTTTCCTCCCTTTTCTTTATTATCTATATCTATATGTTGACAATAGTCAATAATAATATTTGAATCAATTTCCTCCGATGAGATAAAAAAACGTTTATGAGTAAGTTAAAGGTATTTAAAAAAATAAAAGTAACTTAACTTAGTTATTATTTTCATGAAAATTTGTAACTTAACTTAGTTACTCAAATTCAGTAACTTTATAAAACTAACTTTAACTTAGCTTAGTTATTTTTTACTTTAGGATAACTTAACTTTAACTTGTTAAAAAAATTGGTTAACTTGCCCAGCTTTAGATACCTAGTTTGCTAGTCGATATAATTTGGGTACTCTCATACATTTGGCTATATTCGAAGACCGTAGTTGATTGATTTATAAAACAACTTATAAGTTATACAGATATGCCTATTTTATTTTAAATTGAGTGATAGGTATACATCGTACGTCTAAAAAATTTGGTGGGAGGATGAGAGACGATCATATACGGTCGAACAGCATAATAAAAACAGTTTTGTTATACCTACCTATATACTAATATCATACCGATAGCAGTAAACTGGCTACTTTTATATGCCATAGTCATTCGACAGTTCTCTCCAGATCAGTACTCAATGTACAGCTCATGTCAGTTGACTCATGTTTACTGATTCAATTATTTTGAATCGTTAAAATCCATTAAAGTAGAAGATATAATAACCATTATACAGAAAAGTCAAAATGTAACTATAAATTAAAATATTTCAAGGCTAAAATATATTAATATTTTTATTTTTGTTTTGTGTAGTAAATATAATTCATCAAAAATGAATTTTTCTTCGTCAGTAACTGACAAAATTAATGCATTTTATCAATGGTCTCTATCGGTTTCAGGTAAGTAGGGTACATTACCTATTACCTACATACCACATGTAATAGGTATCTATAATAAAATAATACAGATTAAGCACAGAATCGTTATTTGTGGTTATATTACTATATTACTTTATTACTATTATAATGTAGATATATACAGTGGCGCAGCCAGGATTATGAAATGGGAGGTGTTTAAGTATAGATTAAAACCAAGTTTTTACAGTTTTCGAGTATAAATAAATTAAGGGTTCGGGACTTGACTTGTTGTACTAAAAATTATAGAAATATGCAGTCAAAATTGTCAAAATATGCTTAAAAATATGCAGCTACATTTTTATATAATTTTTAAAAAATTCATAAAACATAATATTTTGGTACTATAGGTTAATAAATAAGTAATAACCAATAACGTGATATGCGAACACCGTGATAAACGAACACGTATCTACTGATTTTAAATTCTTCGTACAATCTAGAATCTAGATGTCAATTACAGTTTTAACAAAGAGACTTATATTATATAGAGTATCTTACGTACCATATGCAAAAATAGGGCCAACCTTAGCCAAGCTCCACCAACAACTTTAACAGGCAACAGCCCTCCAAAACATTTACTACATTTTTTAAAGTTTATTCAATTTTATAATAGTATGGTTTTAGGTTTCAGCCTCCCCAAATCTCAAAAATAGCGCCTATTGTACATAACCAAACATAATATTTTTAAAGATATTTTTCAATGTTATCCAAATATGATTTTTCTTGACAAAATATGCGAAAAATCACTCAAATGTATACACTTTTACTAAAATATACAAATTCAAATTTTGTTTGATAAGACATATAAAAAAATGTCGTAAGACAAATATATAACTTATATAAAATAATCTACGACCACTTAACCACTACAATAAAACATACAAGGAGTCCCGAACCCTATAAACAATATATTTATTAGCGGGGAAAATTTCAACGGAGGGGTGTTTAAACACCCAAAATTCCCCCCTGGCTACCTGGCTACGTCACTGGATATATATCATATAGGTAGTAATGAAGATAGGCAGTATTAGTATAACTAAAGTATTTTTCTAATTTTTATTTTATTTTAATTAATATATTATGACACTATGTGTAAACTTTTCTTTCTTCTTACAGACGATAGAACGAAAGGTTGGTTGATGGTTGATTCTCCAACGCCAACCCTAATCTATACAGTCATTTATTTCATAATCGTTGGTTTGGGTCCGAGATGTATGAAAAGTAGAAAACCACTCAAACTCACTCCCATATTGATACCATACAACATCCTTATGACATTATTGAATTTATATATAGCTATTGAAGTATGCTTAACCTTTCTTTAAATGATGTTAGGTATATATTACGACTTAAACATTTGATTTTTCAGTTACTGGTGGCATCTAGTCGTTTACGCTACAGTTATGTTTGTCAACCACTAACATTTATCAACAACAAAGATGAACTGAGGGTAATTAATTATGAAAAATAGACATATTTATATAATGATTTAGCTTATTTACCTACCTGCTACCATTTATATTTTAAATAATATCTATTAGATAATTAAAGTTTTGTCATAATTTTAATGTATATAAATTATACCTAATCGATATAACTATAATTTTATTTGTATTTAATACCCGTTAAAAACAAAACTTGAATTAGCTTTATGGGTAACTTATATAAACTAAGTAGGTAATTGGCCATTTTTTTGTTCAGATGAACTTTAAAACTTAATTGTGTTTGATATCTACCTGACTACCTATATAAGTAGATGTATATTGTATATATTATGATTTTACTAAATTAAACATACATATATATTTTAATTATTTTGCTTACATGGATAATAATAAATTTAATTATTAAATTATTTTTTACTCAATTTAAGTTAATTGCAACTTCATATGTTTTGTACTGTAGTTATTGAAAGCTGTTTGGTGGTATTACTTTTCAAAACTCCTCGAGTTTTGTGATACAATTTTCTTCATTCTCCGGAAAAAGGATAAACAGCTTACTTTTTTACATGTCTATCATCATTCGACTATGTTCTCCTTGTGGTGGATTGGAGTGAAATGGGTGCCTAGTGGCTCTACGTTTTTGCCTGCAATGGTAAACAGTTTTATACATGTACTTATGTATTCGTACTATGCACTCAGTGCCTTTGGCCCTAAAATTGAAAAGTATTTATGGTGGAAAAAGTACTTAACTATGCTTCAATTGGTTAGTATAAATGATAGACTTATAATACTTTTATAATTTAATTTATATGGTAAATGATGATTCAATGAACTCGTATATATTTTAATATTTAGATTCAATTTACCACTGCACTTTTTTTGGGTATCCATGGAATTAAATCTGGATGCAAATTTCCCATATGGATGCAATATTTATTGGTGATTTACATGATTTCATTTATTGTGCTATTTGGAAACTTTTACGCAAACGCTTATGTTCAAAAGGTAATATCATATACATAAATACATTATACATAATTATATGGTACCTACTATAAAGAATATCTTTACATAGGTATAATAATTATTATACTTATATAAATACAGATTTTCCATATATTATACTTTAAATAGCACAAATAGGGACGGGAGAGTACCTACTTACCTATCACCTTACATTGTTGGGTACTCCCCTCTGAAGTATATGAGATGTTTACCTATGGTAATGAATATCAGCCTCTATTGTATACGAATATGCCTCAACTGGTTATGCCTTTTTCTTCTAATATGAACTATAGTCCCCCCCCCCCAAAAAAAAAGGCTGGTTTCCTTTTTCCTCCAAATATTTTTTTTAACTAAATTTATGTTAATTTTCCCCAAAATGTTTATCTATTTGCCGATATTTAAGTCTAGTTACCCATTTTAGCTATTTACTTTATTTGTATAAAACAAAAGATTTAAGATGACAATAATATTATACCTATAGTTATATGAAAAAATCAGGTAAGTGGATGTCGCACTGCTGTACAGTAGGTTACAAGGGGGTCAATGTTAATGGCTTGTATTACTTTTTTGCAATGGTCGGTAGTAGAGTGCTATTTGTTGCGACGCTGCTTTAGTAGTATACCTAGCGATTAAAGTAGCATCACTACAATACACATAACGTATTAATGTACCGATATACCTTAAGGCCCTAGTCATTTTTGGTTAGCATAACGAAAATTACCATTATTTTGTCGCTACCTTCAACCTAGCTATCAGTGGTGGTTCCATGGAAAGGCAAAGGGGGCATCCCCCGCAATCACAGTAGTTTTACTTTGTTTTACCCTGTGTTTAGCCAATTTTGGAACTTTTTGTACTGTTTCCCCTCCCAAAAGTACAAAAAGTTCCAAAATTGGCTACAAAATTGGCTAAACACAGTTAATTGTTTTATATTATGAAAATAATATAATATTATTTAAAATTTTAAACCCATCCCAAATACTGGTTCCATCTACTACCTTGCCTGCTATTGACTTGTAAGTTACCTAATAACAATGGTAGTGGTAATAATAGGTACCTATCTATTTAATATTTTAATAATTAATACCTACAATAATAATAAACATGTGTGTCATGTCTTAGAAAAAATTGGTTAAACATAGGTAGGTACCGTATATACTATATAGGTACCTACAACCTACTATTAATAGAAAAATAAATTTTAGTAGAATAAATAAATTATAAATTAATCTTAAAAGTAGAGGCATTCCATTTTCGCACAGAATCGTTTTTCGTTTACGATTTTTCATCATCAAAATCAAATGTAACACATTCATTAAAATGTACAGTGGAACTCTACTGAATGATAAAGTACACTTAAACGTGATATAGTGATATAGGTACTTACCTACTATCTACAGGTGAGCGACTTCCTCGATTTAATATTATAAGAAATCTTATTACATACAACCAGATTAGACTGCATACATATTATATTATATTATTAATTTATTACTTTATTACTTATTAATACTAATTACTATTAATAATAATTACATATTTGTTATAGGATACTACAAATAAGACAGACATCTATAAAAATTACAAGTACACGAAAAATTTAGCATGTAAATCGACAAAAAATAATTAACTTTTACTTTGTATTTTTTTTTTATTATTATTATTATTATAAACAAAAAGTGTATAAGAACTGAAAACAATTTATATTTATTTTAAGATCTTTGTTTTGGATTTTTTCAGCCTTGACTTTTGTATTAATCACAAACAAAATTTGAGCATATTATATATATCTAATAGCTACTTAGCTAAGGCATTTAACTACATATTTATTATGTTTATAGACATAGTATACATTTACCAACTAAGTACATTTGTGACATGTTTTTATAAAATTATAAACAGTTTTCTCCATTGGTATTTATACCTGTTGTATTCCTATACACGATTATTCAAATTAACTATATATTTTTTTGAAATAATTCAATGCTAATAAGGCGTAAGAATAACATAATTTATCATTATAGTATGGTATACCTACCTATTATAATAGCTCATATTTCTACAAACTTACTAGAATGGTAATTTAAGAGAAATATTAATACGTAATCACTCATTTTTCACAGTTGTTCATATAATTGTTTTATAGTGTTTTCGTATTAGATAAATAATTAAAGAAACATTATTATTATTTATTTATTACCGCAACATATTTACAGTAAAATGAGAGGTTAAATAATCTGAGAATCCAGCATGGAAGCAATCACAAAACGCGAAATAGGTTTTCTATTCGATTCATTAACATAATATGCGATGTATAAATCGTTCTCTAAAACTTAACTTAGTAGGTAGTTAGTACCAACTACTGACGGAACACTAGGAAACACCCTCTACCTAACCTATGCATGGCTATCTTATTAAAATATAATAATTAGGAATATATACGTAACCCTTTTATAGCTTATTATATAGTAGGTACATAGTGTTCTTATTACAAAGTTTAAATTAACCATTACTCATTAGTCATTAGGCATATACTAACGAATTATTTTTGATTTTCAAGCTCTTTTTTGACCTCATTATATAATTTTTTTCCCTTTCGTTACTTTTTAGATGTTTTTAATATGTGATGTTCATCAGTTAAATTTTGTACACACATTTCATGATTTTTTTTTTAATTTTTTTTGACTAGGTATTTAAATTAATTAAATATGTAGTTCTTTTTTTCTTTTCTACAAAACTATATATTTTTAAACAATTTAAACTTTTAAATTGCAATCCATTTTTCAGGATTTATATTGTATTTTTTTTTTAAAGGTTTTTTAGTGTATTAAATTTACGACCCCAATGATAATTACATTTTTGTTTTAATATATACGCAGACACACGCAGTACACACGACACACCCTCCTAATATCCTGTTTGTTACAACTTACAACCCTCGGTGGTTAATAATATATATTATAATATAATAATATTATATTATAACAATATTATACATTATACTTAATGCACCGTAGGTATACTGCTGCGGCTGAGCATGCGCAATAGTTTTTTGAACATTGATCTTCTCTCGTTCGCCGGTACGGCGGTCGGCGTCGGAGTGTTTATATAATAGTACGCTGTAGTACGCACGCCACTTTAAAGTATTGTACTCATCATTACACGTTTTATTTCGTCTTACGTTTCCGTTCACATTTGAAAAAAAAAGTGGGTTTGGTTTTGTAAAAAATAAATTATTATATCGTTTGTACGCCTTTACACAGACCGTTCATTTTTTTTTTTTATTCAGTACCAATTATAGTCTATGCAATATTAATATAATTAAATATAACAGTCTTATACGTTTCACGAACACTGAAATATATAGTAAAATACAAATTACAATGTACACAGCACAAAACGAGTAAGTTTTTGACACCTATAGCTATGTTATTCTGTCAATTCCAAGTATTTCGAACGTTACTTAACTAGGTATAAAATTTATAACAACAATATATTTTTTTTTTTTAGGTATTTTTTCATAATACATTGTTTGTTAGAAACATATTTAAGAAATAACGACATTTGATCACTATTAGATATAGGTTTACATACATATATATTATTAGTCATTGATTTAATATACATATAGTGTGTATGGTAAATTTGTATATTATATACAAGGTGCATCTCAATCATCGTACACATGGTTTTATGATAACGGATTAAAAATAAGAAAAATCGCTTTTCCATGCGAACAAATTGACTGGGTTACTCAAGTCTCAAACCTCGAAGTCTTAAGAGGACGCTACACCCACATGTATTCTTGCCGTCTTAGTAACGCATAAAATGAGTCATTTTAAATGACAAATGTTGTGTTCAGGAGAATCCGTTTTACTCTGTTATTAATATTTGAGTAAATTTAAGTATTATCAATTTTAAAATAAAGAAGATCATCCTCGGTCCATCGTATGCTCTTTTACATTTTCATTTTAAAGCAAGTTATGAGCATTTTAAAGTTGAAAATTAAATATAGACCCCACAATATGTGGGTACAACGTCCTATTAACTCATAATAGTGGTATTAATTATTGATACACGTATGACTGTAAAATGCCTATACAGAGCGCCGTCTAATACTAGTTATACCTCGAAACATTCTATTAGTATTATAATTATACAAGTCATGCATTTTGCGTCGTTAGAATTAGACAAATTATTACTATTTAGATAAAATTAAAGAATTTTCTTCTATTTTAAAAGTGTAGAAAACAAATGTTAATAAAATATTTTTTACGTGTGTTGGGGGGAGTACAAAATCTTAGATTTCTTAGTTTGGTTTTACTATGGTACTATACATAGGAACATTTTTAATTTTTCTGTTATTCTAAATCTTTTTTATTAATGATGTATGATTAATTAAAATTTCTTTAGAGAATTTACAGTATTCCGTTTGGATTATAACTTATCTACATTATTTGAACAAGTGGAACACTTTAATCAATGGACCGAATCACTGAGCGGTAATTTTGTTTGATGTTGGTCATAATTAAATTGAAGTTTAAAGAATAAAGAAATATTAAAAATTAATACAATATGTTTAGTGATATTATTTTAGATTTGTGACAATGTGTATTTTTATTGTTAATATAGATACCAGAACCAGAGGATGGTGGATGGTAAATTCGGTTTTTACTACATTTACCATAACCCTTTGTTATCTTCTAATAGTATGGCTGACTCCACGGTTCATGAAAAATCACACAGCATACAGTTTAAAAAATATTCTAATAATGTACAATATAATGATGATAATAGCAAATGTATTCATTATAATAGAAGTAATAAAAATATTATTTCATGTTTAATTAGTATGTAAAAACTTATATAATTATATTTCCAGTTGATATTGATGACTACTAAATTAAACTATAGTTGGATGTGTCAGCCGATAACCTATGTCAATGCAGAAGCTGAGCTCAGGGTAAATTTATGTTGATAATAATTAATTTTAAATTTCAATCCCAACAGATAAAATAACTTTACCCTTAAAATACTATGCACAACATGAAGAGGGTATTAAGTTATAATTTAACACTTGCATATTGATTTTGGATACAGTTAAAAAAATATAAAAGTGTTTTTAATAGGTTTTCCATATGAAAATTACATGTTATACTTACCTAGTTACCTATTAGTTTTATGATGGATTAAATATTTTATTCTAGTTCATTTGAGAAAATACTTGTAATTAACTTAATGAAGTAACAGAAAATAAAGACATATTTTGGCTGGTTAAAAGAAATATATAGTTGTATTAGAATATAAAATACTTAACTTGAAATGTGTTCAATTCAAGTTAACACTAAATTATATAATCAATTAATAAGACATTTCAATTGGATATATTTGTTGCAGATAGCGACAGCAGTATGGTTGTATTATATAATTAAATTTTTTGAATTATTGGACACTATATTTTTGATGCTCCGGAAGAAAGATAATCAACTGTCATTTCTTCATGTTTACCACCATTCAACAATGTTCATATTCTCATGGCTAGGAACAAAATATGTACCAGGCGGCTCAGCATTTTTACCGATATTAATCAACAGTGCTGTACATGTCATAATGTATATTTATTATGCATTAGCTGCAATACAATGCTCAAAAATCTTTAAATACAAAAAATATGTTACAATCATTCAATTGGTAAAAATAATCATTATTTTATCATAGTTATAGATCAGATATAATATATTAGTTATAAGGTAATACAGTAAAACTCACTGAGACACTGTTTCTCGACAGTCACTAGAAATTTACTACACTAGTTAATGACCGCATAAGACACTCTTTTGAGCTGATCTCTTGTAGAGAGCTTAAGCAAGTTTTACTGCACTAATATTAACAAATTATTTTACAATTTTTGAAGGAGTTATATTTACATTGTGTGTTTGAGTGTTTCAAAGTATTAATTCAATAATGTTTTTAGTATATTTGACTTTTGAGTACCTATTGACAATTTTTTTTTACCCTTTATTGAGATTTTAACCTTAAATTTTATAATTTTATGTCTCGAACTCTCGACACTTATCATACATAATATTATTAAATGTTTAAGCCTGATTATAATATAAAATAATTAATTATTTATCAACACATAAAATGTATTGAATATAATAAATAGGAAGCTTTTATTATAAGAACTTCACTAAAGAAACTAACTAGATTGAAGTTATCTAGTATTAATATCAAATCTATAAAATTATAAATATATTATGTTTCCCTGATGTGGGATGAATGAATATGTACTAGGGATAAGTATTTAACGGCAGTTCTCATATCAGCTTTTTTAAATTGGTTTTTAGAATGAAAAAAGCAGTTATTACGGAATTAATTAGTTATGTCATTTATAAATACTTTAAAATTCTCATGTTTCATCTATATCAGAAATATAATTTTGACTACTTGGTGTAAATAGCTCAGTGTTGATAGTAAACATTAAAATATACAATGATTTTATTAAATAATAGTGTAAAATTAAGTAACTACTAAGAAATAATTATTAATTTTTTTACATAGTACAATATAATAATAATAATAATAATAATAATAATAATTGTTTATTTTGTACCCAAATATAACATGAACATAATATCAAACAACAAATAGCATAATAGCATACTGTAGTTACACATCATCTATTAGCATTAGCTTGTAATGGT
Organism: Macrosiphum euphorbiae; assembly: GCA_949089665.1. Lineage (NCBI taxonomy): Eukaryota > Metazoa > Arthropoda > Insecta > Hemiptera > Aphididae > Macrosiphum > Macrosiphum euphorbiae. The sequence continues at coordinate 31,488,977 of CARXXK010000001.1, forward strand.
GATGCTGAAAATAATTATATACCTAAATATAAAATATATAAGTCAAAATTAATATACTAGATTTTTAATGATATAAGTGTTTTGATAGCTTTTATTTAATTATTGTCACTCCTACTTATTTTTAAGTCTTTATAATCTCATTTCCTAGATTATATTTTGATAATTTTGTTTTTAGGCTCAATTTTCATTTGCTCTACCATTAGGCATAAATGCCATTCAAAGTGGGTGTAATTGGCCATTATGGATGAAATATTTATTTGTCTTTTATATTATTACAATGTTGGTTTTATTTGGAGACTTTTATAAGAAAAATTATATTAAAAAAGTATGTAAAATAATTATATGATCACTCATTTAATAACTTTAATAACTTATATTTGAGTGTTGTATACTTGTATAAGCATTAAAATAAAATATTTTAACTAAATAGATACATAATTTTTTTTATAGGTAAGCAATAATGAAAATGAAGTTGGACAATGTTTAAAGAAATTGTGATTTTCTTAATCAATACATTCAAGTAGGCTTAAGAAATATTTTTGTTTATAGAAATTAATGTATAAAATAATAAATTAGAGGTGACATTACAATAACTTAATATATGTAATAACTATTTTCCAATCATGTGATATTTAAATATTTTTGTAGTTAAAATTTGTATTTTATCTATTATACTATCGACACTAAACACTTGGACTTGGTAGTACTAAATTATAAACATAAAGTTTTTGGCTAATTTGTTAATGTTCTTCCATTTATCAATATGTCTCTACTCTAATAATTATTATATTGTATTATTCATTAGCAGGGGTTAAAGAGGGAAAAAATTCTAGAGGGGACATTCTCCATATAGTTTTAAGCGTTCCATATATAATTTTATGTATAATGTCTAATGTATAAAATCCTAATTTGTTAAAGGGGACGCTTCTTAATCGCCGTCAGAGGTAGAGGGACTGAGTCCTCCTGCCCCCCTCACTTTAACCCCTGTTCATTAGTTATTAAATGTTATTAAATCATTTCAATTGTTTATAGTTTTTATAATGTAAAATATAAATATTTTTTTAAAATATGGTGTTAGGTTGTTAGAATATTCAATATACATTTGTTTTGCACTTTATTATATTATGTATTTTGTTGATATAGATGAATGGTTAAATTGTTAAAAAATTAAGTAAGATTAAGTGATATCACATATATTCTCTATTCCGTGTTCACTCATTATACCCAAAAATATTTTACGCCTCCTTATGCTGACACTCTAATAACTGCATATCTGTACCCCACAAGATGGTCACAGTTGGCAAAAGGTTAGAGACACCACTTTGACATGATACATTCCTAACTAATTGCTAGAAAATTAAAATAAATAAGTTAAAACTCAAAATCCATACAAATATAACCTCCTTTTTATTATGAAATCTAAAATATATAACAAAATAATAGGTACCAACAGTCAATTAAGTAAAACATTGTGGACTAGAGGCTGGGGCCCAAGTCTACACAAATGAAAAACAGTTAACTATAGATTGTACCTCTTCAGACCACTATTAAAATAACTCATTGATCATTCCATATCAAATTAACTTACAATACATAAATTAATTCAATCTAACGTGTTTTACTAGAATTCAGCTGTGTGATGTGGCCAAACCATCCAAGCATTTCAGTTTATCTACATATATTAATTAACACAGTCACCGTGGTAAATAGCTATTAAAGAAATTAACTTAATAAAGACTTAAAATACCAACCTTAAATAATTAAATAGCTAAAACACAATACTCATCAATCCATAATAAATTAACTCATAGCATCCTGTCATTAGATAAATAATTATCCTTCTTCTCACTCTCAGGAATTATCTTAAGTCACAAAATAATTTGGCTTACAGATCTACTCAAATAATGATTCTCTAGTTGAGTCATACTGCAGAGTAGATTTTTATTAATCTAAGTACTCTAGTAGGTATTTGTAAATAATTCAATAAAATATCATAACTCACCAATCATCATATTTGCCGATAAAATATTTTATAGAGATGGTAAATAATAATCATAATAAACGCTATTTATAATAAAAAAAAATCTTTATTAATATAAAGATTATGATAGGTTGGTAGGTACATCATACATCTAAAAATTAATTTTTGTATATTCTGTACCTATATCTACCACAAAATTAAATAAAAAAGATTACCTATTAGGAAAAATATTATATTATACTAATGGCTTAAGTCTGCTCATTTATACACATTAAAACAGTTTTGTATATATATAAAAAAAAAAATAATCATAATTATAATCATTATAAATTAATGTAATGTGTGAATTATTATTAGGCATGTACAGTTATTTACTTGTTCCAAAATTTAGCTCCGCTAGGTTTTATTCCTTTAACACTTTTTTTTGTAGGACCGCTAGTATCTACTGACATTTCTTCATCTTGTATTTGAGTCCTAATTGCTTTTTTCACGCTAGCAACTTCATTGTCGACAGCAGCACGGTGTTTTAGTACATCTTGCTTAGTTCGATTAGCATCAACAATACGAGCTTGAACTGTAGAAAGAACATTCTCACATGAATCACACCACTGCTGTAATGTGCCTATCATGTTGTCAATATCATTAGATCCAACATCTCTGCCAACTGTCCAATCTACTTCCAGATAATCACTCTGTTGGTCAAGTTCGCCAGAAACCACATTAGAATAGATCGCTTCAATGATTAGGTCCTCTAAGTCCCTAACATTATCAACATCCAACTCTTTCAAAAGAACATCATAAGGTATTCTTTTCATTTTATTGGCTAATGTAACGATTGTTAAGTATTGCAGTTTTTTCTTCTGGGGTTCACTGAGTTCTGGCAAATATTCTTTTTTGTCCAAATAATCCAAATACGTGCCTTGTGAAAACATACGTAATGCATGTAGGTATGGTGCATGAGGTGTGGTCTCCAGTGCAATAACATTAGGGCATTCTAATAGTTCCGCAAACACAAATGTGTCAACACAATCCAACGCTTGTTTAATGACTTCCACTAAGCTGTCACCTTCCAATTTTTGAGCTTGCACAACAAACTGTTGCAGAGGTTTTTCAATTACTTTTTCTTGAGACATTGCAAAAAGAAGTTAGAATTTATAAACTTAGACTTTGGTACAAACTATAACTATAACTATAGTGATTATTACAAGGAATACAATAAGTATAGTTAATATAAAATTAACTTTAAAGTTAGAATTATTATTTGTTCATCCCAAATGCCAATGGCGTACTGGCGTAATCACTATTCGGCATTCACAATTGATAATTGATAAGGGCTCCTATCTATGGCCGGCCCACGGATTAAGATATAATGGACTGGAAACGACATGGTCGGCGGGGATCGGGGGACGGCCACGAAAAGATGTCACTTAGCTGATAAGAATACTGTTCTTGAAGTTTTCAGCGCTACCGGTGGTTTTATTTGGCTACACAATTTGTATCTTAGTCCGTGTTAAATACAGAGGGCGCTGTGAACTCCAAGAACAGATAGCGACCCCCCGCACTTTGCCTCTTGTACATACATTCGTGGCCATGATATTATGATAAGCTGCTCGTTTCCAGTCCATTATATCTTAGTCCGTGGGCCGGCCATCACAGCACAGAATATAACAGCTTCAGCTTACAGTTCTAATGTTCTATGGCGATATCATCTATATATATCAGCTTAAAATATCATCTATTATATTATATTATTATTATTTTATATTATGATGTCCATTGTCCATGGTTTTAATAATATATCCATATTTTGGAACTTGGTTAGTAATAATATCTTAGACCCATGATCTAAGGTAATTATCATGAACTAAGTACCTAAATAAGATCGATCTATGATCTAAGGTATTTAGTATTTACTATTTTGTAAGGACATTCAGGATCAAATTTTTGTCGTTTCGTAAACCATACTATCTACATAAAGCCCGAAAGACGTGCTGGCCAATGGCCAATCATATGTCAGTATGTCACATTGTCACGTAGCTAGTTGGCCGGAGTGTGGGTCGCTGAACCCCAGTGGCCACTAACACGGGTGTTAAAACCATAGACATATTAATACACAGATATAGATAATAAACTAGATTGCTAGGTTCCTTATACTGACCGTATAAACGTTTGAAGCCACACATCCGCCATTACTAGTAGCCAGTAGGTCATTCGTATCTTATCATGTTATAATTTTGATAACCCAATATCTCAGTTCTCACTGATTTCTGATTTAGACAGTAATAAATTAATGTTTTTAAATTTTAAATTTTAAAATGTGCGAAGGTAACAAATTTATTTTATTATTTGACGTTTGCTAAATAATTTAGAAATTATTGTTGTCTAATTAATTTATTATTTTGATGTTGATCTATTAAATAATTTTATGTTATGTTTATAATTTGTATATAAACATATAAATTAGGTAAGTGTATTATAATACTATTCTGTAGATACTGTTTTATTTAATAAAACAGTTACTTAACTAGGAAATAGGTGTATAGGTATTTTGACAAATTTGGACTAATTTGGGAGTTCATAATTTCATTAAACACAAGCATAAATTAGTAATCAAGATGGCAATTAAGAAAAAAATTATAATTAAATTGCATTTGTACCTAGAGTTTCCACATAATAATTCGGAGGTGGTGATTTCTGATCAAAAAAAAATTGAATTTTTTATTGACAAATCCAAAACACCATAGTTTTCTACACTTGTTGGGCTAGAACATTTTAAACTACTTATTGTTGACACTGAGTCAGCAATATCTATAAAAACAAATTATTATACTTAACATAAACCTAATAATTTGATATAAGACTTACTATTTTCAGTGGTCTGATCTATTAATTTTGGAGAAGGTGATTTTGTACTAAAATAAGTGTGATCACCATATGTCAGCTTTCTTTTACTCACAGGATCACTATTGAAGATACTAGGTACTGATGTTTCTTTCAATCAAACTTTCTAAAGTACCCTTGGTAAAAGTCGTTGTTAGTAAAGTGTTTGCTACAAATTTTGCTATAACGAGTAGGAACAAAGTTCTCTCTTTTAATAGCTTTAACCCACATTTGCTTTTTCACCTCATCAGAAGGAAATCTATTTTATAAAAATGATTTTCTTAAATTATATTTTCATTAATTTGATAAATTTTTAAAATGCATTGTGTTAATTGTTATTATTTAATTTTTAATTACCCGAAAAAATGCAATTTTCCTGGGCTGTTGGCTTTTCGATTACCACGACTAGAGCATTTTTCGACACAACACGTCATAGGCATTTTTAACAAAATTTAATATTTTATACTTTATAAAGATACAATATAATATTAAATGTTACTAACAATACATATAAATTACACTTAAAATTTTCATGTGTAGAAAGTAAATATTTTGTTCGCCTAGTATAACATTTACAACAAGTATACACAGGTCTGTACAGGAGTTAACATATTATGTACAGTGCTATACTGTATACTCCACAACTATTTTCTATGAAAAAAGTGTAAACAAATAACAAGTAATAATATACATTATATATGGGTAATAATATATATTATAGATAGGTTATAGTATATATTATATTTATAAAGGCAATAATATATAATATAATATGTTAAAGAACAACAGACTGGTTTTAACAAATAATTCCTTTATTGTTTAAAACTTTAAATCATACATTTAAATAATTATATATTACATAAATATTTTATTCAAAAAATGTATTTTTGAAAATATACAATCATAATTTATTGTGACAAAAATGAATATCAATGACGAAAAAAATTACATTTCAAATATTTTAAACAAGAATTCAAATTTTGGGGGGATTTCGGCATGCATTTGACCTACTCAAAATGGCGGACAATAACTTCACGTCATATCACTACTTAGCAATCTAGTTTATTATCTATATCTGTGTATTAATATGTCTATGATGATTATCAATATTCGAAACGAACAGGAACTTCAAGAAGAAAAAATTAATTCTAATTTTATTGATTATGCTATTGTTAACCACCATGATTTAAAGAAGACCTCTTTACATCATGATGTTAACTTCCTATAATTAGTCATTAATACTAAATAATGTATTGACAGTTACACTATTGACAATAGACAATAGTGTATATATACCACAGGGTACAGACGCATAAGCCCCCTACACACAATATGATCAAATCAGGTGTTGTGTACAGACGACACGACTTGGTCAGATGAATTTTAATTCCACTAGTCTAAATCCGCCAGACAGTGTTACACCATAGACGTATAATATTATAATATTATACGTCTATGTGTTACACACTATATGATTTGGTCGGGCGGTCGGACAGTCAGATGGAAAGGCCACCCGACAAGATCCGAATACCCGATAGGATCAGTCAGATGACACGTCTATACACACGAACTGATACGACGTCCGACCTGACTAAATTATCCTGTTAATTATCCCCGACCAAATCATATATTGCGTGTAGGAGGCTTAAGGTTAGACATGACTAA